>JAGXJF010000563.1:0-521762 GCA_019208055.1 Stipa capillata
TGGAAATCACACACGGCGGCCGTTTCAAGGCAACGTGCGAACCACTGCGTGGAGGATGGTGAACAGTAGATTCTCACCAAAAATCAGCCCGTTCAACTGTAGTGACCCTATTCTCAAATACGAGGTCAGTGAAAATTTTCACGAACAAAACGATTTCTTTTGTTCGCATGCATGCATATAGATACTCTAAAATGGTTTCGATTAAAAACCCTAACATGCGCCCTTAATGTTAACGTGAGATCGGACCGCAAAGCTAATGCCACTAAAACTTATGATTCTAAAATTCGTATATGTTCCCAACTAATTAATCCTCCATAATTTTTGCAAGTCAAGTAGAACTCGTTTATATACTTAGACCTAGAATTATTTCTTTTCAAAGCTGGCCTCCTCGAACAAAATTGATATAAGTTAATTAACTAATCCTCCTCTACTCCGAGTATAATAAAATTTTATATTTACAACTTAACTGTCGTATTGATGAAAAATAATCGAAGAAATAAATTCACGTACCTAGGATTCCACAGTTATTTTTGGTCTACATACCAGTAAACTAGGGCATTACTGTTAATATGTAAAAGTCTCGAAACTAGGGTTATAGATTTTTAATTGGCTCTAAAGCTGCAAAGAAATAAAACAAAAGAAAAAGGAGGAATATTCTCCTGCCGTGGGAGGCAGCTCCCTTTTTCCACTTGGTTAGCATGCTCAGCCCTTCTTCTCCACGTTGCCAGCAGCTCAACACCAGCATGCCCTTAGTCACACCACCATTTTCCCCTACTGCCAATTCCTCCGAAGCAGAGCTCTCTCTCTCTATTTCTTTTCTTGATTTCTTCACCACCCATCTACAGCTCGTTGTCTCCACCTGGCAACCACTCCCCACTGCAGTCTCTCCTTTTTCTCCACGCAGCAAGCCCCCTCCCCTTTTCCCAGTGCTTCTTCTTCCTCAGACCGAGTTCTCCAAAATCCTCCCCACACCATGCCCTCTTCTCCCCTCCAAGATCCCATCCACAACCAGGAAATCAACCCATGCATGTTATGCCACCAGCTTCAGCACCTCCTGAGCGTTCTATCAACCCAAGAAATATCAACATGCATAAACTTGTTTAAGTTCCCAGCAGCTAGCTCCATGGCCCCTCAGGCTGCGCCGCTGCTCTCCCTATGCCTCCTTCCCCACCGCGCCGCGCGCCCACACGGCGGGCCTCCTCTGGCCGGTGCCGCCTCCCCAGGCCGTGCCTTCCCGTCGCCGGCACCCCGTTGCCGCCACCCCACCTCCCGGGTCCTCCGCCCCTGCTCCCGCCGCTCACCACCTCCCGGCCGAGCAGCCCCCATGGCGCGCCGCCGCCCAGGCCGCTCGTCCCGCCGCCTCTCTTCTCCAAGAGCGCCGCCGGCCAGCGCCTCCCTTCCCCAACCCCGCTCATTCCGCCTTCCTCACCGCCGGCTGCCCCAGGTCGCGCCCCTCCTCTCCTCCCCGTGCGCTACCGACGCGCCTCCACCGCCCAGGCCTCGGCCGCCGCCTCCGCCGCTCGCCGCAGTGGCCGGCGAGCCACTGCCGGCAGCTCCCTCCGGGTCGAGCTCCTCCCCGCCGCCGTTCTTCGCTCTGCTCCACCGCGCGCCGCCACCTCGCCCCTGGCTGCGCCGCCGGCCACCGCGCCTCCTCCCAAGCATCCCGCCGCCGGCGCCCTTCCTCCACCAAGCGCCGCTGCCTAGAGGAGGTCGCCGCCTCAGCTCGGTCGCCGCCGGCGCCGTCGCTCGCCGACGCCGCAGCTCCCTTGCCGCAGGTCTCCGCCGCTGCCGACATCAGCTACGCCGCCCCCCCTCCTCCTTGCCCAAGCCAGCTGCGGCGCGTCGTCGGGTGAGCCCTGCTCATCTCCGCCTAACCCATATGCTAGCTCGCCTCTCCCCAATTAGATGTTAGTTACATTAGTTGTTAGCAGTAGGTTAGTAGCTGCTTAGTTCACTTAATGTTTATACCACTTAATTACTGCTAGTCAGTTTGGTTAATTGCTGACTGAAGCACACTTAATAAGTTGGCTAGTTGGTGCATCGGTTAACTGTATACCCAGCTAATACAGCTTGATTTAATAATCAGCATCTTGATAAACTAATTATTCTCACTAACTAATTGTCTCATATCAAGTACTGCCCAGACCATTTCAAGCTTCGGTTGATAATAAGTACGCTGGTATCGGTTAAACTGGATTAAGGCATCCCTAACGACCTACTAATCAAGTGAGTGCATACATTGTGGATAGTCAGACCTTAAAGATGGCCCGTTAATAGTTAAGTCACTCAGTTCGTATACTGCTCAAACGACTGACAGTTAAGATAATTGGTTGGATGTTGACATCCTTAACGACAGCATGCAGATAGCTGGTTGAACATAATTACCCTAACCATCGGTTGATGCGTCGGTATCCAGTTGAGGCATTGGTAGGCAATCACTCTCGTAACATTGTTATTCTGATGCGTGTGAGCGATCGCATTGAGTAGCTGTGAACCTTTTCTTAAGATGTTAATTGAGTTAACTAGATAAATTACGGGATGATATTACGCTTGACCTTCGAGCCAACATGTCGTAATGCTGGTTCCACGTTAATTTAATTTAATTATTAACTAGACTGTTCAGGTATATGTATCCCTGGAGCTGACATAACCTAATCGCAATGTGTGTGTACCGCTTAACCACACGGAATGCACAAATTAAAAATCTACAGAATAGTTAGGAGTTAACCTATTCTAGCTGTAGTACGCTGAGTCCATGTAGTGGCAGTTAAGCTTGACCAATACAAGTGAACTACTTAACGCTAATATAATTAGTCACGAGTTAGCACAATTAGTATACTATTATAATTAGCTTTCCCGTTACGGCAGATTGAACCCACATCGCAACCCTAAGGAAAGGATATACCAACCCGACTCTTCATGTCATTCCCAGTGGAAATACTTTAAGTGATATACAGATATCTAATCTAATGTTCCTTACCGAGAAGAAGACAGGAAATGCTAAGTTTTATTAAACTGGTAAAACTCGTAGAAGATGTCAACGAACTCCTATTACATATATGCTAGAGAATCTAGCTTAACAGCCAAACCAACATGCTCAATATCATAACTCACCTAGAATCCGCGCGAAAACCTAGCATTTCATGCATGCATCCATGTAGTTGTTCATCCACCATTAAAGCTATATCACAACTAAAACTAAACCCAGAATCTGGAATGAACGCCAACCTATTCATGTACTTGTATACCTTATTTTAAATCTACCGTAGTTGCATCCATATCGCTGGCATTCATGCATCTTCGTTCTTTTCGAATTAGTTCTTAGGGTTGCTTTTTCCCTTTTTAGACGTCGCTTGCTTCTTACCGGTGTTTCAAGTATTCTGGAGTTCTCCTGCATGCTCCCCGCAAGACCAGGAACAACCCGAACAAGGCAAGCAGAGCTTGTTGCATCTTTTATTTGTTCAGTACTTGTTTTTACTTATATATATATGTGTGACGTGTGGATTGTTACTTAGGACCTGTGGTCGAAATCGGTTAAACTAGCATGACTAGGGTATGCGGTGAATTAGGTCTGGTCATGGTTGAGTCGAAATCGATGAACTAATTACTTGAACATATAGAAGTGAGATGTGAGAGTCGAAGGGAAAGTGTCAGATGGATAAAGTTGGTATCATTGGAGTGGCATGTTGCGACCGGGGGAAGAAGTTGTCGCGATACCAACCCTGAGGTGACTCCATCGTGATTATTACCCTTGTCACGCGTGGACGTTAGCGACAGCGATGCTGGGGTGTAGTTGAGGTAAGACTAAGACCCTTGGGAGGCTAGCTACCTACAAGGGATAAGGCACTCGCTGCACTCGGGGTGATCGTCTGCCGGTAACGGTCCGAGAGATTAAATTGAGGTGTGGTGGTGATGGTACCCTGTCAATGTGGAGATATTGAGATGAGATTATTGCCCCACGTAACTGGGAGCTTATGTGAAAGAATATTGCCCCACGTAACTGGGAGCTGATGTGAATATTGTCCCACGTAACTGGGAGATGGCAAGTGAGCCACTGAGTTTGTATTTTTAGCACATGTGACTAGTGGTTACCATCACGCCCCCTATTTTGAGATATATGAAAATCTGAGTTGTTGGTGATCCCATGTTATTCCTCGTGATGTTGGTAGAGTACTGGTATTGCCTAGATTTTGTTAATCGTATATGCATCATGTTTGATTATGTTATACTAGTATGCTTAAGACATCTAATCAAGCACGAATAAGACTTGCGAGTACTTTGTACTCACCTAGGACTCTCCTAGATCATTGCAGGTGAGCCAGAGGTCGAAGAGTTCTTCGATGATGTCTAGTGCATGGTTTCTATTCCTTGGTTGGCTATCGGCTCAGGGGTTTTCTGTGGATTTTGGTCAGCGGTCATCGCACCGCTGTGGGTCTCATTACTGTTATTCCGCTGTCGTTTAATTTCTCCGTACTCGGATATGTTCCGGTTATGGCCGGCTGATGTAACCTTAAAGTCCGATGTGGACTATTAGTTTAATATTGTAATGTAGAGTTTGTGCTGTGATATCCGAGTGGTTACTTGCGGTTGTCCATGTACCTTGCGTGTATGTGATGAAGTATGTGGATAACTGTGCAGAGGTATTGTTGCGTGCTAGGGTTGCGTTTCGTGATGGCAGAGGTGAGCGAACCACTAGCCCTGTATAGCTTTGGGGGAGTCGATCCAGGGGACTCGGCCCGTACTCATTAAGTCTCCTACGACCGTCACGCCTCGCGCTGACGGCAGAGCAGAGCTGGATCCTCCCAGAGTCGTACATCGTGGCTAGGTCAGGTTGAGGGGATGCGTATCCCGGGCTCTAGTCCTCCTATGACTGTTGCGGAGCGCAGGTTTATCACGTGGCCTTACCTCTTCACTGGTATCTGGAATCTACATGTGGTTTGGGAAAGATTGGTCGCTTCCGACCGGCTCGCACGTGGCGGGTGTCGGATCGTTTTACCTTGGTGCATACGGCGCAGGTACCGTGCCACCGAGCTAGCGAGTCCTTCGGTCCTTGGCGACTTCGCGTTTCCTTAATCATATGCGGATTCTGGGTCCGTGACATCAACCCCCAGAATCGACCATTATTTGAATCGCTTGACCCTCAAGGCCATTCCTTCACTCCGAACGGTGTTCCGACAAGAGCAAGATTGGAAATCACACACGGCAGCCGTTTCAGGGTAACGTGCGAACCACTGCGTGGAGGATGGTGAACAGTAGATTCTCACCAAAAATCGGCCCTAGAACCACCACTCCCCAAGTCTCTCCTCACGACGTAGCGTTTACAATCGACGCCCCGGGATCCGCCTTGAGATCTCGATCCGCGAGCCCGTTTTGCACGATATTAAAAAATTCTGGAAGCTTACTCTGTGTCCAACGGGGCAACATAGACATGCTTGCGCTGGTCGGCCCGTTCGACACACAGAATCGATCATTATTTCAATCGTTTGACCCTCAAGGCCATTCCTTCACTCCGAACGTGATGCGCCAAGAGCAGGATCGGAAATCACACACGGCGGCCGTTTCAGGGCAACGTGCGAACCACTGCGTGGAGGATGGTGAACAGTAGATTCTCACCAAAAATCAGCCCGTTCGACCCCCAGAATCGACCATTATTTGAATCGTTTGACCCTCAAGGCCATTCCTTCACTCCGAACGGTGTTCCGACAAGAGCAGGATCGGAAATCACACACGGCGGCCGTTTCAGGGCAACGTGTGAACCACTGCGTGGAGGATGGTGAACAGTAGATTCTCACCAAAAATCAGCCCGTTCGACCCCCAGAATCGACCATTATTTGAATCGTTTGACCCTCAAGGCCATTCCTTCACTCCGAACGGTGTTCCGACAAGAGCAGGATCGGAAATCACACACGGCGGCCGTTTCAGGGCAACGTGCGAACCACTGCGTGGAGGATGGTGAACAGTAGATTCTCACCAAAAATCAGCCCGTTCGACCCCCAGAATCGACCATTATTTGAATCGTTTGACCCTCAAGGCCATTCCTTCACTCCGAACGGTGTTCCGACAGAGCAGGATCGGAAATCACACACGGCGGCCGTTTCAGGGCAACGTGCGAACCACTGCGTGGAGGATGGTGAACAGTAGATTCTCACCAAAAATCAGCCCGTTCGACCCCCAGAATCGACCATTATTTGAATCGTTTGACCCTCAAGGCCATTCCTTCACTCCGAACGGTGTTCCGACAAGAGCAGGATCGAAAATCACACACGGCGGCCGTTTCAGGGCAACGTGCGAACCACTGCGTGGAGGATGGTGAACAGTAGATTCTCACCAAAAATCAGCCCGTTCGACCCCCAGAATCGACCATTATTTGAATCGTTTGACCCTCAAGGCCATTCCTTCACTCCGAACGGTGTTCCGACAAGAGCAGGATCGGAAATCACACACGGCGGCCGTTTCAGGGCAACGTGCGAACCACTGCGTGGAGGATGGTGAACAGTAGATTCTCACCAAAAATCAGCCCGTTCGACCCCCAGAATCGACCATTATTTGAATCGTTTGACCCTCAAGGCCATTCCTTCACTCCGAACGGTGTTCCGACAAGAGCAGGATCGGAAATCACACACGGCGGCCGTTTCAGGGCAACGTGCGAACCACTGCGTGGAGGATGGTGAACAGTAGATTCTCACCAAAAATCAGCCCGTTCGACCCCCAGAATCGACCATTATTTGAATCGTTTGACCCTCAAGGCCATTCCTTCACTCCGAACGGTGTTCCGACAAGAGCAGGATCGGAAATCACACACGGCGGCCGTTTCAGGGCAACGTGCGAACCACTGCGTGGAGGATGGTGAACAGTAGATTCTCACCAAAAATCAGCCCGTTCGACCCCCAGAATCGACCATTATTTGAATCGTTTGACCCTCAAGGCCATTCCTTCACTCCGAACGGTGTTCCGACAAGAGCAGGATCGGAAATCACACACGGCGGCCGTTTCAGGGCAACGTGCGAACCACTGCGTGGAGGATGGTGAACAGTAGATTCTCACCAAAAATCAGCCCGTTCGACCCCCCTCAAGTTTCATCAGGTCGAATTACTAAAATTTGAACTGTCCAACATCTTATTGATTCGTTTTAATCTTCGTCCAAAGGGTAGAAGTTTTGAGAAAACAGTCGTTAATACTACGTCTCTGAGTTATTTAAAGTGTAGGAAAAATCGATCGAGAAAGATTCTAGTGATACGGGTCTTATTTGTCCTACTTCAAAATTTACCCGAGGGCACATGTTAAGGTCTTTAGCCTAAGTCATTTTGTGCGCGATTTATATGCATGCATGTGAGGAAACAAAAATCGTTTTTATTCACGATAATTTACACTGACCTTGTATCTGAAAATAGGGTCACTACAAGACCTACCCCCCTTAAAAGAATCTCGTCCCGAGATTCCTACAGTAAAGAAAAGAAGGAGAGGTGTTCAACTTGTAGCAAGGCTTTGATGCGATACCAATACCAAGCTGTCGATAGTGAAAAAAAGCAGAATCACTTATCGACTTTTACACTAGTCCTGGAAAGAGAAAATCAGATCAGGACATCATCCTTAGAAATGGCTTCTTCTATGGTGTTCAAGCTTTAATAGGCTCTACACTTGGTTGAAAGGAGAGATGAAGGTGGAAAGAACAGGAGCGACTAAGAGGTGTTGCGAGGATTTGCCGGCCTTGCAATCTCAGAATTCAAGATTGTTGGTTTGAGGGAGAGGAACTGGTATGAACAAAAGGAGGGGGTGGAAACCTGATTCCGAAGTAAAAGAAAAACAGGGTTTTGGGTTACTTCAGATTGGAAGGAGAAAATAACGAAAGGGGAGAATGGATCTCAGATTATGGCAATTGCCTTCATTATCTTGAGATGAGGTTAAGATGTCCTTTTCTTGAGGGCAGATTAATTGTTAGCCTTGGATGACTATACTTCTATTTAGAATAAGAAGAGACAAGGGAATATGATTTAATTAGTTTGAAGATACTGTCTAGAGAGGGACTGATTTAGGAACTGTCGGGACCCAAGAATAGTCTTGTACTACACATAGTGACATCAACGAGGAGTTGGCCAAACTCCCTATTGGTGTTATAGGTGAGCACGAAAGCATTCTGGGATACCGAGTACACACTCATATATACTGAAATATTCGCAGAACAAGTATGTATGGCATGTACGGGGGCAATTCCGATTCATCCAACATTTTAGAAATTAAAATGGTTAAGGTAGAACGGATCATCTTTGAGATTGGTCTGAGGTCCAGCTTAATCTTGCTGGCAAGGTATATTAGATAGGAAGGGTTTGGATGTACCGCGTTGTACAAGGGATAGATTGGAATCGTCGGGACCAAGGAATAATTCCGTACCACATGTAGTACCATCAATGAGGAGGTGATCAGGCTCCTTATTGGTGTTCTGACGTGGGCACAATAGCATTCCATGATACCGAGTGCTTGCGCATCAATTCCGGTTAGTTTACCGTGTGCAGATTCATATTCTTGACGCAAGGCCAGATATTATAAGATGGGTCTAGAACTTCCTTCTATCCGACCAAGAAGGGAGGAGGGAGAGACTGAACTAGCGCTTAAACAATTGATTGATTTAGTTTTCCGTCCACTTGCACTGAAATGGACAAGGGAAAGGTGGCATACTCACGATGCTATATTGAGGTAGGAGTTGGGAACCGTTGATCAACATCCAATTGACATGATTATGGAAGTTAATTAGCAAAAGATTATAAGATGCGGGTTTGAGGTTCACAGGCACATTTTAATGCTTTCGAGATCATCATTCATGGAGAAAATGGTGGAGAGGCAAAACAATTTTGGCGGTTCGCCTGGTGTTTGCTAAGACTAGTTACGAAAGATGAGATACGTACGTATTCTATAAAACATTGTTCCTCCACATTTGTGTTTAGGCAAGAGTTGGTGCCGTGATAAAAACATGTACTATCGGAACAATATTCTCACGGAAATACACGTTTGACAAATTGCACGAGAGCTGGGTTTATTGTGTTTTGTATACGTTTGTACATATGGATCGATCTCTTAGTATATACTTCCATCGTGGTCGCGCCTGGTTAATTAATTAATTACCGGCCGTTTAATCAGGCCTAAATAGTGGAGCTGATGAAGTCGCTCCACATAACATATATGGTACGTACATGCAAATCAACTACGTACGGCATGCCTGCCTGGGATCGATAAATACTTAGACTGCGCGTCCTTGGCATACAGCATCGATGGCACAAGTTATGGCCGACCTAGAGAACCCTATCCCGCTGGCCGCCGCCGACGACGACGACGGCGCCGACGAGACGTTGGAAATGAGCACCTTGCGTGTTTTCCTCTCCACTGCCTGCGGCGTTTGCGTGTTTATCGCCGTCTCCGAGCTTCTGGTACGCTTCTACCGCGCCCATCCGACCAGCATGGGGGTTCGAGCGCTGGCTGTCGCCATATATTCCTTGGGGATTGCATGCTTTGTCATTGGACCCTGGGCTTGTGTCACTCTCATCCCTCTCTTCTTCCATGGGAATAATATACTAGATGGACAACGACGTCGATCGACACCAGTTGCCGAGTTGATTCATTGGTGTTAGTCGTGAAAAGGTATCGATAGACTGTTCGGATGTCAATCTGCTTACGATAGATCACTTGTGTGGTCACAAAAATCTAAGTTACTATGTTATGTTATGTGTACAAACTATAAAGTGCCCCACTTATTTGTTTATGCGTTATCTGAATTGTTTTTTCTTCATGTTGAAATTGCTGGAAATCTATTGACATATTTTATTTGGATAATTAAATCAGTCAATTTTCTAATAACTGTCAGATTTGCTCTAAGGTGGATTCGTGCAACTCTCCGATAATGAACATATGAGCTTGTGTTAATACGATTTTCGTGTCAAACAAGAAAAGTTCACTGTTGGAATAAATCATATCTATTGGCCGAAAAAAAGAAAAAGAACTAGTATGGAGAAAAAGAAAAGGAGAAAAAACAGAAAAAGAAAGAAGGAGGAAGAAAAAGAAAAGCCACCAGAGTACGCTTCTTCCTCCATGCGCTACGAGTCCTTTTCGTGGGCCTTTCTTCCTCCTGCAGGGCCTTAAGCGAATGGGGTGTCTCAACTCGCACGCATGTGATCATTAGGGGATATATAAAGATAGAGTCGGTCGTTGACTCTTCGACCCTTTCATGTCATTTAGAGTCGATGTTAAAAAAACTCATAGAGTGGGTTGTGTCACGGACCCAGGAATTTCATATGATTAGGGGAACGACTAGTCGCCAAAGACCGAGAAGTCACCCAACATACCATACGCAAATACGTCGTATGTATCCATCACCGTGGGTTAAGCCGGCCAGAGATGACTAAACTTCCCAGAACCACATACAATTCCCAAACCCGGTAAAGAGCTGACGCTCCTCTTGAGTCACTAAGCGAAGTAGTTTCGGAGGAGCCCGACCATCGTACCCTCACCCTAACCTAGTCCGAGGACTAGTGGGTCGCTCGAGAGCCCGGTACGATAGCCCACACCCTGCCTGGCCGGCACTGCATCTCAGCCAGCGGGTCACTCAACCGAACACTCCCCAGAGTGAACACTAAGAGAGGACATCACTTCTTTACGATCGATTCCATATACTTCAAACATACACGCACTGTATATGGAATGATCACAGATAACAACTTCATATCACAGTGCAAACTCTATTGAGAAGGGATTACAAGATACTTAAATGTTTACCTACCCGAGGGGGGGTTCTAAAACACATCACTTCCAACTCGAAGGCTGGGTACAGTACTTCGAAGTTTTAAAAAAAAACAGCAAGTAACTCAAAAGATAACCCTGAGATGGCAGCCATGCCACCTCCAAAAAAACATCATCATAACCCACAATATCGTGACCGAAGAGGATAACACTAAACTAAGCATCCGAAACATCGTTCCCCTCGTCGTAGAACTCACCGATACTGGGGTCTCCTGCAACAAGTTCGGAATTGAATTCCGTAAGTACTTTCGTACTTGCAAGTCACATTTATATACTCATCCCAATCCAATTTCAGCAAGTTATTGATAAAGATAAAGTACTCATATTGCATATAATCATCAAAGTAAACATGGCATGTTCATACTTGATACTACCCATATCAATATGCTACAACATGACCACTTTTACCTGCACATATCATATGGACACATCCATTTCAGATCTGCGATAGCATGGACAACAACCATACAATTCCACAAGTTCATCACAAGACAAACCAAGCTTGATGATTTAAGGATAGCCCACAAAGGCTATATCAAATGTTCTGAGCAAACCACAAAGTTTGACCAGAGGGAGCACTTTCGAGAAGCCGTTAGTCCGAGGTTGGCCGACCCCTACTATCCGGTCGACTCGCAAAGCCTCCCTACGTGGGTGAAAGGTTAAGCCCTACGACACCGGCATCGAAGGAATAGCTATGGTGCTTAAGTCACCCTCTTCCTCGATCCATCAGTAGGTGACAGAACCCCGGCTCTCACAGCTCACCATTAAGGTTCCATAATTTATTAGTCCGATTAAAAGATCCACGCTGATCTTAGAACCAAGCCCTAATCATGCTAGTGATATCGCATCACAACGCAGTTCAGGAAATCACATGCAACATAGTATTTCATCTCAACCAATAGCAAGACGTGATATGAATTAAGGGAATCTTAACGAGTATTTGTGAACTTGCCTTGTTGGTATTGTTCTGGATCACAGTAATATTCACCCTCCGGATATCCTCTCCGCTTGGTTCTACTCAAAACCAATCCCCGAAATACCGAAGCAAGCAAAAGAGAGGACTTCGATTAAAACCAGGAGGAATAAGATCCAATATGCATGATATGCATCCTAATATGTAGAGAATGTCTATATGAAGCTAATGCAATTGGTTGCATGTCATTTGGAGTTATAGAATTAAAGTTAGGGTTTTCCGAGAGTACATTTATTGGAGTTAGGGTTTCATTGGTTCATGCATCAATTAATTTACATGAGATAATATACAAGAGATGCTAAATATTTTAGAGCATAGAATGTTAGGTAAATCATCATATGCTATAATGATTTATTGAAAATTTTCCTATAAGTTTTCATAGTTTTTATAGCCCTAGGGGGATTTTAGGCATTTCCAGGTATATGCAGCAATTTAACATAATTAATTGGTGTACCATGATGTTCTACATGTTAATTGGAGACTAACAAAAAAAGAATCATTCAATTTGGAGTTAAATTGCAAAAGATATGAATTTTCAAAGATTCACCACTTTATCCATTTTCTGTTAAATCACAGAATTTCGAAAATTCAGCCTCTTTTCTTTTCTCACTCAAGCTATACCTACCCTCAGACCAGGACATGTGGGTCCAGCAACCCAGACCCACCTTCTCCTATTTCTTCCCCTCACCCCAGGCTCCTTCGGTCGATTACACGAGGGCCCCACATGCAAGGATGCTTCCCTTCCCTTCTCTTTCTTCTCTCCCGCAAGGCCACTGCTCCGGCGACCAGCGCGGCGGCAAGCACCCGGGACGACACTGCAGAGGGGAATGGTGGAAGAAGGGAGCACCAGGGGCTAGAGGAGCTCACCCTAAGCTCGTTTCGGTGCTCGGTGGACGCAGCCGGGGACGGAACAGAGGAGGTCGGCGGCGACGGCGAGCGACGGGGCGAGGGCACCGAGGGCAGGAGGATCCGGGGCACCTGGGACGAAACCGAGAGTTGGAAACGGTCACGGGAAGTCGTCGGAGCTCAAAATCGTGCTTAAATCGGCGAGCGGCTTACCGAGGACGGTGTATTGGAGAGGAAAGCCGAGGTCGCCGGCGGTGAGAAGAAACGCGATTCCCGGAGTTGGACTGAATAGAAAACCAATTAACTCGGGCGGTGAGATCCAGGGACTACGGCGAACCGATGTGGCAAGGAAAATGGGAAGAAAGGGTTACCAGAGGCAAAATCGAGGTCGGACACCGAGCTCAGGCCGCCGGACTTCAGAGAGGAACGTCGGGGAGGTGGATCCGCGGTAGCTCTGCGCAAGACAAGCACTGAAATGAGACTCTGGGAAGGTGAGGAAACTCATGCGCGAGCTAAACAGGAGAGGGGGAGTCTCTGGACGCGACAACTCCGGAGGTGCCGACCGCGGTGAGCTGCCGGAGCTTCCGATGGCTTGCGGTTTCCGGTGAACCGAGGGCTTGGCGAGCACCGCGGAGCGGTCGAGGAGGTACGGTGGCGTGCGGGAGCGCGGTTGGCGAAGAAACCGAGAGTAGAAGGGGAGGAGGAAACGAGGGAGGAGTGCGCCGGTGGTTTAGAGGGGCGCTCGGGCGCCGGTAGTGCGCCGGGCAGGAGCAAGGAGGCGCGTGGCGCGGTTGCTCTGCACGTGGGACCAGCGCATCAGCGGCAACAGAGGAGGAGACGCGGGCATGCGGCAGGTGCGGGCTGCGGGGGAGAAAGAAGGAAGTGGGCTGAGCCCAGGGGGAAGGAAAGGTGTGGGCCGACTTCGGCCTGCTTCGTGTACAGGGGTTTTAAAACCCCTTCTTCTTTTTTTTATTCCCCATTTTGCTGGCTTTTCACTACTAAAGCAATTTGGGTTTGAAAATTTGATTCAAATTCATGGTTTCAAATTGTATAACAGCAAGATTATCCAGACTGTACCACTGGGGTATTTGTATAGATGGAATAAAAAGGAAAGGGGCCACTCATTTTTGTGAAGGTCCACATATGTTTCAAAATAGCTTGGAACTATAGGTATTCCAAATGTTGTTAAAACAAACAAATCTTTAGAACTTATTAGGAGTTCAGGAAGATATTTAATGCCCAAATATAAACTTTGGTAAAATTATATGGGTATACATATCCCAATGAGGCAGAACTCTATGCTGTTCCTATTTGGTTTTTGTCATATGTGCATCCACTTAAAATATCAAAATTGCTCCAAAAGAGTTAGAACATATAAATGCTCCTATATGATGAAATGATATGGTGGTGAAGAGACCTTTTTACTTATGAAACAGCGGAAGTTCCATTTATAGGCTTGTTTACAAGAAGGGGTCATTACAAAGCCTACCCCCCTTAAGAGAATCTCGACCCGAGATTCCTAACGGTTAGAAAAGAGAGGGATATTCTGCTCGAAGTAGGTCCTCTCGCTCCCAAGTTGCTTCGTCTTCGGTATGGTTACTCCACTGGACTTTATAAAATTTGATGGAGCGACGACGGGTTTGACGCTCGGCTTCATCCAGAATGCGGATGGGATGCTCCCGATAAGAGAGGTCTTCATTCAACTCAAGATCTTCTAACGGAACTTCTGCGGCAGGAGGACGAAGGCATCTTCGAAGTTGAGATACATGGAAGACCTTGTGCACTCCGGACAGCGAAGGAGGGAGTTCTAATTCATAAGCCACAGCTCCTCTTTTGGCAAGAATTTTGAAGGGACCGATAAATCGAGGAGCTAGCTTGCCGGTGACTTTGAATCGGTGGGTGCCCTTAAATGGGGTAACCCGGAGATATGCCATATCGCCAACCTCAAAGGTGATCTCTCTTCGCTTTGGGTCGGCATATCGCTTCTGGCGAGATTGAGCAGCTCGAAGTCTTTCACGAACAATTCTGACTTGAGCTTCGGCTTCTTTTATAAAATCTGGTCCAAAGAGCTGTCGTTCTCCAGTTTCGGACCAGTTGAGAGGGGTCCTACACCTTCTTCCATAGAGAGCTTCAAAAGGAGCCATACCCAGACTAGCTTGAAAGCTGTTATTATACGAGAACTCGGCGTAGGGCAAGGCCTTTTCCCAATTGGAGCCGAAAGAGAGAATGCATGCTCTCAACATATCTTCTAGGATTTGGTTAGTTCTTTCAGTTTGGCCTCCCGTTTGAGGATGATATGCCGTGCTAAAGGAAAGACGAGTTCCCATAGCATCGTGGAGAGACTTCCAGAAACGGTTGACAAATTGAGTCCCTCGATCAGAAATAATCCGCTTCGGAACTCCATGGAGGCAAACTATTCTGGAGATGTATAGCTCAACCAGCTGACTGACCTTGAACGTGGTCTTGACTGGGATGAAATGTGCCACTTTAGAGAGACGGTCGACGACTACCCAAATGGCATCGTGACCCTTCTGAGTTCTGGGTAAGCCGACGATAAAATCCATACCGATCTCTTCCCATTTCCACTCAGGGATGGGAAGTGGTTGGAGAGTGCCTGCTGGTCTCTGATGTTCGGCCTTGACACGGCAACATGTATCACATTCGGCAACGAATTTAGCAATTTCCCGCTTCATTCGGGTCCACCAAAAACGCTGTTTCAAGTCCTGATACATTTTTGTGCTGCCGGGGTGGATCGAAAGAGGGGAATCATGGGCTTCTTGAAGGATTAGGGACTTCAGCTCTTCATCCTTAGGTACAACGAGACGGTTGCCGAACCATATGGTTCCATGCTCATCCTCAGAAAAACAAGTGGCGGTCCCGCTTTTCATCTTCTCCTTGATTTTACGGATGCCAGCACTTGAAAGCTGAGCAGCCTTGATCTGGTCTTCGAGGGTTGGTTTTACTTCAATTGCGGCAAGGAAACCATCCTCAACCATTTCAAGATTGAGCCGCTGGAATTCTGAACAGAGGAGTGGTTGCTGATCGTGAATAGAGAGGTTGCTGCAATAGGATTTCCGGCTTAGGGCATCAGCAACTACATTAGCTTTGCCAGGAGTGTAGTTGAGACCCATGTCGTAATCTTTGATGAGTTCTAACCACCTTCTTTGCCTCAAGTTCAGATCTGGTTGGGTGAACAAATATTTCAAACTTTTGTGGTCTGAAAAGATTTCGCAGCGATTACCGATGAGGTAATGCCGCCAGATTTTTAGGGCATGGACCACTGCAGCCAATTCGAGATCATGGGTCGGATAGTTAAGCTCATGAGGACGGAGTTGACGAGAAGCATAGGCTACAACTCTTCCTCCTTGCATGAGGACACATCCAAGCCCTTGACGAGATGCATCACAATAGACTTCAAAATTTTGGTGGATGTCCGGCAGGACTAGAACAGGAGCAGAGGTCAGCCTTTTCTTCAACTCTTGGAAACTTTCCTCACACTTGGGAGTCCATACATACTTCTGGTCCTTCTTAAGAAGTTCGGTCATTGGCTTGGCAAGAGAAGAAAATCCTTCGATGAAACGCCGGTAGTATCCTGCTAAACCAAGAAAACTCCGGATTTGATGTACCGATTTAGGTTGCTTCCATTCTTGGACGGCACGGACCTTGCTTGGGTCCACGGCGACGCCACCAGCTGAGAGAACATGGCCTAAGAACTCCACTTGCGTCTTCCAAAATTCACACTTCGAGAATTTGGCATAAAGTCGATGCTCGCGGAGTCTTTCGAGCACCAATTGCAAGTGTTTACCGTGTTCTTCTTCGGAAGGAGAATATATAAGTATGTCATCAATGAATATGACCACAAACTTGTCCAGATATTCCATGAATACCGAGTTCATAAGTTGCATGAAGGTGGATGGAGCATTGGTAAGGCCGAAAGACATAACAGTGTACTCGTACGAACCGTAGCGAGTAGTAAAGGCAGTCTTGGGAATGTCTTCAGATCTGATTCTTATTTGGTGGTAGCCCAATCGGAGGTCAATTTTGGAGAATACCGTTGCACCGGTTAGCTGGTCAAAGAGGTCATCTATCCGAGGAAGAGGGTACTTGTTTTTGATAGTAACCTCATTCAACGGACGATAATCTACTACCATACGGAGAGAACCATCCTTCTTCTTAACAAACATGGCCGGACAGCCCCAAGGAGATGAGCTCGGCCGGATATAACCCTTGTCTTCTAACTCCTTTAATTGTTTCTTCATTTCAGCTAACTCATTTGGAGGGATTCGTCGATAAGGCCTTTTTGAAATTGGAGCAGTTCCAGGTGGAAGTTCGATGACGAATTCCACACTGCGGTCGGGTGGCATGCCCGGCAATTCCTCGGGGAAGACATCGGGGAAATCGCAAACCACTGGAACTTCTTCAATTGGGGAGGCTTGGGCATCTATGAGAGCATACAGCTGAGGTTGATGAAGTTGCGGAGCAACTTCGAGGTTTCTGCCGTCAGGACTTGTAAGAGATATAGTCCTGCGGGTGCAATCAATCTTTGCATTGTGTTTGGATAGCCAATTCATACCAAGAATAACATCAATCCTCGCTGGACCGAGGACGATAAGAGAAGTCAAGAATTCTACCCCCTGTATATCAATTTTAACATCTTCACACTCGTGCTCGGTTCTCATTTCCGAGCCGGTTGAGCGGATTATCAGGGGAATATGCATGACTTGGGATGGAATATCATGAAGTTCAGCAAACTCACTAGATATAAAAGAATGAGATGCTCCGGAATCAAAAAGTATGCTAGCAGGGCTTGAGTTGACAAGGAATGTACCGATCACAACTTCCGGAGCTTCCTGTGCTTCCTCAGTGGTGACATGATTGACCCGGCCACGGCCAGCACCAGGAGGTTTATTCACGGGTTGCTTCTGGACTGGAGGAGCATTCTTTGGTGGTCCTCGAGGCGGAGTCGGAGCATTAGAACCACTGACCCTTGGATGAGGGCACTTGTTGGAGTAATGGCCTTTGTTACCGCAATTATAGCAGGTGACATCCGGATAGAATGGAATGGTATTTGGCTGACCACCGGGGTTCCTCGGCGGTGGTCTTGGAGTAGGAGGGCGTGGAGGATACGCCGCTGCTCTTGGTGGAGGAGGCACTTGAAAACGAGGCGCCGGAGGCGGAAAGAAGCGGGGTTTCTGGGAACTGCCGCTTGCTGATTTTGCTGCTTCTCTCTCACGCTTGCGAGAAAGCTCCAGAGATTTAAGCTTGCCTTCCTTAATGAGAGCCTTGTTTACCAAGTATTCAAAGTCTGGACAATCCAGCATGGAAAGCTCATTCTGCATCGTGTCCGATAAGCCCCTCATGAATTTTCTTCGACGAGCTTCATCGGTGGAAACCTCGCTAGCTGCATATCTTGCTAGACGATTAAAGGTATGGAGGTACTCGGTGACAGAGCTATTGCCTTGTTTCAGTGCCAAGAATTCTTCTCTCTTGTTGTCCATGAGACCGTCGGGAATGTGGGCACGACGAAACGCCTTGGAGAACTCTTCCCAAGTCAGATTCTTGGCAGTAGGTTGGGTGATGAGGAGATTATCCCACCAAGCACTTGCTGCTCCTTCCAACAGATATGACGCGAACAGAACCTTGTCATGGTCAGAGCATTGGGCGAGGGTAAACTTCTTCTCCAAACTACGAATCCAGTCATCTGCTTCAAGTGGATCCACTGCTTCTGAGAAGGTTGGAGGGGAGGTGCGTTGGAATTCAGCGAATCCCCCTTTTGATTGGCCTTCGGCAGGAGATTTTTCCATATGCTGGACAAGCCTCTCGAGGATGCGATTCTGATCCTGACGATTGTGCTCCATCTGGAGGAGCACCTCAGCCAACGAAGGAGTGGGAGGGGGCGGAGGAGCACCATGGGCGGCTCCAGTTTCACCACCTGATCCGTTTCCAGACATCCTGCAAGACATGGACAAGATTGCAGCAGGATGAGACAACACTGACTCGTGCAAAAGATTTTAAACATGTAGGACAACAAGAATACATGTTTAACTTCATCCCAATTCAGCAATGCATTCATCAAGAAAGCAAAATTGAAAAGGCGACACGAGAGTTAACGACTAATACATTTCATACATATAGCATACGTGAGGTTTACAGATGGCTGCAATTTACATCGCCGTAGCGGAAATTTTACAACACATCAGGTACCCAAAACATCGCAGCCATTGATACATATGAGAGTTCTTAGTCCATTAACCAATTTACAAGGATAAAGCCCTAGTCCTTGACACAAGGACTTCAACTAGCTCCTACAACCAAAAGAAAAACAGCACACATACGTGCTGAATTTACTGGGATTCAACACCTGAATCAGGAAATTGGGCCAAGTACCAACCCGCTTCTGGAGGGATAGGTACTGGAGTTCTGAAGTTGGATGGCACTTCGCCTGGAAAGGGGGCCAAGGTTGCGCCGGGAAGGCCTTGGAACATCCAGGGCGATGCGATGACGGGAAGCATACCGAGGTCCCGTAACTCTGGAGAACATAAGAGAGGGAGGACGATTTGGACCATTAGGTCGCTCGAAATCCCCCCGTGCCATCATGAAATCCGAAGGAAGATTGCGAGCTCCGATGTGTTGGTCGATGATGGAGAGAGCTTCGCACAGACGATGATGGTAGATATCTCGCTCATACACCGCAGAGCGATATAACATATGGGTGAGGATCAGCATTGGTGCTGTCTCCACCAGAGTAGGATCCTCCTCGAAGAGGTACTCCTGCCACTCGTTGGCAGCGTAGGGATCATACTGCCCAACGTAGAAGCGAAATGGAGAGGCATTGAGGACCGGATGCTTCTCACGAAAACCGCAAATGGCATTATATGCCGCTGCTTGGACTGCCCCATCATAGCAGCCATCTTGTCCCTCGAACCGAAGTGGACGAGGCGTAGGAGGAAGACCGGGGTGAGGCCGGATGAAGACGGAAGCACTGTAGTCTGTGAGCCCATAGTCACGAGTGTGCCGGTAGACGGTGTACTCCGGCATATACGGATACCCGAGATAGGAGAGCATCCGCCCGAGAAGAGGGGGAGCACCACCCACGCGAAAGCCATGGGAGGTACCCGCCAAGGTTACATAGGAATCCGCCATCCTGAAGAGAGGAAGAAGAAACTTAGATCAACTTCAATCCATAAAATAAGTGCAATAGATAAGGGAATCCAGATCTAAGATGGATGGGGAAAAGGAGAAAAGGGGAAATCTACTTATGGTTTTCACAACTAGGTTTTAGTTTTCACAAATAGTTTTCTTGGAGACTCCAAGTCCTACAACTAACGACCACCTGCAAGGGTTATCCTACGGTCAAGTTCGGCTCTGATACCAAGCTGTCACGGACCCAGGAATTTCATATGATTAGGGGAACGACTAGTCGCCAAAGACCGAGAAGTCACCCAACATACCATACGCAAATACGTCGTATGTATCCATCACCGTGGGTTAAGCCGGCCAGAGATGACTAAACTTCCCAGAACCACATACAATTCCCAAACCCGGTAAAGAGCTGACGCTCCTCTTGAGTCACTAAGCGAAGTAGTTTCGGAGGAGCCCGACCATCGTACCCTCACCCTAACCTAGTCCGAGGACTAGTGGGTCGCTCGAGAGCCCGGTACGATAGCCCACACCCTGCCTGGCCGGCACTGCATCTCAGCCAGCGGGTCACTCAACCGAACACTCCCCAGAGTGAACACTAAGAGAGGACATCACTTCTTTACGATCGATTCCATATACTTCAAACATACACGCACTGTATATGGAATGATCACAGATAACAACTTCATATCACAGTGCAAACTCTATTGAGAAGGGATTACAAGATACTTAAATGTTTACCTACCCGAGGGGGGGTTCTAAAACACATCACTTCCAACTCGAAGGCTGGGTACAGTACTTCGAAGTTTTAAAAAAAAACAGCAAGTAACTCAAAAGATAACCCTGAGATGGCAGCCATGCCACCTCCAAAAAAACATCATCATAACCCACAATATCGTGACCGAAGAGGATAACACTAAACTAAGCATCCGAAACATCGTTCCCCTCGTCGTAGAACTCACCGATACTGGGGTCTCCTGCAACAAGTTCGGAATTGAATTCCGTAAGTACTTTCGTACTTGCAAGTCACATTTATATACTCATCCCAATCCAATTTCAGCAAGTTATTGATAAAGATAAAGTACTCATATTGCATATAATCATCAAAGTAAACATGGCATGTTCATACTTGATACTACCCATATCAATATGCTACAACATGACCACTTTTACCTGCACATATCATATGGACACATCCATTTCAGATCTGCGATAGCATGGACAACAACCATACAATTCCACAAGTTCATCACAAGACAACCAAGCTTGATGATTTAAGGATAGCCCACAAAGGCTATATCAAATGTTCTGAGCAAACCACAAAGTTTGACCAGAGGGAGCACTTTCGAGAAGCCGTTAGTCCGAGGTTGGCCGACCCCTACTATCCGGTCGACTCGCAAAGCCTCCCTACGTGGGTGAAAGGTTAAGCCCTACGACACCGGCATCGAAGGAATAGCTATGGTGCTTAAGTCACCCTCTTCCTCGATCCATCAGTAGGTGACAGAACCCCGGCTCTCACAGCTCACCATTAAGGTTCCATAATTTATTAGTCCGATTAAAAGATCCACGCTGATCTTAGAACCAAGCCCTAATCATGCTAGTGATATCGCATCACAACGCAGTTCAGGAAATCACATGCAACATAGTATTTCATCTCAACCAATAGCAAGACGTGATATGAATTAAGGGAATCTTAACGAGTATTTGTGAACTTGCCTTGTTGGTATTGTTCTGGATCACAGTAATATTCACCCTCCGGATATTCCTCTCCGCTTGGTTCTACTCAAAACCAATCCCCGAAATACCGAAGCAAGCAAAAGAGAGGACTTCGATTAAAACCAGGAGGAATAAGATCCAATATGCATGATATGCATCCTAATATGTAGAGAATGTCTATATGAAGCTAATGCAATTGGTTGCATGTCATTTGGAGTTATAGAATTAAAGTTAGGGTTTTCCGAGAGTACATTTATTGGAGTTAGGGTTTCATTGGTTCATGCATCAATTAATTTACATGAGATAATATACAAGAGATGCTAAATATTTTAGAGCATAGAATGTTAGGTAAATCATCATATGCTATAATGATTTATTGAAAATTTTCCTATAAGTTTTCATAGTTTTTATAGCCCTAGGGGGATTTTAGGCATTTCCAGGTATATGCAGCAATTTAACATAATTAATTGGTGTACCATGATGTTCTACATGTTAATTGGAGACTAACAAAAAAAGAATCATTCAATTTGGAGTTAAATTGCAAAAGATATGAATTTTCAAAGATTCACCACTTTATCCATTTTCTGTTAAATCACAGAATTTCGAAAATTCAGCCTCTTTTCTTTTCTCACTCAAGCTATACCTACCCTCAGACCAGGACATGTGGGTCCAGCAACCCAGACCCACCTTCTCCTATTTCTTCCCCTCACCCCAGGCTCCTTCGGTCGATTACACGAGGGCCCCACATGCAAGGATGCTTCCCTTCCCTTCTCTTTCTTCTCTCCCGCAAGGCCACTGCTCCGGCGACCAGCGCGGCGGCAAGCACCCGGGACGACACTGCAGAGGGGAATGGTGGAAGAAGGGAGCACCAGGGGCTAGAGGAGCTCACCCTAAGCTCGTTTCGGTGCTCGGTGGACGCAGCCGGGGACGGAACAGAGGAGGTCGGCGGCGACGGCGAGCGACGGGGCGAGGGCACCGAGGGCAGGAGGATCCGGGGCACCTGGGACGAAACCGAGAGTTGGAAACGGTCACGGGAAGTCGTCGGAGCTCAAAATCGTGCTTAAATCGGCGAGCGGCTTACCGAGGACGGTGTATTGGAGAGGAAAGCCGAGGTCGCCGGCGGTGAGAAGAAACGCGATTCCCGGAGTTGGACTGAATAGAAAACCAATTAACTCGGGCGGTGAGATCCAGGGACTACGGCGAACCGATGTGGCAAGGAAAATGGGAAGAAAGGGTTACCAGAGGCAAAATCGAGGTCGGACACCGAGCTCAGGCCGCCGGACTTCAGAGAGGAACGTCGGGGAGGTGGATCCGCGGTAGCTCTGCGCAAGACAAGCACTGAAATGAGACTCTGGGAAGGTGAGGAAACTCATGCGCGAGCTAAACAGGAGAGGGGGAGTCTCTGGACGCGACAACTCCGGAGGTGCCGACCGCGGTGAGCTGCCGGAGCTTCCGATGGCTTGCGGTTTCCGGTGAACCGAGGGCTTGGCGAGCACCGCGGAGCGGTCGAGGAGGTACGGTGGCGTGCGGGAGCGCGGTTGGCGAAGAAACCGAGAGTAGAAGGGGAGGAGGAAACGAGGGAGGAGTGCGCCGGTGGTTTAGAGGGGCGCTCGGGCGCCGGTAGTGCGCCGGGCAGGAGCAAGGAGGCGCGTGGCGCGGTTGCTCTGCACGTGGGACCAGCGCATCAGCGGCAACAGAGGAGGAGACGCGGGCATGCGGCAGGTGCGGGCTGCGGGGGAGAAAGAAGGAAGTGGGCTGAGCCCAGGGGGAAGGAAAGGTGTGGGCCGACTTCGGCCTGCTTCGTGTACAGGGGTTTTAAAACCCCTTCTTCTTTTTTTTTATTCCCCATTTTGCTGGCTTTTCACTACTAAAGCAATTTGGGTTTGAAAATTTGATTCAAATTCATGGTTTCAAATTGTATAACAGCAAGATTATCCAGACTGTACCACTGGGGTATTTGTATAGATGGAATAAAAAGGAAAGGGGCCACTCATTTTTGTGAAGGTCCACATATGTTTCAAAATAGCTTGGAACTATAGGTATTCCAAATGTTGTTAAAACAAACAAATCTTTAGAACTTATTAGGAGTTCAGGAAGATATTTAATGCCCAAATATAAACTTTGGTAAAATTATATGGGTATACATATCCCAATGAGGCAGAACTCTATGCTGTTCCTATTTGGTTTTTGTCATATGTGCATCCACTTAAAATATCAAAATTGCTCCAAAAGAGTTAGAACATATAAATGCTCCTATATGATGAAATGATATGGTGGTGAAGAGACCTTTTTACTTATGAAACAGCGGAAGTTCCATTTATAGGCTTGTTTACAAGAAGGGGTCATTACAGGTTGTGTCTTAAGTTGATTCTACATAAAGAGTTAGCATTAATTACACCACCATACAAAGACAATGAGGCTGACTTCATAGCTTCTATTTTTGTAAAGCCTGACTTTTATGGAAGAGTCAGTTTTATTCTATCTCTTCTTCTTCTCTCTTCCACATTAGCAACCATTCTACGTGGCAAGACGAAGAGTCAGTTGATGTGACATCTTTGTAGATGCCCTTAGGAAAGCGGCGAGTCCGATTATTCTGGGTCCCTATCCCATCATCCGGGTGGCCTGTACCACGCTATCGCCCATCCTACATGGTGATGTGGGCCTTCACTAGACGTCTACCTGTGCACGCCCGATGGGATGCAAACTGCAACGGGTCTCTCGATGGTTCGAGTTATCTAATCCCAGCCATGGGTGATTCGGCGTACGAATCGCCCGGGAGGTAAGGAACAAACCCGGATTCTTCTGCCTACGTACCGTCCAAAATAAATGTATGGGAGCGTTCCAAATGGGGAGATGTGAGAGAAGCTAATCGTCATCCTCATCTTCCTCCTCTGGGGAGAGCGAAGGAGACAACAGTGGGGAGTAGAACGAGTGGGGGATCTCCTCGTCCTCATCACTAGGAGCGTACTCAGAAACCTTAGGATATATGTCTGGCATGTTCAAGTGAGCTTCAATCTTCTTCATTCTAATCACATTCTTCTTCTGGGTGTGGTGGATCTGAGATTGCTTGGTCTTGATGCTTTTGCACATGCAGAAGATGGACTTAAGAGCATCGACAATGGAGCGAAGCACACTGGGAGGAGGATCTCTGGTAGACCTGGAGGAAGAAGCCCTAGCTGAGGTTGTTCCTGGAGTACTCTTCTCCGGTCTAGGTTGGTACAGACCATGACTGACCTCCTTACGAAATCTTCTCCGATCACTGCGTCAACAAGCCTCTGAATGTAGGGAGCAAAGGGTAAATACCTCCGGTTGCTTTGTCATAGCAATTCTGATCTCACTGAAGAGAAAGTCCATCATATGGAAGTGTCCAAGGTTGCAACTCATCTCATCGAGGAGTCTCAAAGTGTATAAGAGAATCTGTCCTCCATCGCCCATTTTTGGCTAAAGAGTGTGTCGGAAGAGCTTGTCCATGGTTGCAAAGAATGGTAGCAAGCCCTTGACTTCTACTAAGGCCCCCTCGGTGTTCTTGTCATAGAACGCCATGCACTCATTAGCCTTCATAGCTTCATTGTCGTGAAGCTTGTGTGCATGCTTATCCTCGGACTCAGAAAGACCTAGAATCCTGGCAAAGTCATCGAAGGTGGACCGATAAATCTTCCCATTGGTCATCCAAGTCATAATTTTGGCATCATCTTTGGTAATATGAAGGGTGGCATAGAACTGCATAATGATCTCGTCACACCAATCATATTGTATTCCCATAAGATCACATAAGCCTTTTGACTCACAAGCCTCATAGATGCCCTGGAATTGATCGGCATTCTTCTGGATGTATTCCCAATCAATAGCTCGCTGATGGATTATCGTCTTGTTCAACTCCATGACTCATAGTTATCTTTTTGAACAAGTGTGTGGAACCTCGAATCAGTGGCATCTCGTGTATGCTCAAACTGATTTGTGTGCCACCTTATCTTCTGATACTTGGTCTTGTTCATCTTATGGTAATCCTTCACTTTTCTCTGTCTTGGTCCTCTGGCGGGATGTTGAATGAGAAGCTGGACCTTCTGCTCAATCGGTGGAGTGGGCTCTCTAGCGGGTGCACCTCTTTTGAAGGGAGGCCTCCTAGTGGCCCTCTTAGCCTCTTCCACCGTTTGAGCTCTCTGAGCACCGCCCAGAAATTATTATTGAATTAATTATTGATAAAAGCAAAAACTGAAATACGCGGGAGGGAGTAGTAAACTAGCCCTTCGCACGGTGCCAGAAACGGCTTGCGGCGTTGTGAAACAGTGAGACGTTGATTTGCGTAGTACTAGAATTCCGTTGCCGTTCAACTAGCTAGCTAGGCCCTAGGAGCCTAGGACACGCACTCCGGCGAAAGAAGAAGTCGTAATTAGCATCTCATTGCCCTTTAGCACGTCTTTGCAAGGAGTATAAACTTTAATCTAACCACATATCGATGCTTACACTTGTCGAAAGAAGCGTTTCCCGAAACAGCGAACTTGCTCACAGCCCTCATGGGGAATTGATTCAGCATCTGAGTCCTTTTCCCGTTCTCTGTTTCTGCAAAACAGTGTACCTAGTACTCCAGTACTTTCCGTTTTTCAGCTCGAACATTTGGGGCTGTGGCCCGTTTTGGAACCCCAAGAATTCTGACGATCATGAACCGAACCGGTCCTTGACTCCTTGCTTTGTTAAACTGGTTACTTGATCACTTGTTAATTGCACTTGGCGATTTAGAAAGAGGAAAAGAGCGTGTGTGTGTTTCCGCTCATACTCTCAGAGAAAGCGTGCACATACCGGTCAATTTACGGCTGTGTTCGAACTTGAAAGCTCAAAAACATTCTGTGGTGGCATCCTATGCGATGCAGTGGGCGTAAAGAAAAATTGTAAACTCACTCCCTGTCCGAAAGCAAGCAGGGACATGGAGACATGCTGCACAGTGCACAAAGATTCCAAATGCCTCGATATTGCCACCCACACAGTTACACTCACTCACAGAGAGACAGAGCTCGCTTTCGGTTTTTGGGGCTCACTGTCACTGTGCAGTGTCCTTTCTCTGCCCGCTCCGTGCTGCTCCCGTAGCCAAAGCAGCTTAGCGACCCTGCAATCATTATCATACATCACCCTGCACCGCACATTAAAGCCCACAGCTGCTGCTGCCGCCATTGTTGCTCAGAGTCAGAGCAAGGATTGAAGAAAGCAAGAAGCGTAGCAGTAGTGGCTGTGTCGTCTCATCAGCGTTTAGCTAGCTCAGGGACTCGAGAGCTCTCCGTTTGTTCAGAAGCTGCCGCGAGAGGAAGAGGGAGGGAGCGGGGGTGGGAGATGAAGCGCAATGGCGACCTCGCTGCTGCCGCCGTCCGCCTCCTCTGCGTCGTCGGCGTCGGCTTCTCGGCGTGTTTGCTGCCACGGCCGGCCGGAGCAGCCGGCTCCACGGTAACTTCGCTTCAGCTTTCTCATCTGTTCTTCTTGCTCGATATGGATCGTGCAGTTCAGAGTCTTCAGACTGAACAATTCAGCTGACTGCGAGAACTTTGTGGCAGTGGCAGGAGCCTAATCCTGCGCGCCGAGGTTCCGCGGCTCGTCACCACCAGGGCCTCTCGCCGCTCTCCGCTCCGGCGCCGACCCCGACTGCCGGGGCCGACGACCTGCCGTCCCTCCCGCCGGTTCATTCCCGCGCTCCCGAGCAGCAAACCACGCCGCACTTCGGCTTCCCGCTGCAGCCCACGGTTGGCATCACGGCGCCTCCGGCCGCAGCCCCGAGCGCCGGCGAGGGGTACCCGTTCATCGACAGCAACCCCACGGTGCCGCTGCCCACCGGCGTCACCGACACCGCCACCGTGCTCCCGGTCCCCGACAGAGGGGACGGCGACGGCAAGGTAAAACAAGGCCGGCCGGCCGGCCGGTGCAGCTGCATTGCACCGGTCTCTTTCCTTTTTGCGATGTGACGTGACATTGCTGTGTGGTCCTTTCGTACTCATGTTCGCTTTTGCACTGTGGCAGGTGGTGGGGCGTGCCGCGCTCGTTCGAGCTCAGATCGCCATGATTGGGCTCCTGGTCGTCTTCTCCATGGTGTTGTCGTCGCGGAGTTTAATTGTCCTTGGTGTAGCGTAGAATTATGAGATTTTTACTTGTCACTTGGCTCTGTACATATGAGTGGACCATGACTTGGTTTAGCATTTCATTTGCCTACTAAATTTCCATTTAAAACTCTGCACTCATTGGCATTTACAGTTGTGTGACATCAGTTGTGTTCCAAGTCTTGCCACATAGAACTCTAGAAACCACTATTATCTCTGTCGTTGGCAGTTGTCTCTAACATAATATAAATACCATGCAATGTAAAAATCGACAGCATTTTTGATATCCAACATGGGATGTGAAAATGATCAAGGACCAACCAGTTTCCAAGGGAAAATATAGTATGTTAATAACATATGGCACTACAAGTTCATCATTACCAAGTAGCTTCAACACAGCAGCAACTAGCAAATACAGCTCCCCTCACAATGGCAACCTGACCACACTTATGTTACTTACAGAGCATCAGAACCTGTGGCATAAGTTAAATTTTGTTTGACACTTTGGACACCAATGTGATGTTTATGACAATTCGCCTCCAGATTAGAGCAGAGAAAATGGCAACACAGTTTGGCACTACTGAACTCAATACAACTGCCTTCGGATGCTGAACTATATTACAGGATTGTACAGCATGAGTTGGTTTTCTTGGCCTGCTTGTAGAACATCTGCAGAGGAGCAAGGGGAGAAATCAGCATGAAATATCATAAATGATTAACCTATAAGCCTAAGGTTCTCTGTAAATAATGGAATAGCTATCAGATGTTACTGAATGCAAGGATCATGCTCAACAAATTTAGGATATTTATCTGACTGATCTCTACAACCAGTGGACACATAAATTTTCAGTACCGTGGTCAAATTTAGAATGTCAAAATTACATACGTACTTTGTGCAAATTACAAAGATTTAAGGTGCCGTTTATTAAGAAATTACAGAAGATTTAAGAGAAGTTGTCTTAACATGCAGTATTAACTATTAACTAAAGACGTCATAAGGGTGCCTTACATTTGAACCAGAACCAGTACCCACAGGATGGATATGTCAATTGGCATACCACAATAACCAAACGTGAACTTCCTTACCTGCGAAGCAGCGCTTAGATCTGAACTCTTATCCACTAGGCTATCCAATCGTTCGCCTCTTTGCAGCACGCTATCAATGGTCTTGTGCTGCAATGATCCAAATTATGGATAGACAAGTGAATAATTTTGCAGAAATAGAACAGAACCGTAACTAGTTTCAACAGTCATTCGAGCATACTCATCTAGCTACATAAATAGAAAAAATCTGAAAAAAATAGCAAACACCGGGCACAGAACAGTGTTTCGTTGTCCACAGCCACGACATCCAAAGTGCCACGCAATAAAAATGAATTCCTATAGGTTCAACTTTGTATTGTTTGTAAATATATGGGGAACACATTTGACATGGCAAAAGTTTATTCAGACAGGCAGCAGGAGCAACAAATATGCACATCAAATTTTAAGTCCATTGGATTTTGCATAGCTCACTCAAGGTGCAACAAGACTTAATAATTTAGATTTACAACAACTCCACCAAATAAAGCAAAAGCTTGGGCTAAGCGCCAAGCTGGTTACCTTTTTAAGTTTGGATTAAATACAAAGCAGATATAAACAATGCAGTCTTTGCTGAATACTAAGAACTGGAAAATATATCACTACTCATCCACATCCATCAAAAAGTACACAAAGCATAGGCTATAAGTTGCAAGAGGAATATATTAGCTCATAAGTGATAGCATTACTTACGAGAATAATTTTGGTTTCATCCAAGTCCCTTTGAATTTTCAGCAGCTTGTCAGCCTCTGCAGGATCCTGCAATAAAATAATTGGAAGGCAAACATATTAAACTATTGACAAAACAAGTATCGTTTAGCCATGGGCAAACTACTCCCTACAGTTTAAAATAGATGGTGTTTTAGCAAGTTGATTTTGGTTGCAAATACTTGACTTTTTTTTGGGCAATATTATCCACCAAATGAACCTAATGATTGCTTATTGTCAGTGGTGTTAGAGAATGGTTGTACAATTATTAGGGGGAAATCATGTCAACGATCAACGCATTAACTCTTTATTCTATGTGTATGGAGCCAAAACAACAAGTAATTTTGTTGAGAACGTTAGCTCTCAATGGACAACTACCCTACAGAAAAGACCAGATGGAGGTGAGATGGAACTATAGATTGGGAAGAGATAACGTTATACGGGAGAGACTTAATTCTTCCTTGGTTAACTGTTAATAGATATGATGCTATCCCTTCTATAGGGACGACCTGACTTACCCCTAAAAAAACAATCTCTAAACTTCAGGAAACTTATCTCCAATACATGGAATATATCCAAAAGGAAATAAACCCAACTAGCAAGGAAACTAATTATTCTAATCTCTAATTTCGAACTAATGCTGCACTGGAGGCAGGCCTCACATGAACAGTAAGTGGGCACTACATTACCACGTAAACTGTGTCTCGCAGCTACATTGCTGGTACAGTACTGAACAGTTCCGTTAGACAACAAAATTGGAATGGAGGAAGTATTCTGAATGTCAGGATGAAGTGTTCAGTTCATAAGAATGGGCATGCCAAACAATTTATATGATTTTCTTGTTCTATAAGTTGTAGTAAATTTAAGCATCTGTTTGGCCTAGATGCAGACCCTGTTATTATCACTACCTAGTGCCGAAGAAAAGATGATTATGAAATAATAAGTCCAAGGCACTTGGCAGAGAGATGCGCATTTAGTTCTTCCAAAGCTACAATCCCTAAATAGCTGCTTACTCAAGCAGTGGTAGCAAATATTAGAGATGATTAAATAAACAAACCTGGTATTTTGCTAAGGCATCATTCAAATATTGCCAAGGCTGGGTAGCATCATCTTTTGCCATGACTCTCCGAAATTCTTCTGGTAGTCCTCCAGCACCTGAAAAACTCAAAAGGAATAGCCTTTGTGAGACTGATGGGAAGAGAACAATAAAATTCACTAAAGAAATCTGGTCTCCAGCAGCTGCAAAACTCAAAAGGAATAACCGTTGTGAGACTAATGGTAACAGAACAATCAAATTCACTATTACAAGACACTGGTCTCACAGCACCAGCAGAATCCACTGTAAAGGGCTGAAACTGTTGCAAAACGATCCGGCCATGAAAACCGTACGGTGGTGGACAACTAAACTAATCATTGACTAATCACACAGGAAAGCAATAAACTTGGAGCAGCCTAAGTTGAGGGTTCATCAATCAGATCAGCCAGCAGGTAGATTCGTAGTACCTTGTTGAGGAGGGAGAAGGCGCTCCTGATGGGGTAATGGTCGTCGGTGAAGGCGATGGCGCAGAGGCCATTCTGGTTGTAGCAATGCACCTTGTACTCTGCAGCAAGGGTTGGTCGGAGAGGCGAAGGGCGTCAAATTGCTTAGCTAGGTTAAGAAGCCTGAAACGACTGGAGAAGAGAAGAGGAGAGAGAGGTGGGTGCGTGCCTTCGTGCTGGACGGACTGGCGGCGGCCGGCGGGGGTGCGGAGGGCGACGGTGCGGGCGACGAAGACGATGAACTCGCGGGCGGCGGGCCGCTGGAAGAACCCGAAATGGCTCACGTCCGACGCGTTCGCCAGCACCACCGCCTGCTGCTCCCCTCCCGTCGACGTGGAAGCGGAGGAGTCGCCGGGGGATTTGAGCACGAGCAGCGCCGTGATCTTCATCTCGGAGGCGGCGGCGCAGGGATGAGGTGGTTGGATAGAGTTTATTTAGACGGTGCGGGCCGCGTCCGCGAACGACGAATACGATGATGCGATTTGGGGCAAGGAAGGAAGGAAGGGGATTTTCAACTCTAGAGCTTCTCCTTCCTTGCATGGCTCTCTGCTCTTCCTTCTCTATTTATGAAAATAAATAAATCCATTACCATCCTCATTAACGAATCCAGATATTATTCTCATTAAGGAATCCAGATATTATTTCTCTATTTTGTTGCTCTTTTCATGTACGCGTACGTGTTTTGATGTGTATAATCTTATCTACTATTATTTTAATTTCTAAACCTAATTTGGTTCAAACTTGAAAGGGAGCTGCGTGGGTAACAATCTTAGATCAAGTCGAATATATGTCCACCATCAGATCAGAATTCAGAACATGGCATACACAAGCTAGGCAAGGAGTAGTAGTCCATCGGACCGGAGCTTTGAAAATCATCCATCAACAATGTTGCCTGCTAATGCCATATATTCAACCCTCCACCAAACTACCGTTGATCATAGAAAGCAAGAGAGTCATCCCTCAATGACAACTGCACTTATCATTGCAAAAACTAGGGAGCTAATGAATATGGGACCTTACTAAATTTTCACAACATACATGCATGAAAGGCAAAATCATGGTCTCAGAGTTACCGAATTTTGGTTAAGACAAACTTTGGCATGCACGTGCAACAAAGCAAACGTCATGACAGCTAAAAGACATATATATTAATTTTGCATATGATGAACCGAATAGCAAGGGCCCAGGTAGCCAACTTGTTTTATAAGATAGCAGACTTGGCGAGGCAAACGAAATGATCTCAGATCAGGTACAATGATATGATAAACACCATTCAATCAATTTACTAACACTCCATAACTAAAACATGCAAACATGTCGCCATCCTAGATAGATAGATAGTTAGTACAACAACAGAAATGGATAACGACAGGCGCATGCAGCGAGATCCAGTTCATGATAAGTCCAATCATGTGAGCCCCTAAAAATCCATTTCAAAGTCCTCGATCGATTCCCAATTCTTCATCCATTTTAAGCACTCCTTTCCTTGGCTTCATGTATGAAGAAAAACAGAGGCAATTATCTTGTCCCATGTCTTGTGCAACACATGGAACACTATACTCTTTGCCTCCATGCCAGCACCTTCTCTTGGCGACGAGCTCCACAACGAAACTATCGAGCTTCTCCACAGTCACATTAGGCATCACCACCACATGCGCTATATTTCCTTCACACGCGAGCTGCCACTTGTGCACGAACGCCTCGTCTCTCGGCCTCTCGAACACCACCGTGCTTGCTCAACACGTTCAGGGACGCACTCACTCCCATCTCCTTGAGACGTACGGTTCACGAGGTAACTAGCGTTTCTCAAGCACCTCTCAACTTCTTTGCGGATGCCTCTGTAACCCTTCTTGTTCAGCGTGTACCAGAGGAACATCATATCGGGGCGTGCCCATGCATTGCGGCTCCCCATGATTGTTGCGTCTCTGGATGATAGGTATTCGATGTCGGTAGAGAGCACTTTTACATGTTCTAGCCTGGTTATTGCAACACCGCACAGTACAGGGCATTCCATGAACTTGTGCCCGGAGACACTCACGCTTCCGATAGGCTTTTTGAATGTCACCTTTGGTGCCTAAAAAAACAAGCAAGGTAAAAATCAATCAGTTAAGATGTTGTATTCATCTTGAAAAAATAGTGCCTTTTGTACTGAAAAGGTGAAAATAAGTGTGAAGTGTGTGTGTGTGTGATTCTATATTACTGAGATAGTATAAAGCGAAAAAAATACATGACCCACTTGCTTGATAAATGGCATCATAAGGCCAGCGAGAGCGCCATCACAGTGGATATAGAATCGATCTCGAAATCCACATTTTTCAAGTGTTCTTATGATCGTGTCAAGATCGTCGATTGCTCCCTTCACGGTTGTCCCTGCAAGAAAGAGGCAAACAAAATGGTCAAGATCAACCAGCAGGAGCCACTAAAGCAAAGGAAAATTGGACCATTCGACACATTTGTATCCACTATCCGGCGGGTGAAAGTAAGATACTAACCTATATTCACATTGACAATCGCAGGGTTCCCGAGGTTCTGGAGCAACTTGGACTTGAAATCTACACAGTTCATCTCTCCAGAAACCAGAGCGTCAATCTTCACACACTTGACTCTATATTCTGGTTGCCTTGAAGACAGAGTAATGTGACTCACGAGAAGAATACATAATCCCATCCGGAAAAAACTCTCCTGTGGAAAGCACAATAATGCATCAATAATTTTTATAAAAAAGAAAGCTATTCCCCGATTATTACAAGAAGTAATAAATTATTTCTTGTGAAATTCCTGCGTTCCAAACGGGTCGATACTCACTCGACAAGTAGGCCGTGCAGATTGCCTTCCGTTCCGCAGCTGGTGATGTAGCCCAATTACTCATCCTTCTGGAGCTCCCATAGCTGGTGATGTAGCCCAATTACTCGATCATCCTTCTGGAGCTCCCATAGTCGGGCGAACCAATCCAACACCACGATCTCGAACTGCCTGGAATGCACGCCTTAGTTGCTCTCGATGAAAGGGTCTCCCAGGTTGTTGATGGAGAAGCTCTGGAACTGCGCGAGAAGGCTGAAATCGAAGTCAAGATTGTACGGGTACCCTGCAAATGCAAACACCAAAGTAAAGCATGCATATATGAGAAAATTGCACATGAAAAAATACACATAAGTGAAAACCAATTCCCAGAATCTGTAGGATGATATTGTGGTGTTGGCAATCAAACCGTGAGATATGTGTACCTTTTGAAATATATACTTTTTTTTAGTTGAGAATAACTATTAATATTATTTTTTGGCGGGCCTAAAAGAAATAATTGTTCATATTTTTCTTCTTTCCGTTTTAAATGTTGTATGACTTTGTTGAGTCGCCAAAAAAAGATATGACTTTGTTGAGTCACCAAAATAAATTGTATGACTTTGTTGGTACATTTGTGGTACATCCCACCGCAAACTCCTGAGTCCTGATCTAGTAGTGGCTAATAATTCTTCCCCCATCATGCTAACCATTAATCAGGAGAGAAAAATAAATTAGAAGAGCAATTTGTTCAAGAGGCCAGAAGGAACGACAATAATCGAGGGCAAGATCATTGAAAACTAATTTTGTTAGTCTCACTTTAGTACTTCTTTTTTAAGAAAAAAAATATAGGGTACGATCACTTATAGCTAATTCAGCCCTCCTTGGCTGTGCTGTACTGCTGCAGCTCTAGATTCTGGGTTTTAAAAGCTCGCGCTCGCTCGGCAGTCTCTCTTCGGTATTGTTTGGAGGGGAGATGAAAGTGAGGAGAGATTAAAGCTTAGTAACAAAACTAAATAAATGATATATATGATGTAGTAATATGGAGTATCTCTTATAACTTGTGAAAACCTTTTTTTGGTTTGGTTAGTGTTCTTTTAACTATGAGATTTTGGGCTATCCGATCCTCTGATTAAGTACTAACATCACGTTATACACAGGACGAGCATCCCTGCATGTTAGTAATACGTGTCATATAACACGTGTTATATACTTATATAGGGCCCGCACGCTAGTGAGAGCGGCAAGGCGCCGGAGCTCGGTCGGTCATGATGCTTGATCGCCGAGAACCGTACGTACCAAAGTGGTGGACAGTCCTCTCATGGAGGTGCTGCCCGAACCCAGCGAGGAGCGCCGCCACGTCGGCGTGCCTCTCCGCTGCGCCGCCGCCTCCTCGTCCACCGGCGGCTCCTCCACCGCAAACCTTTCCACCAGTAGACGCGCTTTCTCTCCCACCTGTAGGAGATCAGCCGGTGGGCAACACCAAGCTGGTGCTGGTGATGATCCCCAGTCGTCGAGCCCACCACCATCTCTCCTCCTACATCACTACTGCACTTCTCTACCATCTTAATTCACTACTAGAAAAACGATTTTTCGAGACACCCTAGGTGCCTTTTCAGAGGCGGATCATTTGAGCAGCCGTCTGTGTAGTAGGCGAGGGCCCCCTGCGGTCTCGGGCCGCCTGTGGAAAACGGTTTCCACAGGCGGTTCGTTAGGAGCACCGCCTCTAGAAATCTATTTTCAGAGGCGGTTCACTTAACGAACCGCCTCTGGAAATCTATTTTCAGAAGCAGTTCACTTAACGAACCGCCTCTGAAAATCGATTTCCAGAGGCGGTTGTCCTAACGAACCACCTCTGAAAATCGATTTCCGGACAGGTGCGCGCGCTGTGTGGTTGGGATGTTTAGTCCCACATCGCCAAGCGAGCAACGCACGCACCATCTTAAAAGAGCAGCTGCGGTCAGCTCGTTCGAACTCCTGATTACTGGCATTCTTCACTCGTTCTGGGCCGACGGCTGGCCCCTTGCGCGGCCTGGGCTCTGGGGCCTGGGCGCTGTGCTCCAAATAGGCCGGTTCCACAGGCTGGTCTCTTGCGCGGCCTGGGCCTGGGTGCCGTGCTGCTCGTGTAGGCCGACCAGTTCATTGTATCTGCTCGTGTAATCCTTTTCCACAGGCGGTTGTCCTTTTCACCTGTGGAAATCGGCCTTCGACCAGAGGCGGGTGGCTAAACGCCTGTGAAAACGGGTTACCACCCGCCTCTGAAAATTGTTTTTGTTGTAGTGATTGGAGCGACGGAATGATCGATCGAGATAGAAGTAGCTAGCTAGAGAACGGGAGGAGTGGGGCAAGCATGCGGGGCATCAGATTTAGAGGGAAGGAGAGAGTGAACTGGAGGGGAGACGTACGAGAATTTTTAGCGCGCAGGCGCCCCCTCGGACCGGATTGAGCCGCCGCGCGCCGCGTATACTATTGTGTAACATGCACATGCGATGCGTCGTCGGCGAGAGATATGATGGTGGCACGTCCCCGTCGGTTCCAGTTGTCGCCTCGCCTCGCGTCTCGCGTGGCTGACTTGGTGGAGATCGAGAGATGCAATTAGCTAGGAAGGAGAAGAGGCGACGCAACAGCGTGCGTACATGCCACGCGGGGGCCGGCCGGGACGCCGCCAACGTGCTCCTGTCCACTTGTTCTGCTTGATCAGAGGCGCTGGTACGCTACAGCGACGCGCGTACGTGGATCACACACGCGTGCACCGTCGTCGTCGTCGTCGTTAGGGGAGGCAAACTTTTCTTACGTACGTGGTGTCTGCACAGACTTACGGGTTCTAGCTAGCTAGGCCGGGAGGCACACGATACTTCTCATCAGCAGTACTGGAGTTTGTACGTGCCGGTGCATGCGTTAGCTAGGCTGCCTGTACGTGTGACGACGGCGACAGGCCCCGCCGGTCGGTTAGGTTAGATTTTATCATCGATCGAGCGCCCTTACTTTGATTAATGCATGTGCTAGGTTGCTAGGTTCATCTTGTTTTTAGCGATATGTTAAGGAGAGATTTGTTGGGTTTAGTCCTGAAGATGCCAGACCTCTCGTATAATCTCACGTCACGTTGGGGGAGAGCACGACTTATAAGGGTTAGCCTAGTCGTTTAGGAGGAGAGGACGACTCTTTTAGGAGGAGAAGACGACCCAAGACCTCTCTAAGACATCGGTTGTGAAAGGAAGTAGAGTATGACTTATAAAGATGAGAATAACCCTTCCTCAGGCTAGTAGAGGGCTAGAACACTGGTTTAACGGGCACGGGATTTAGCAAGAGGGGTTGAGCACCTTGGAGGATTTACCGCACCATCAACGTCACCTTAAAAGCCTTTCACCGTTCGATCTATCTCGCTCATCCGACGCCTCTATGCCCTCCACCTCCCGACGTCGTCCTTCTGCAGGTACGAGAGGGCGTGGCCACAGTGCAGCGATGGTATGGCAACCTCGGTACGGCGACGACTCCGGCGCACGAGCCAGTGGCCTCTGCTCTTATCCTCCGCTCCCCTCCTCCTCCCCTCCACTCCGCTCCTCTTCCTCTTGCTTCTCGCCCCGGGGCGCCGCGCGCGCGCGCTAGGTTTGCGACGGTCTGGGCGAGGCGGGCGTCTGCGAGGCGGTGGTGTGTGACGCAGGGGGAGTCGAGGCCCCACATCCCCCTTGGCTCAGCGGAGGCGAGGCCCTCTCCCCTGGCGGTGCAGCGCGAGTCGGTAGTGTGCGGCGCGGGGGCAACCGAAGCCCCCCTATCCCCGACGGCTCGGCAGCGGCCGAGGCCCCCTCCCCTGGCGGCACGGCACGAGGCGGTGGTGTGCGGCGCGGGGGTAGCCGAAGCCCCCCATCCCCGACGGCTCGGTGGCGGCCGAGGCCCCCACCCCTTGTGGCGTGGCGACCTTGGTGATGACGCGACACCGTGAGCGTTGGGGCTGCGAGGGCGAGCAGCAGCAGCTGAGGCCGTGCGCTTGCTCCCTGCGCCCGTCGTCATCCTCACCTACGGCTCGCCGTGGCTATAGCGGAGCAGGCACGGCGACGGCATGGTCCTCGATATGGCAGCGACCTCCTTGCCAGAGAGAGGGCTTTTGGTGAGCCCTATCCTCCTCCTCTCCCTTTCTCCACCTCCCCCATTTGCTTCTTTTCTCTGCTTTCCTCATCCGTTCCCCTCCGCATGTGGTTCTTCTACCTCCAGGATTCATCGCTCGCCTGCGCTCGCGTGCCTTGATCGACCGTCGCCGGGGCCGAGGGAGGTGAAGAGCCGACGACAGGGCCTTCACCAGTGGATAGAGAGGTGGGAGAGAGGCATGAGGAGGAGGTGCCTTGGGGAGCACTGACAGTAGCCGGCGGGTGCTAAACCAGCACGAAAAAGTGTTAGGAATATTGGAATCAACAGAGACACAATATTTTACGTGGAAAAACCCTTCAATGTGAAGGGAAAAAACCACGGGAGACAAATCTTTATTATGATGTGCAGAGTACAAGTACAAGTGTTGGCCCATATTTATAGGCGTCTTATGAAGTCGTATCCAACTAGAACTCTAGCTTTTGAGGCATTATCCAACAAACCTCCCCTTGACTCAAAATCCCTACTAAAGACGTTCATGAAGATATTGTCTCTGAAACCCCGAAGGGCGATCAGGCACCACGAATACCAACTAAGTCCAGGCAATGCTTGAACTTAGTATTAGAGAGTGACTTGGTAAGCATATCCGCGGGATTATCATCAGTATGTATCTTTTCCACAATAACTTGCCCTTGAGCAACAATATCACATATAAAGTGGTGCTTGATATCAATGTGCTTGGTCTTGGCATGGAACATATCATTCTTTGTCAAACAAATAGCACTTATCACAATAAACAGTATTAATATCCTGTGGAATACCAAGATTAGAAACCAGATCTCGCAACCAAATAGCTTCCTTGACACCTTCACTAACTGAAATATATTCTGCTTCAGTAGTAGAAAGAGCAGTAACAGACTGAAGAGAAGCTTTCCAACTGACGGCTGAACCACATAGAGAGAAGATATATTCAGAAATAGACCTTCGTTTATCAAGATCACCAGCATAATCAGAATCAACAAACCCAATAACATTATTTGTCTTCACCTTATTCTTATCAAACATCAAGCCAAAATGAGAAGTATCTTTCAAATAACGAAGAATCCACTTAACAGCATTCCAATGTTCTTTGCCAGGATTATGCATAAATCTGCTAACCATACTAACTGCATAAGCTAAATCTGGTCGAGTGCAAATCATAGCATACATGAGGTTTCCAACTGCACTGGCGTAAGGAACACGTGACATGTAGTCTTTATCATCTTCATTAGTAGGACATTGACTTGAAGATAATTTAAAGTGTGAAGCAAAAGGTGTAGATACAGGCTTGCAATTACCGAGATTAAATCTGTCAAGTATCTTCTCAATGTAACTTTTCTGAGATAGAAATAATTTACCAGCCTTGCGATCACGCTGAATTTCCATACCAAGAATTTTCTTTGCAGGACCAAGATCTTTCATCTCAAATTCATGACTAAGTTGAGCCTTCAACTGATCAATCAAGGACTTGTCATGAGAGGCAATAAGCATATCATCAACATAGAGCAGCAAATAAATGAAAGATCCATTGGGAAATTGTTTAGAGTAAACACAACTATCATAATTGCTGCGAGAATATTGTTGTGCAATCATAAAAGAATCAAACCTTTTATACCACTGCCTAGGAGCTTGTTTAAGACCATAAAGAGATTTCTTCAAATGACAAACTAAATGCTCTTTTCCAGGAGTAGCAAAACCTTCAGGTTGTGTCATAAAAATCTCCTCTTCTAAATCTCCATGTAAGAAAGCAGTTTTAACATCAAGTTGCTCTAATTCCAAATTAAATAAAGCAACAAAAGCAAGCATCACCCGAATGGAAGTGTGGCGTACAACAGGAGAAAAGACTTCATTGAAGTCAATACCTTCTCTTTGGTCAAAACCTTTTACCACTAAACGGGCTTTCCATCTTGCAGGTTCAATTCCAGAAATACATTCCTTCTTCTTATAAATCCATTTGCACTTTAAAGATTTCTTACCTTTTGGAAGCTCAACCAAATCCCATGTATTATTTTTATGAAGGCTCTCAATTTCTTCATTCATAGCTGTCAACCACTTGGAAGAATTTTCACATGAGATAGCTTCGGAATAAGAAGAAGGTTCAATAGTGTCATGAATATCTTGTGCAGCAAGAAGAGCATAACATGCCATATTATCAGTGTCACGATATCTAGTAGGCAATTAAATATTCCTTCTTGTTCTATCTCGAGCAATACAATGATCATTATTATCAGAAGATGCTGAATCAGAAATTAGCTGTGGAGTAAGAGTAACTGAAAAATCATTATCAATGGTAGGTAAGACTACCTCAAATTCTGCATTCCTTGTAACAGCTTCAGAAATTTCAGATTCAATTGTGGATGAACCAACCACATTATCACTACCCGATGAGAGTAAAGCATCTTCATGAAAAGTAACATCCCGACTAATAATCAATTTGCGAGAATCAGAACACCATAAACGATATCCTTTGACACCAGAACCATATCCAACAAATATGCATTTCCTTGCTCTAGGCTCTAATTTCCCAATGCTAACATGAGCATAAGCAGGACAACCAAAAATTCTCAAATTGAAATAATCAACTGGTTTACCTGACCAAACCTCTTCTGGAATCTGAAAATTAATGGCGGAATTTGGAGAGCGATTGATCAAATAACAAGCTGTAGAAATAGTCTCAGCCCACAAAGCACGCTTATCCCATAGGCCTGCATTTGAAAGAATGCAACGGGCTCTTTCCAGAAGAGTGCGATTCATACGCTCTGCCACACCATTTTGCTGAGGAGTTCTTGGAACAATCAAGTGTCTTGCAATACCATGATTAGCACAAAATTTATCAAACTCACCACTACAAAATTCCAATCCATTATCAGTTCTAAGTTTCTTAATTTTTCTGCCAGTTTGGTTTTCCACCAAAGCTCTCCACTTCTGGAATACTGAAAAGGCATCATTCTTATGTTTTAAGAAATAAACCCAAACTTTACGAGAAAAATCATCAATGAATGTTATCATGTACTCACATCCACCAAGAGAGCGAAACTTAGACTTGCCCCAAAGATCAGAATGAATATAATCAAGAATTCCTTTAGTTTGATGAGTTGCATTACTAAAACTGACCCTCTTCTGTTTGCCAAAAACACAATGCTCGCAGAAATCAAGTTTGCCAATATTATCTAAAAGACCTTTCGTGCATAGGAGATGCATACCTTTCTCACTCATATGACCCAACGCATATGCCAAAGTTTAGTGATGTGAGGATCCGATGCAATAGTAGAAACAGCTGCAGTACCTGTAACTGTAGATCTTTGCAAGTGATAAAGACTATTGATTCTATTGGCTTTCATCACAACAAGGTTGCCTTTTGAAATCTTAAGAACACCATTTTCACCAACGTATGTATATCTTAAAGATTCTATGGTGCCCAAAGAAATAAGATTCCTTTTCATTCTAGGAACATGGCGAACATTTGTAAGGGTCCTAACAGTGCCATCATGGGTTTTAATTTGAACAGAACCAATTCCAGCAATTTCAAGTGGAGACTCATCACCAACGACAACTTCACCACTACCAACAGGATCATAAGTAGAGAACCACTTTTTATATGGACATATATGAAAAGTGCAAGCTGAATCAACAATCCAAGCAGTTCGATTCCTCAAATTATTAGTGCTGATTAGAGCCTCACCATCAGATTCATTTGCAACAAAACTAGCCTCAGCAGATTTTTCTTTTTGAGTCTTATTACTCCTTTCTTCCTTCTTTTTCAACTTTAAGCACTGAGAAATATCATGATTGTCTTTCTTACAGTAACGGCAAAAAAGTCTGGATTTATGGTCTCTTGTTTTAGATCTGGACTTTGATCTAGAAGAATTGCCTTTATGTGATGATCTACCTCTAACAATTAAACCCTCAGCATTAACTTCAGAACGAGAATCAACATCAAATTTCTCCTTGGACAACAAATTTGATTTAACATTCTCAAAACTAAGGGTCTCATGATTGCCATAAAGCATAATTTCTTTGAAGTGTTTAAAGGTAGCAGGCAAAGAGACAACCAGAAGAATAGCCTTATCCTCATCATCAATTTTCACATCTAACTTCTCAAGATCAATGATGAGTGAATTAAACTCATTAAGGTGAGACTGAATTGAGGTACCGTCGGCGATATGGGGAACAGGGTCCTCCGTACCGCTGGCATGGGCCCAACTTGACGCCGCGTCGCCAAGGACGTGGGAGTCAAGAGCGTGTGCTCGGCGCCTATCCCGAGCACCATCCGCGTCGCCAAGGACGTGGAAGTCAAGAGCACGTGCTCGGGCGCCTATCCCAAGCACAATCCGCGTCGCCAAAGACACGGAGGCAAAAACAGGTGCTCAGGTGCCAACCCCGAGCATTGTTCACCCGAGAGCACGGTGCTCGGGACCCTATCCCGGGAACTGTGCATCTCAAATGCCTCTCCGCGAGTGCATAAAAGCTTAAAGCCCGAGGACGCGTGCCCAGGCATCCCCGAGCACGCTCCGAAGGGCCCACTACTGACCCGCCGGACGCGCGTGTCCTTTTTCAACGCCGTACTCTGTGGCATTAAATGCTCCGTGTCAGGGAGCCGGTGGAGGCGTGCTCCTAGTCGCAGGAGTTGGTGGAGGCGTGACCTGTGTCAGACCGTATCTCTACATGAGGTAGGCTCTGTGGGGCATTAATGCCCATGGGTCGCTGTCGCCAGCACCCTTTTGACCTTGGGGGCGCAAGGCGTGCGCCTCGGTATGGGCCCTCTGCATCTGACGAGCCTGCGTCATGATGGTAAAGAGCCCTTTCGTAGCATGGGTGCAATCTTCCTCTACAAGAAACGCGCCCTGTACTTCCGTAGCCACGTCCGCTACGTGGGCTACGGTCTCTTTCTTTAACCTTCTTTTTTACCCCTACGGCCATTGTAGTGACCCCCGGATATATAAGGGGGAAACGGCGGCTAGTAGGAGGGGAGAGCTTTTTTTTAAGGGAACGATTGGGAGAGGTTTTTTCCAAGTCCCCATACACAGTAACTCATTGAAATATACAAACAGCAGGACGTAGGGTTTTACACCATTGGGGTGGCCTGAACCTGGGTAAAAGATCGTCGTCTCTTCTCCCGTCTGCGGTTCGACGCAGCTTTTCAAAGCCCGCGCTCCCTGGCCGAATCTCAAAGGGAGTCCTTCCGGATCACCGATATCGGCGTTTACCCGTCGACAGGTACCTTCTGCCATGCGAATCGTGTACAGACGTTCCTTGAGGCGTAATTTATTGGCGAGACTTTTCTTCATATACAACGTCCTCCAACTTCGCCCACAAGAGGCGGCAGTCGTCTCGTTAATGACTTCACGCAGAACGTCTGTAGACAACTGAGTTGTATGGCGGAGAGTGCTTTTTCATCCAATTCCTCCCATTTGTCGTCTGACATGTCCGCCGGTTTAGCGAACAGTGACTTTCGAACGCTAACTTGTGTGAGAACAGCTTTCATCTGAACCTGCCATATGGAAAAACTGATCTTGCCATCGAACTTCTCAATGTCAAATTTAGCGGATGACATGGTGGAGAAAAATTTGTAGATCAAAAGTATATAGTAGGTTCTGAAGAAAAAAAACTTCCCGTACGTTCCTTGATACGCGTTCTGTTGCTTCACGCGATTAATCTCAAGCAAAAAACAGGTGCTTGTTCGCCGAGGTAGTCGTGCGGCTGGCCGTTGAACTGGTCGGAGCTGATCAGGACCGAGATTAGCAGCACGGGCCGAAGCTTAGCAGCACGCGCTGGAAATTAGCCGAATACGTCCCGGAATCCCCGCGCTACGCAGCGCAGCGGTGATGGGCGACGCCCGCGAAGCCGCACCACGTGCGGGTGAGCGCCTGGGAGCAGTACGCGTGCGCCGACGCTCGCCTCGTTCGAGGTCGGACGGAGGCTGTACGACGGACGACTCGGTAGCTGCGGATAACGATGCGCTCGGAATTCTCCCGGGGGCAGCGGCTCTAATACCACTTGTTAGGAAGATTGGAATCAACAGAGACACAATATTTTACGTGAAAAACCCTTCAATGTGAGGAAAAAACCACGAGAGACAAAATCTTTATTATGATGTGCAGAGTACAAGTACAAAGATTAGCTCATATTTATAGGCATCTTATAAAGTCGTATCCGATTAGAACTCTAGCTTTTGAGGCATTATCCAACAAAAAGGGCTGGCGCCAGTGCTGATGCTTGACGGCGACCGAGACGAGCCGACGTTGACAGGGATAGGCCGGCGGCAGCGGATATGTCCGTGGCGTGGAGTCCAAGGCCATTCCTTCCCTGCGCCGGAGCAGCCGCGTGCACCTCTCCATGGGCAGCCGCCGCCTAGGTCTCGGCATCGGCTAAATAGTACAACAAGAAAGTTACCGTGGTGCTACAATATGTACATATAGATTCAGTGCCATTCCATGGTATTTGTGGGGTCAGATATGCTTACCTCATCAGATCTCAGTTCTGCAAACACATAATCTTCAATCCACTGCCAAAAACAAAACGCTGTTAGTCCCAAAAAAATCAAAATAATGAACAAAGTTTAAAACTTGGACCAGCTGATTGTTACACCATGCATACCTTAATTTCCTTCGCAATTGTTTCACAATAGACTAGATATTCTCGATCAGTTTCATGGGTGTGACAAAACGACCGGTAGCAATCCAATCGTCATACTCAGAGCCACACTGCATCAGAAAAAAGGAAAAGCAACATATTACGACTTTCTTGAGAATAACAAGCACTGGAGAAGGGCATGGATTTTACGCTCTTAGGATCATGTTCGTGCGCCTATTATTTTTGAGTACTGGTGCACTTCAAGAAATTCAAAAAAAAACATACTAGAGCATGTCAGAATATATGTAAATTCAAAAAATTGTGCAAAAATCTGTTTATATGTACACTGTGCTAAAAAAGGCAAAAGATAGTACTTATATTTTGTAACATAAGTGTATTTCTTTTGTTTTTTCTTGTACAATGCACATATGATCACATTTTCATCATTTTTGCAAGCACGCATATTTTGAAAAGGAGAAAGTACTATGATCTTTGGGGAATTCTTTGAAGTGCACTATTTCAATAATTGGTGCATTTGAACCAAATAACAGTAAAGGCGGATAATTCAAAGCATTATTTCAGTAAAGGCAGATTCACAACATGTTATTGATAATATTATGATTTTTTTTGTTTAAGGCACTAATAATAAAACTATGAAACTCATTGTGTTCATGATGTAAACCAATTGACTTCAACGGTCATGAAATATGTTTTTTCCCTGTAGGTGTTGGGGGCATCATGTGATTGTAACAACCAACAATTGCTCATGCTAGCACAGTGGAACACAATTACATAGTCCCATCCCAAGACTCCTAAATTCTGGTTGCCGCCAGACGGATTATCTAATTAACTTGTAGACATCAGTTTAAAAATTGCTAGGCTAAAGGATGCATTGTGCTACTCCCTCCGTCTACAAATGTAAAGCACGCACGGAATTTTAGGTTCAACTTTGACCGAGAATTAAACCAATAATATTAAGTTATATGCCACAAAATGATACCATTGGATTCATATTCAAATATATTTTCAATGGTATCACTTTTATATTATATAATTTAATAGTATTTGTTTAATTCTTGGTCAAAGTTGAACCTAAAATTCCGTGCGTGCCTTACATTTGTAGACGGAGGGAGTAACTCATAACTGTGATGTACGTCGGCAGCTAAGAGACAATTGAATCTTGTTGGGATTTGTCGACTTGGCAAATGAGCGAGTTGTAAGGTTGTTCGTTAGATTTTTGCCTTTCTCCAAGAACCTCATGCAGATAGAACTCAGGGGTACTCACTCATAACTGTGCTAAAAGAAGAAGAAATTGCACTCATATTTCCTTAACTGTCCAAGATAAAAAAAAGATTAAACAAAATTTGTCGACACCCCCTCAAAGGGGGGAAAATAAGAAGAAAAAAACTGATTACCAGCAGTGACCACCCAATCACAAGCAAGTGTAGAATAGTTCAATATATACAAGAGTGGACATGTGGGTGCATGAGTGCAGATTAAGGGGGTATTTGGGACAGCTCCAACTCCCAGCTCCACGTCAGATTTAAAAATTAAAAGATAAATAAAGTGATTTATATATCTATTTTATATACAATGTCAACAAATATTAGTTCTAACCATCTCCGATGTACCTCCAGCTCCAGCTTCACGAATCTGTGAAGCTATGAAACCCAGCTTCACTAAATTCATGGAGCTGGAGCTGTCCCAAACACCCCCTAAATCTAGACGCATTACTTTACTAGAAAGTAGTGAATACACATATACTTACATATTTAGAAGGGACTAGCCGCTGGTAGTCGCTCAAGGACCCACGCATACAGAGTTCGGTGTCGAAACGCCAACCCAAGGTGCCATCTTTCTCGTAGTTCAGAAGTAGTTGTTCTCCAAGATAAGCTCTGGAGGGTACTTGGTTCTCAATGCAGCAAGCATCGTCCAGCTTGTCAAGGACGCGAGGCGAGGAGAGATTGGTACCTCGACTCGTAAGCTGACTCGTCACCGGAATTCGTCCAGCTGCTGCTGTCCGACGGTTCGACATGGGATCCGGACAAGGACGCGCCATCATCACCGCGGCGCTGGCGGGAGAATTCTCCGCGAGGAGTCCGACGGCTGCCACGCCTCTTCTGCGGCAGCGGCATCTGGTCGACGGTCACCGGGGGATTGGTGAAGACGGAGAGGGGGTGGGGATCGCGATTCGGCGGGTAGGGTTTCGTCTGGATGAGGAGTTGGGACCTGCAGGGGAGGCCCTAGGCACCTTCTCCTCTCGCGCGCTGACAAGCAGGCCCGTGGAGTGGAAGGAATTTCTTTTTCCCCTCCGCGCTTGCCTTGGTTTGGTGTTAACCTCAGCACGGACGGCCTGGCCCGATCGGGCCCGGGCGTGGGCTTTTGTTTTTGCCTGAAAACCCAAAATGAGCCCAAATAATTTAAAAATATTTTTTATTAGAATTATAATTTAAATAATGTTATTTATATTCCGAAAATGATTAATTTAATAATATTTCAATTAAAAACTTTTTTATGTTTCGGGCTGGGCCGGGCTCGGGCTTGATGTTTTAGATCGGGCTTTCTCAAACCCGGCTCAGGGTTTGCTCAGGTATTATTTGGTGACATGGCATATATCTTAGCAACATTGGCTACAAGACGCTCCAAATTTGTGGAAGCAAATTGCAGTAATTCTGGAGGAACAATTCATCGCATTCAAACATTCTGCGACAGTGTATGAAAAGGTCAAAAAAAAGAAGAAGAAAGAAGCGACGCATCATGACACGACGTACCTACATTTTTTACAATACATTGTGGAACAAACAAGGCTTAAAAATCACAACCTTCTATCGCGGCATCTCTCTCCTAACAATGGGCGTGGTGTGTTCTGGCATATTGCCACAATTTTAACAATAACACAAATTTAGAGTGTGACAGAGCAAACGTCACGTATTTGGTGTATCTTGTAGCCAGATTTGAATTGGGAAGTCTCAGCCGCATATCCCCTATAACCACACATAGGCTGGGACATATTTAGTTAGTCATAGCTCTGAGTACCTCGTGTTTTACCCGACAGACGACACGAACCAATCGGCAATCGGCACTAAGAATTGATATATGCCAAGTTCAAAAAAAAAGGAATTGATATATGCCAACATGTACAATTATGAATGGGCCAAACTAACACAGTCACTAATCCAACACTGTTCATCATCAAGCCCAATATTAGTCAACCCATCCGGCCCAGCTCTGTTCACCGATCAACCTGACCCATTAAGGTTTTCTTAGCGGGTTCAGAACTGGTCAATGACCCGGCCCGTTACTATTTACCCAAATCTGTAAAAATACAAAATGTGTCTATTTCGATCGTTTCGACACCCCGATCTCATTAATCCACTCAATTTAATCAAAATCCTACTCTTTAATGTCCTAAACCCACAAAACTCATTCCTTTCCCCCCTTATAACCCTATTTTCGGATTTTAATTCGTTTGCACCCAAAACCCAAAAACACATAATATATCCTTCTGGTCGTCTCGACATCACGAATCCATTTTTCCAATCCACTCCACCAAATTCCAATCCGTTTACACCTTAAAACATCAATACACTATATTTCGGAAAGCGGATATTACGCGCACATCGATGATAAAAGACGAGAAGGTCCAAAAGAAGTAGGCCAACTGAAGGTCGCGGGATAACCGGCAAGTCACTTTCCTTTGTTCATGTTAATCCTAATTGTCGTATATATTAATTACTTATTAGATTAATTTATTATTTCATGTATGTTATTTAATTATCATCATATTTTTGAATAACATGAGGATTAGATACTACCAACCACCGATTGGCCCCTGTTATTCGTTGTAGACCATATTCACCTTGAAAACCCTAGAATATATAGATTTACATCAGTATCATATACCGTCAACAAAGGTTAGTTAGGACTATACTAGAAAAATGTTGGTAACCCTACGGCAAATGTTGGAGAATGTGATTTAACAAAGAAATTTGCTGACGGTTGAGGCAGAGAGAAGATGGAGCAAATCATCGATTGATTGTGCCACCATACCCCTTCCGTGGAGTAAGTGTAATGTGTCGGATTACCTTACTCGAGGCAAGTCAGGATAAAACCCTTGTGCCAAATGATAAACACAAATCCCGCTCAACCACATGTTTGACTTGTCAAACCTGGCTTAGTAGTCTGCTCTATCCGCTGGATAACTACAGAAATGGTTTGCCGCTCCTGTTCTCTGGAGGGCCAGCAGAGGCAAATAGAGTAATGAACCACGGGTCGGGTAAATCACAACTGAAATGCACTCAAATCCTGGGTCGCAGAGTTGACACTGGCCAGTCAACTCCCGGGACAGCGAGTGGTTAGAATTCCTAGGTGAAAACTTCAAAAGATAGAGCAGATAAAAAACCTTGTTATCTCACCTTTGTCGACACATCAAAGGGAGTGTGTTTATTACTAGTTGACATAAAGAGGTGATGATATCATGTGGGAAAAGCCGAGCAACTCTGTAGTGTCAACCTAAAATGGTATTCGAATACGTCGTGCTTCCGGTAAATGAAGCTGTGTTTAAGGGTGAAACCTACTACGAGGCATAAGTAGAATTTTGATAATAAGTAATTGAATGTGGCGATGACCCGACAGGGTTATTAAGATACAACTGCTTTATAATCTAACTATTTTAAATACATGGTTTTACTGTTAAGTTGAAGATTAGGGTTATGCATCCACCAAATGATATAAACCTTATACCTCTCCTTTGGGAATCCTTGCATGATAGTTTAATAAGAAATTCCCAATGTGGCTTGCTGAGTACTTCGTGTACTCATTACTGCACCAATAATTTCAGAGAATGAACAAGACGAAGACCTACAGTGGACACGTTAGGGTTACGACCACACTCTAGCCTTCCTGTGGGCTTCTATTGGATCTTTTGATTGTAGGTAATTTTTTGGGCTTTGAAGCCCATTAGTCGTTGTAAACTGGCCAGTAGGCCATATTTTACTATGCTAATTCTTTTTTGTTTTTGTGAGCAGGCATGATACTCTTTCTGTCCATAACTGTAAATCATAGGCAGTTGCGAAAAACACCACAACCTGTTTAACGAATAGGATATACCATGTTTAGAAAATGAGGTCGTGAAAAATGTGAGCTTACTTTTTTTTTGAGGAAATAATGTGAGCTTACTTACCAGGCAAAATGAGAATCTTTCTTCTCTAAGTAGGCGCAGGCGGGCAAAAGGTGGGAGAATAGATCGAGTGAGTCGACTAAAATATACTCCAATCCAAGTAAGCTAGGTAAGCAATCCGACGTACGTGTTAGATCGATGACCTAACTAAAGCTTCCACAAAGTCAAAATCCAATCCAAGTAATTAAACTACTATACTCCCTCTAATCGCAAATGTACTCGTTTTAGGATTTGGGCCGGTCAAACATTCTTAAGTTTGACCATAACTATGGAAAAATTTACCAACATTGATAACATGAAATTGATATTACTAGATCCATTATAAAATATAATATTTTCATAGAAATTGATGGTCAAAGTTTCACCTTGAAAACTGTGTCGATGTCCACAACAACTTACATTTTTGATCAGAGTGAGTATATGCCAATTAAGTCACCACTTGCGTTTTGCAGGCTTTGTAATGACCCAAAATTTCAAAAGTTTGGAGTTCATTGAGATTCGCTTGAATTTAAGCTTCTTTAAAAAAATCCTGGAGCAAATTCCAACCAAATTCAAGATTCAAATCAATTTCTCTCCAGCCCAAACCAATCCAGCCCAAGCTATCCTCAGCTCAACCCAGTTTGGCCCAGTCCATAGCCAATTCAGCCCAGCATCGCCCCCTTACATCTCCTCGTCGGCCCCAGCCCCTGTCCACGCCGCGACGCACGAGCTCCCGCGCCCCCGTCGTTGTCGCTGCACAGGGAAGCGCCTGTGCATGTCGTCACCTATGCCACGCGTCGCCGTCGTTGCCTCTGCTCCAGCACCGCCTACGATCGCTCCCTCACCCAGCTCTGCCCCCGCCGCTGTGCGCCTCGCGTCACGACGCACGCCAAGTTGCTCGATACGGTGCCGCCCCTCTTAATTCCGCCGCCAGTTCCACCTAGAGCTCCAGTGAGAGGTCACATCGTCTACTACGTCCTGCTCTCGTCAGGTACCCGCCAGAGGAGCCATGGATGATGGAACACGAGCACGCGTGCACGCGTCCGCCGGTGCCATGACCGCGCCCTGTGCCGAACCGCCTTCGCGAGGGTATATGACCCTCCTCAGCAGCGACCTGGCCATCATTTTCGCGCACACCACCCTCCCCTGAGCTCCACCACACCATCAGCTCGTCCTCTCCCGCTGAGTCATCGTCGCGGCCGTTTTCCTCTGTTTCGGCCGGCGAGATCCCTTTCTCGTTCTCCACCTCTTTGCCGTCGATTCCATCCAGCCAAGTACTTACAGAGCTTCACCGTGGCTCCTCAAAGCCACACCACCACCAGCTCGAGGCCGATGCCCTGGCCGCTGCCGCCATGAACGCCACTGTCCGCAAAACCCCTCCTCGACAGCCCAATTCCGCACATCAACTCGAGCCACTCTTCACAAAAATGGAATCTCCATGGTCTTTTATCCCTCATCGCACCATCCCTCGCTGGCGGGAGTCACCACCGTTGCTGAAATCACCGCCGCCGTCATTTGCACAGGCAAGCACTGACGTGCTCTGTTCTCTGGCTCAAAGCCAGAACAAAGCCATGGCTATTGGGCCATCCCAGCCGGCCCAGTTCGCATCCTGTGCAGCCCACATTCACAAAGCCTGTTACTCATCACATCCCAACCCAATAGGAACCCAACACTGTTCAAACCCGATCCAGCAGTATCTTATCGGGTTCAACACTGTTCATAAGACCCGACAAAAGATGAACAATATCAGACCCAGTACTGTTCACGTCAACCCAACACTATTCATTGCAGACCCATTAAGCAATAAATATACTCATTTTGATCGTTTCGATGCCACGAATCCATTTTACCACTCCATTCCACCAAATTCCAATATGTTTACACTCCAACTATCGATCCACCATTTTCGGGTAATCCTTCTTTTTGGGTTTTATTTGCATTTTGCTCCTAACTCGTGTTCTCTAAGACAAGACTTATTTTAATTTGGTTCTTTTGCGTTAGAAATCGATATTACACACATGTCATTGACAAACGAGTAGAAGGTCTAGAAGGTGTAGTCCAGTCAAAGATTGCGGGATAACCGGCAAGAAGGGGTGAAACCTTCGAAGGCCCGGAAGTCTATCTTACAGGGCAATTTTGGGGGTCTAGATGTGCATAGGACTAAAGATATATTTTTTTTCAGATGCGCCTCATCGATACGAGCGTTTTGAGTACTCATGGAGCCAAACCGGACACCGTATGCAAAATTTATGGTCGTTTCAGTGAAACACCACCCGGAGGTGCTAGGTGGCTTTTTTTAGCTTCTGAAAACCTTATCATATATGGTTCTTGTAAAAATGGTTCAAAAACCATCTGTGATGATCTCATCACATCACAAATCAATAATCGTAGACGTTGCGAATAACTGTCTGTGATGATGTTTTTGACCTGTCTCTAATGAGATTTTCTATAGTAGTGGTAGTATATATCTCTGTTGATATAGAAACATGCTTTGCTTAATTTCCATCCTGTCTGTGGAAAGGAGAAAAAAAGGGAAACAGAAAGGAAATTAAGAAGTTATATCCATGGACCTCGCCGTATTCGGCCACCGGATTCGGATTCTCTGACTTTGTGAAGCTAAGTCACGCTGCTGTAGTGCAGTGACATAGCTTCACAGCCGTTAGTTTGCAAAAATAAAGCTCAGATAGGTCAGTCACTGTAGTGAAAAATACTATAGCATAAAATATTATAAAATAGGTACCGTGCACATTGTAGCGTAACATATGATCTGAAACGCTCCTTTTAGATCCAACAGCCGAGAATTGGCCAAAGTCACAGGTATTGCGCTTCTCTAACTTAGCTTCACAAAGTAAGAGAATCTCATTCCTCGGCCACCATTTTATCTATCCTCCGATCGTTTTATTCCGTTAACATGTTCGGTAGTTGTTGATTCCATTTAGTGTTATATACTCTTATTAGTGTATATATTACTTTAATTTTACATATAACTCTTTGGTCCATGCTATCGACTCTGCCAAATTTTAGTTCATCATCCGCCATTGATAACATCCGAATGCTTTATGGTAACACGTTACTACATCCTATAGACATAGAGTAGGTCGCTATATACCTAAGTATTGATTAGTCTTTGTGTATGTATATATTCATATATAAAAGATTTTGTACGAACTACTAATATACCACAAAATAATTAGTAGCGAGAGAGTGGAAAAGATCAAACTGTGTCCCGTAAAAGAAAAACGGAGGAAGCACAGAGCCAATGAGAAATAGTAACCACTAACCAATGAAGGTGCGATACAAGTGACTCCCCAAACCACTAAAACTCGTGCTCTCTATGACTTGTCCCTCTCGCCTCCCTCCCTCGGGCAGTCCCGGCCCTGAGGCATGGCAAGAGGGGCGACCGCCTAGGGCCCTAGGCCCTACCTTGTATGCACTAAAGAAATGATCGCTAATTACAAAAACTTAGCATATGAATTTATGATCAGTTATATTGCATTACTACTACTCCAGTAAATAAGGTCTTTACACATGATAAAAAAGTAAACAACGTCTTTATTCCTTACATGCAACACCATCTACAAAACATGATCATATATATTAAAGCTAGTTTAGTTTAAAATTATTATCAACTTATCAAGTTATTGGCTTTGTTGAGTGTGAGTCTATTTATGTTTCAAAGAGACAAGTCATGCATGTGTATCCATCTAAACATAAGAATGGTTATTAGCCGGGCTATCTTTTAGTTTTTGCTAAGTTGTATCATCTCTCTCGTATCTCTTTCTCGGAAAAGTCTAAGGATTCCCAACCTTGATTTTAATTTGCAGTGGTTAGTAGAAACTCTTCTGTTGCTTCCGTCTTGTTAGTGAGTTTGTACCCTCGCTGTTCGACCGGTTCCTTTTCCACGTTACCCCACCCTAATGTAGCAAATCTATGCTAGCAAGCTAGATTTTCAAAATTATCCGCAACATATTATATTTTTCTTGAGCTAAATTATCACTAATGTAGTTCGTGTTTTCTAATATATTTTCTTAAAATTAGAAGCCATCAATCTTATACGATGCACTAAAAAATTATATAAGAAGTTTTTCTTGTAAGAATAAATGCCCTTATTGTTGTCTTGCCCAGGGCCCCCCATATCCTAGGACCGGCCCTGCCCTCGGGTGAACAATGGCCACCGCCGACCCCCCGCCGGTGCCGCCGCACTGGAACCTCTTAGAGCATCTCTAGCCCATCCCCTAAAAACCTTTAATCTCCTAAAAAAATTTCGTTTAGGGAATTAACACCCACCTAGCCCTTCCCCTATATCTTTAATCCCTCAAAAATATAGCTTTTCATCCCTCAAAACTTGTCACTCTGGACTAAATTTGCTCTGAGAATAGGGATTCTCCCCAAATTTGCTCCTCTCCCTCACCCGAGCAGACTCGCGCCGCCGCCTCTCCCGTCGCCACCGGCGACCCTCCGGCGCTCCCATCGGTCCGTCCCGGCCGCCCGCAGCCCCGCCTCCCTCCCCCCCCAACCGTCTCCTCCCTCGCCGGCGCCGGAATCCGCCGGGAAACGCGGCTGTACTCGTCGCCGCCGCCTAGCTCGAGGACAGCTCGAGGACCTCGCCGCCGAGCCCGATTTCGCCGGGAACAGAACCGCCGGAGCTCCGTGACGCCGTAGGCTACCCGCGCGCAAGCCCACGCCGGCCACCGGCGCCGGAATCAGCCGAGTTCACGGCCGCTGTGGCCGAGCTCGCCGCCGGCTTGCTCGGGCTCGCGTTCGTCGCCGGCTACCACGGGAATCGGTGCTCCGGGCTGCTAGGTCGTCGCCGGACCTCCTCCGCGTGTTGCCTGGTCATCGCCGGAGCTCCATCGCCGGCCGCCGTGGCTCGGAGCTCCTCCGCACGCAAGCTGTTCGGTCAATTGCCCTAATGGTAATTTTTCTTTTTCTCTATTTTTTTCATTTACGATTCTCAAATTGATATTTACGGAAACAATATGTAGATGAAGAGGTTATGGGAGATGTATTTCGATGATTCTTCTTCGGAGGACGAAGAAGAAGATGATGATGATTTTGAGATGGCGGTGGCCGTGATCATTCGAGAGGAGGATTTTAAGAGACCGAGGCTTGGTTCTCAGATTGGCCGCATCCGCATTCATCGAGATAGGGTAAAGGGTTATGAGAATCTAGTGAAGGATTACTTTGCGCCGAATTCAGTGTTTCCAGAGAAGTATTTTCGGCGGCGATTCCGAATGCACCGGGATCTCTTCAACACCATTGCAAGAGCTGTTGAGAACCATGATCCTTGGTTCAAACTGAGAAGGAATGCCGTTGGAGAACTCAGTGCAAGTCCATTGTTGAAGATTACTGCGGCCGTGCGAGTGCTTGCATATGGATGCTCGGCCGACGCCATCGATGACTATGTCCGCATTGGGGAAGATCTCATCCTCGACTGTGTGGACAGATTCACCCAAGCCGTGATCAAGATCTTTGGACCGGAGTACTTGAGGGCACCCACTGATGAAGACACCGAGAGGCTCATGGCAGAAAGTGAAGAGAGAGGTTGGCCAGGGATGCTTGGATCCATTGATTGTATGCATTGGACATGGAAGAATTGTCTTGTCGCATGGCACGGTCAGTTCAAAGGGCATTGCCATGATCCAACCATCATTCTTGAGGCAGTTGCATCACATGATCTGTGGATTTGGCATTCATACTTCGGGATGCCTGGCTCGCACAATGACATCAATGTCCTCCAGAGATCTCCTCTATTTGCAAGGCTTGCTGCCGGTGAAGCTCCACCTTGCAACTATGTTGTCAATAGCCATGAGTACAACATGGGCTACTACCTTGCCGATGGTATCTATCCTCCATGGGCCACATTTGTGAAGACAATCCAGCGTCCTCAAGGCAACAAGAGATCTCACTTTGCAGCGTGCCAAAAATCTACGAGAAAGGATGTTGAGAGAGCTTTTGGTGTGCTTCAAAAACGCTTTGCGATTGTCTGTGGCCCTGTTGAGTATTGGAATCCTCAAAGACTATGGTAGATCATGACAACATGTGTTATCTTGCACAACATGATCATCGAGGATGAGAGAGAGGACCCGGAGAACTATTGGTACTTCTACAATGGTGTCATGGTGGAGCCAGAACATAATGCAAACAGGATCCAAGCATTCCTCGCAGCACATCGAAGGATCGAGAACCGAGAAACTCATAACCAACTCCAAGATGATCTTGTTGAGCACCATTGGCAACTTCATAGCACTTGATTCTTGTGCTTTTATCATGTTTTATTTGGATTATTAGTTCATTCGGACCGTATTGTGTGTTTGAATTTGAATGTTTAAATTTGAAAAAATTGAATTTGATATGTCCTTGAATTGTGTATATTTGAAATCTCAAGTTTCGAATTAATATGTTGTGAAAATATATGTTCAAATGGAGTTTGTATGCAAACGTTTAGAAAAAACAGCAAAAGAAATTTTTTAGGGGATTAAGTTTTAGGGGAAGGGCTAGGTGCATCAAAAGTTTAGTGCCTTATATATTGGGGATTAAAGGATAGGGGGAAGTTTAGGGGATTAAAGGATAGGGGAAGGGCTAGAGATGCTCTTAGCCTGAAGCCCACAGTCCCACACAACGGGGCGGGTATCGCCGGGGTGTATTTGAATGGATCTCAAGGCAAAGCCTTCTACAAGCCAGGTAGGTTCGCTGCAGATAAGATATGATGGAATTGGAGCAGCTTTCCTACTTTTCTGTATTCGTTCCTTTAAATGCGAGGACAGAATTCTTGCCTCCAATTGGAGCATTTTTCCTACTTTTCTTTATTCCATCCTTTAAATGCGAGGTCTCCCTTTCGTGAGCGGCGGCAACGAGCATGCAAGCCATCAACACTAGCGTTCGATCGCGCGCGGACATGAGGTAACTGAGAAATTGCTAGATTTTCACTTATCATATCACAGAGCATCAAGCCTTACAGCAGAGTTTCTTGTTGCTTGTTGCTTGTTGCGGTTTCATATCCACTAGATGCTGGGGCGCCTTTGGCGCGCCTCCTAAGCACATTGGCAATTTTTCGTAAATCTTTACGCTAAAATGGGGATGTAAAGATATAGTAGCCTGAAAAGCTCAGCTGCCACAGAATTATATGGAATCCAGACTTGACATCGGAGCACAAAACATGCACCTCATGTTGAGATATGAATCCTGCTGCTCGGGTTGTAGATTTGTTTGAGTCCGAGTCCGGTCATGATACGTGATGTTGTCCACGACTTGACTGGCAAGTTAGCTAAGTTAGTTAAGTTTGTTAGAGTATGGAAAGGATCGAGTAAATCGTGGGATGACACGGTTATCACGCTCGGTTGTTTCCAAGTTTGTTAGCATGTATTAGGCTATAAATAAGAGAAGAGAAAACAGAAAACGTCGCAATCTTACGCGGCACCAAAATCATCTTGTGTTCTATTCGTTCTGAGTGCTCGCGTGTTAGGATTAGCCACAACACTTGGTATCAGAGCGTGTTGAGATCTCCGGGATCATGGACGGCGGCGCTGATGGGACGTCCAGGACGCCTCCGCGGACACGAACAGAGAGCCGCGGACGTAGTCAGGCGCGAAGGGGGCGGCAACGAGATCGTCGTCCACGAGCGCGTGGTGCAGGAGCGCTACATCCCGACTAGCAGTGCCGTCTACCCGACCCTCACCGCGACAAACTACATCGAGTGGGCTCTGGTGATGCAGATCACCATGGAGGCTCAGGGGTTGTGGGATGCAGTGGAAGGCAACCCGGCGAGCGTACGCGACGACAAGTCGGCGCTCGCGGCAATCCTTCGGGCCGTGCCAACTGAGATGATCGGCACGCTCGCGGTGAAGAAGTCGGCGAAGGAGGCGTGGGACACGGTGAAGATCATGCGCATGGGTGTTGCTCGTGTGCGTGAGTCTACGGCGCAACGACTACGCACCGAGTTCGAGCACCTCACGTTCCGCGACGGGGAGACGCTGGATGCGTTCGGGATGCGCATCACGAACATCGTCAACAACCTGCGCTCACTCGGCGATATCGTTGAGGACGTGAACGTCGTGAGGAAAAATCCTCCGAGTTCTTCCTCCTCGATACAATCAGATCGCACTGTCCATCGAGACTTTGCTTGATCTGAACGACATGACGGTCGACGAGTTGATGGGGCGACTGCGTTCGGCCGAAGAACGCTACTTCCCCGACGACACCCAAGTCGGCAACGGCAGCCGACTACTGCTCACGGAGGAGCAGTGGAACGCGCGATGGAAGGAGCGTGCCGAGGGGCAAGGCTCCAACGGCAGTCCGAGTTGTCAACTCGGCAAGGCACCAAACCGTAGACGCGGCAACGTCAGCCGCGGCGCACGGGAAGGTGGTGATCAAGTCGGCGGTACCCGGGAAGGCAGATCCGGTGGCGAACGCGACATGTCACAGGTCAAGTGTTACAATTGTAACAAATACGGCCACTTCTCCAGGAACTGCAAGGCGCCGCGTCGTGAACGCAAGGAGCGAGCTAACCTGGCGAAGGGCGACGACAACGAACCCGCGCTCCTCCTTGCCACGACGTGCACGCACGCTGACTTGATTGAGCAACCAGCTCAACACGTGCTGCTCAACGAGGAACGCTCGCAAGCTCGAGTTGCCAAGGACGGTGAGCGCTGCGACACGTCGTGGTACTTGGACACGGGTGCCAGTAGCCACATGACCGGGCGTCGCGAGATCTTCTCCGAGTTGGACACCGGTGTCACGGGCTTCGTGAAACTCGGGGATGCCACGGAGGTCCAGATTGAGGGCAAGGGGATCATCCTCTTCGAGTGCAGCAATGGCGAACATCTGCGGCTCTCAGAGGTATACTTCATTCCTCGACTACGGAGCAACATCATCAGCATCGGCCAGATGGACGAGTTGGGTTGCGAAACTCATATACGTCACGGTTGGCTCCGACTTCGGGACCCGGCCGGCCGACTACTAGCGCGAGTCAGGAAGAATCACGGTCGACTTTACGTGCTGCCTCTGATGCCCGCGAAGCCGGTGTGCATGCTGGCCGAGTCAGATGACATAGCATGGCTATGGCATGCACGCTACGGTCATCTGAACTTTCGGGCGCTGCACAACCTCGGATGACTCGGCATGGCTGAAGGAGTACCACTCATCGACCGAGTCGCCAAGTTCTGCGACGGCTGTGCACTCGGCAAGCAGCACCGACTACCGTTCCCGCAAGCATCGGCGTACCGAGCGGAACGCACCCTCGAGTTGGTCCACAGCGATTTGTGTGGACCGATTACACCTGCGACGGCGGGAGTTAATCGCTATTTCCTCCTCATCGTCGACGACTACAGCAGATACATGTGGCTCGAGGTGATCAAGTCGAAGGATGAGGCGTTCCGACGCTTCAAGAAGATCAAGGCACTCGCCGAGGCCGAGTCTGAGTGCCGACTTCTGGCATTCCGATCAGACCGCGGTGGCGAGTTCAACTCGGGCGAGTTCCAACGCTTCTGCGAGGACGAAGGCATCAAGCACCAGACCACCGCGCCCTACACACCACAGCAAAACGGTGTAGTGGAACGACGCAACCAAACGGTGGTCGAGATGGCACGTTGTCTGCTGAAAGGCATGGCAGTGCCGTCCGAGTTCTGGGGCGAAGCTGTGAAGACGGCGGTCTATCTGCTCAACCGTGCACCGACTCGTAGTGTCAACGGCAAAACGCCTTACGAGGCGTGGCACAAGCGTAAGCCTGTGGTGCACCATCTTCGCACGTTCGGCTGTGTCGCTCACGTCAAGCGACTAGGCCCCGGCATCGACAAACTTGCAGATCGATCGACGCCAATGATCTTCGTCGGATACGAGGAAGGCTCCAAGGCCTACCGGGTGTATGACCCGGCTACGAAGAAGCTTCACGTGACACGTGACGTCACGTTCGAAGAACAACGAAGATGGAACTGGTCGACGGGTGCACACGGCATCGCACCATTTCTGAACGAGAAGCTGGTGGTCGAGTACCACGACACACCGACTTTGGACTCGGATAAGTCGGCCTCGAGTTCTGACTCGGATAAGTCGGCCTCGAGTTCTGACTCCGCTGGCCGAGCATTGCCGAGTACCAAGAAGTCGGCCCCGATGGTGGTCGAATACCATGGCACGCCGAGTTCCGAGCAGTCGACCCCGACTTCTGACTCCGCTGGCCGAGCATCGTCGAGTACCGAGTCGCCGAGTTCCGACTTCGCTCGGCACGACCTCGAACACACGCCACGTCGCTACCGCACCTTGTCGGACATCCTCACACAACTCGACGAGGGGAAGGAGGAAGTCGACTTGTGTGCTGAACAAGTCGGCTTGTGCCTCGTCGCAGCTGAGGAGCCCGCAAGTGTGCAAGACGCGCTGGATAAAGCCTGCTGGAAGTCGGTGATGGACGCCGAACTCGCATCAATCCACGGGAACAAGACATGGGAGTTGGTGGCGCTCCCAACTGGGCACCGAGCTATAGGGCTCAAGTGGGTGTTCAAGGTCAAGAAGGATCCCTCAGGTAATGTTGTGAAGCATAAAGCTCGCTTAGTTGCTAAGGGGTATGCTCAGCGACAGGGGGTGGACTTCGACGAAGTCTTTGCTCCGGTGGCGCGCATGGAGACAGTGCGCCTGCTACTCGCACTCGCTGCACATAAAGGCTGGCAGGTGCACCACATGGACGTCAAGTCGGCGTTCCTCAACGGAGACCTCGCGGAGGAAGTCTACGTGCACCAGCCACCCGGCTTCGTCGACCTCGACAACGAAGGCAAGGTGCTTCGACTACGCAAGGCGTTGTACGGGCTACGCCAGGCACCTCGCGCGTGGTATGCCAAACTCGACACATCTCTCGTGTCACTCGGCTTCACGCGCAGTCCACTCGAGCACGCCGTGTACCGCAGGAGCAGCGGTAACGGAATCCTCGTGGTGGGCGTCTACGTCGACGACCTGATCATCACCGGCACCAGCCACGATGAGATCAACGAGTTCAAGGACCAGATGCATTGCCTCTTCGACATGAGCGATCTCGGGCTCCTGAGCTACTATCTGGGGATCGAGGTGGCGCAGAAGGACGGCACGATTACGCTCTGTCAGAGTGCGTACGCCATGAAGATCCTCGAGGTGGCAGGCATGAAGAATTGCAACCCCACTCACACTCCAATGGAGAATAGGCTGAAGCTGAGCAAGTCGGCCTCCGGCGAACCCGTGGACGCAACTCGGTATCGGAGTGTAGTCGGGAGCCTCCGTTATCTCTGCAACACCAGACCCGACATCACGTATGCAGTCGGGATCGCGAGTCGGTACATGGAGTCACCGACTACGGCACACTGGGCAGTGGTGAAGCAGATTTTGCGCTACGTCAGCGGCACCACTGCGTATGGCTGCTGCTACAAGAAAGGCGACTTGAAGGAACCCGTATTGCAGGGTTTCAGCGATAGCGACCTCGCCGGCGATGTCGATGACCGCAAGAGCACGACTGGAGTCGCATTCTTCCTCAACTCTAGCATCATCACGTGGACATCGCAGAAGCAGAAGGTAGTCGCACTCTCATCCTGCGAGTACATTGCTGCGGCCTCAGCGGCTTGCCAAGGCGTCTGGCTTAGTCGACTACTCGGGGAGCTAGTCGGCAGCGCACCAACGACGGTGAAACTGCGTGTTGACAACAAGTCGGCGATCGCACTCAGTCGGAACCCAGTGCATCACAACCGAAGTAAGCACATCGACACTCGGTTTCATTTCATCCGTGAATGCATTGAAGACGGCAAGGTGGAAGTCGACCACATCGGTACAGACGGACAGCTTGCCGACATCCTCACCAAGGCGCTGGGTCGAGTCAAGTTCATCGAGATGAGGCAGAAACTCGGCGTCGTTGAAGTGAGCTCCGAGCAGCATGCTTAGGGGGTGTGTTGAGATATGAATCCTGCTGCTCGGGTTGTAGATTTGTTTGAGTCCGAGTCCGGTCATGATACGTGATGTTGTCCACGACTTGACTGGCAAGTTAGCTAAGTTAGTTAAGTTTGTTAGAGTATGGAAAGGATCGAGTAAATCGTGGGATGGCGCGGTTATCACGCTCGGTTGTTTCCAAGTTTGTTAGCATGTATTAGGCTATAAATAAGAGAAGAGAAAACAGAAAACGTCGCAATCTTACGCGGCACCAAAATCATCTTGTGTTCTATTCGTTCTGAGTGCTCGCGTGTTAGGATTAGCCACAACACCTCACGTATTTGTAAAGAAACACAGCTCGCTCCGGTGCTGCTCTCGTGGGCGGCACCGGGGCGTCCCAACCCTAGCCGCCGGGGGCCTTCTCTTGACCCTTCCCGCCGCTATTGCCGCCGACGTTTGCCGTGGTGGCGGTGGGCCGCCACCCCGAAGCCGGTAGGGGGGTTCTTGGCTGCTAGGTGGTGGCGACGACAGCGTTTCGGTGCTCGGTGCGGCGTCTCCGGGAGAAACGCACTGGGGAGATCTGGCGGAGGAGGACAGAGGACGAGACCGCGATGGAGCTGAGGCGTCAGCTAGAGGACCGGCGGAGCTGAGGCAGCAGCTAGAGGACCAGCGGAGCGCGGCGGGGCTCAAGGACGAGGCCCGAGCGGGAGACCAAGAGGCGTGAGGAGGCCAAGGAAAAGCTGAGGGTGTCGGAGCAGGCTGGGTCACGCCGCCGACCTGCAGATGCACAGGGCGGCGTTCGTGGATCTCGCGTCCGCGTAGAGGCAGCTCGGGGCGTAGCTGGCCCGCATAACGTGCCGCGCGGACACGATGGAGGAGGAGCTTAGGGCCGCGCTGGAGCTTCGAGACGCCGGATCCGACTCCCTGTAGTCCAGATTTGGCCACGGGCTCCAGATCTGGCGAGGTGGGCCCTCCGGCCATTGGGTCCGGGCATGGCTGGTGGATGGGCGAGCGACGGCTCCGGGTTGCTGCACGGTGGAGGCTCGTCGGCGTCACGTGTTGAGGCATTTGGCGTACAGCGGGCAGCAGGTGGCAGCGACATTGATTGCCGGCAGGCAAAGGCTTCAGGCGCCACGGTTTCGGTCGGATCCGGCCGGAAGGCCTCGGAGCTGCCCAGGTCATGCGCGATGGTGGCCAGGGGTGTGGGTGCGGGCTCCGGGCGAAAGCCCTGTTTCGGCCGGGCCTTCCGGCTGGACCGGCGACGACGACGTCTTCGGACAGCATTCACCTCCTTGGAGGAGTCGCATGGGAGCTACGACACTCACTTCTCTCGGGATTACGTGTCTCCAGGGGAAACCTCTGATCCGAACTCCTTGATCGGGCGATGGCGGCGCTTTCCACATCGTTCTCCTTCTTGAAGGCATCATCGTGGAGCTGCACTCCTGTGCTGGTTGGCAGGTGTTTGCTTAGGGATCAGTGGATGATTTGCACGTGGACGCCGGGGAGGCGCCCCCTGGTCTTAGTGTTTGCCGGGGCGGCTGCCCCGGTGCGTTTTGCGTTGTGATTCGTGCGGTGACGACGGTGGTGGTGTACGGAGTTAGGACGTTGCGCAGAATCGACTGCGGATGGCCTTCTAACGTCGACGGTCCGGCAGGTCGCAAGGCTTCTCTGAGCACCTTTTCCTCCTTTGGCGGTGAAGTTGGAACTGTAGTGTTACAGGGTGGACATGGTGGCGACAATGACACACGTTTGGGCGGCTTTGGTGAGCAGCGCTTTCCTGCTAGGTTGGTGGGCTCATCGGGGCGAGGCTTGCAACCTTCTCCTGCGAGGCTTGCTGCCCAATCGGAGCTGCATTGTCCTCGATGCGGGACCGACTGTTTGGCATGGGCCGGCATGACTTCGTGCGATCGTTGTGGTGCTTCGAGGTTTCGGTGCCCTTTGTGGCGAAGTCGAAATCACCGGGTCGCGATGGCGAAGGGTGATGACGATGACGCTATGGTTGGCTTTGTTGGTTTGCTTCTTCGTAGCGGTGTGTGGCATGTTGTGCTGGTGGCCAGGTCGGCCGGGGTGCCCTGGGCCTTGTGTGGCTATGGGCGTATAATCTTGGTTTTTGTCCAGTTTTTCATTAAATAATTGGGCAATTTTCTTCTGTTTAATTAATAGAGGCGCGAAACCTCCGGTCCTATTTTGGACCGTGACTTCGAAAAACATATTTGTAAAATGTACCATACATCATAAATGGTATATGCCACAGGATCCAACAATTTAAACTAATATTAGAGCGATCAACTAATGCATGGTTCGTTCCTCCCCCTGCTGCAATTTCTGAAATGAGCAGATAAACTTAAATTAGAGCTAGTACGGTACATAAATTATCGTAACTTCCTTCTCCGTGTCCTAGAAGAAAGAATAGTTTGTTGTAACAAAAAAGAATGTACATTAGTTAAGATTTCTCTATTTATACCATCCACCAAAGCCAATCTAATTATATGACTGATCAGGATAGAGTGCATATAAATTATGAGGGTAGTAGAGTCTGTCAGTAGCCACAAAAGATTACCTAGATCAACTACAATACATTCATTTGGGGCCTAACACAAGTGTCTACGATTGGTAAACCGGCGATCTTACGGTACTCGCGAGATGATGATTACTGGGGGGTAGGGACCTCTAGGGCCCAGGCGCCAGAGAGATCTGACAGCAGGGAACAGCCGTTTTTATACAGGTTCGGGCCTCCCTCAGGATAATAACCCTACGTCCTGTTGCTATATATTGATCGGGAACACGCTTTACAATGGGGGTGTATGTTAGTGGCTATCCTAGGCCTAGTCGTAGACTAATCCTAGCTAATCCTCCGGGCTCGACTCCTTCGAGACTGCGGGTCTTCTAGAGCTTCGCCTCCTGACTTGACTTAGATTGACTTCTTGCGACTTGTTGTGACCTGTCCTCCCCTATGGGATTACTGATCCTTATATAGGGGGTACCCAGGGTCGTACTGGACGTGGACTTACGCCCGAGTAGGACTCTGGCTTCCTTAAACGTCGGGATTGACTTCCTAATTTAATAGGAGTCTTCCCTTCCTTAGAGGGGTTACCTTGTCGTCCAGGGATCCTTACCAGGTACGCTGTACCTTCCTAAAGTCCTGGGGAACTGTACACGGATACCCCTAATATGCGGGATACCGTACTATTCATTATCAAGCCCCCCATCAGTACGTGAAGTGAGGCCATGATGGTTCTGTTGGAAATCTGCCCTTGTCGGGAAGCAACTCCGAGTAGGTGACTTCGAGTACTTTTGCTGACAACATTCCCGAGTAGGTAATATCTCTACCGGGTAGTCGTGATATCCTTGGTCGGGATAAACCTCCGAGTAGTCTAAGGCATTTTTCTGGGCTGGCTTGCCCGTGAAGCATCTTTTGATTTAATCTGATCCATTGATCACGGACACGCATTCGCCTGGAAGATTTCTAGGAAACCGAACCGTCATGGCGGAATTTTCGCGTGGTGATGAAGAATCTCTCATTTTATGTGCCACTGTACCGCTGACATTAGCGAAACCGCAGTGCGCTTGTCAATTGCGATGAACAGGAACTTGTAGCCCCGGGCGAGACCGGGAAGGGCCCCAGAATATCCAAGCCCCATGTCATGAAGGGCCACGACAAGGGAATCGTCTGCAATGCTTGGGCGGGCTGGTGAATGCGTCTGCGGTGAAATTGACACTGACGGCATCGCTTCACTAACTCGCTCGCGTCATGTAGGGCTGTCGGCCAATAGAATCCTTGTCTAAAGGCCTTTCCGACCAGGGTTCGGAAAGATGCATGTGCCCCGCACACCCCTCCATGGATCTCTTCGAGTAATCTTATACCCTGCGTCTGAGGGATACACCGCATGAGCACTCCGTGAGCCCCTCGTTGGTAGAGGGCCCCATCGACCAGAGAATACATCCTGGCGCACCGGGCAATTTGCTCGGAAAGCGTATCGTCCTCAGGCGCAATTTGATCGAGAAGGTACCTGCGGATGGGCTCTATCCACGAATCTTCAAGATCGAGGGGAGCAACGAGCCGACCCGCTACTCTCCTTGGAGCGTCAATACCTGGTGATGTCCTTGAATGGTGCTCTGTTCTGAGGGTGGCCATTCCTTCGTCCACAGGTTCGTTAGAAGCAATGGACGGCGTCGAAATCCTTTTTGCAAAGGTCCCGGGTGGACATAGAGATCGTGAGGACGCCAGGCGGGCAAGACTATCGGCTCGGCAGTTATCCTTTCTTAGGATGTACCGTACTTTGAGCCCGATGAATTTCTTCTCCGGCTTCCTCACCTCTGCTCGGTAACTGCCATATTCTGGTCTAAGGTCTGACATTCCTTGGACACTTGTCTCGCTGCTAGCTGTGAGTCCCTACTCACGAGTAGGCGGCGGATACCAAGTGCGGAAACGACTCAGAGACCGGCAAGCCAACCTCATGCTCGGCCACGTTATTCATGGCCGGGAAGTCAATCCGCAGTGCATACTGCAGGCATTCTTCGGCTGGGGAAGTTAGTTCCAGCATGGGGCTAGTCGGCTGTGGAGTTCATTAAGCCCCTAGCTCAGGACGCCTGTTGTCCGACTTGGGCGAAGGTCTAGCCCTGGTCGCGGCGCTTCTAGATATAACCAACAACTGAAAACGTTAGTCGTAATTTGTTTTTACTAAAACTAACCTTTTGCCTTTTTGCTCGCTTTATCCGGGACCTAGAGGAGCGATTGGTCCAGTCGGAGGGGGAACCGATTTCGAGGCGAAGAGGTCTCGAATGGCTGAATGCAGATAGCCTGCTAAACTGACTTAACACTTTTGGATTAGTAACTGTGCTTAATCTGTGTGTTTTGTTTTCTGAAAGTTGATCATTTTTGAAAATAACTGCATCGTGAATGTTGTCAGATGCAAAGATTCTCGAGGATTTAGTCGAACTTCACGTACACCTTCCTTGACTTAGGCTTACGAGTTGCGCCGTATGCTGCTGACTACGATCGACCAGGCCTTAGGTTTAGTCGGATGGAGGTCTCAGAGGCTCCTCGTCATCAGTAAACACGATAAGGAGTCTTCGTACAGTCTGTCATAGCCATAGCAGCAACCTGTGTTCCCTTGTCGAAGGGATATTGGACGCTAGTTAGTGAACCTCTCGTAACCCTTGCTCTGATGACATTGCACTCTATCCGAGACGCCTTTTGTTCAAAGTAGTCGGGGTGGCCGGTAAGCGTACGATTTTGTTGGCCTAGTCATACTCGTACCTTCTCTTCTTCCCTTGCTCGGAGTCGGGGAACTTTGTTGCGGGAACCGGGGAGTTTGGTCGGCCAGGCCTTAGGTCTAGTCAGGTGGGGGGCTCAGTGGCTTCCCCTGTCACCTGTAGACACGTTAAGGGGCTTTCCTCTCATCCCAGACGGTCGCAGCGCAGAACCCTTTTCCCTTTGCTTAGGTTGGGTTGTCGGTACGTGCATGTGTACGCCAGTTTTTCGCTTGATGCCACATACTTATCCAGCCCCCGACTGTCTTATTCGAGAAGTTTCTCGGATAGGCAGTCTGAAAAAATAAATATCGAACTAGGAACTTGATATTTTTTTAAAAAACTGTGAACTGGCTGAAGCATCATTTATACGTTACTATAAGAAAAACTGCTAGGAAAAAACTAGAAGTAAAAACATCACCTCCTCCTCTCGAGTCGTCGTTAGTTGCACCAGAAACTCTCGTGCTCTTGTCGTGACCCGCTGAAAAAAGCTTGTCGAGTGCGCGTGCTAGGCGATGGCGCCCGGAGCGTCTTATCATCGGTTTGTTCATAGCTTGACGACTCGAGGTCGGAGCTGGCGCAACCTGAGACGGACTGGCGGTCGGAGGGGTGATGATTGTGCGATCTTACCGAAGGTGCTTGCACGAGGAACTCTCTAAGGGGACTCGAATATCTCTTTATTGCTAACTCGAGCGACCTGGATCGGGCGTCTTCTCATGTGGAGCCGTTGTCCTGCTGAGGAGAAAACCCTTTTTGCCCCGGTTCCGAACTAGTCGTAGAACCTGCTCTCCGACTTGGAGGGGGTATTTTCCAAAGTCGTCGCTCGTAGTTGCGGTGGAGGTCTTGCTGAACGATCTCGTCGGGCTTCGATGTTGTGAGCCCCCGGGCAGGTTCTGATCTTCGAGGTCTTCTCGACCATCGTCGATGCGAGTACCATTCGAGGTCCTTGGCTGGACGATGTGTACTCGTATTCCATCACGTTATCCTCGTCGGACGCGACGTGGGTAAGATCTTGATCGTTCTCACGGTCAGAGTTTGCAGGAGAAATCCCAACCATGGGGCTGGTCGTTCCTGCCGGGAAGTCGTCATCCAAGACCAACTTCCCGCTGAAGGCCCTGGCGCACTCGGTTCTGAAGTGATCTGCTTCGCAATCCGAGTCCTCTCCAGGGGCGTATTCTCCGAAGTCAACCCGATCCATCACGGGGTACGGGTCCATAGGGCCAAAGTTGTCGTAGAAGCCTTGGTCCGAGTACCCAGTACGGGGCGAGATTGCGATCGGTTTTCCTGCCGTGCTTACTACTTCCTCCTCGGTCGAGACCGGGGAGGGCTGTGCAAACGGCGCTGGGATCTGATCGCGCCTAGTTGCGCGTCCTGCCGACTCTGATCTTTCCTCGACGACTTGGTCCGGAGAGGTCCCCACGGTCGGCGCCATCTGTCGACGATTGGTAAACCGGCGATCTTACGGTACTCGCGAGATGATGATTACTGGGGGGGTAGGGACCTCTAGGGCCCAGGCGCCAGAGAGATCTGACAGCAGGGAACAGCCGTTTTTATACAGGTTCGGGCCTCCCTCAGGATAATAACCCTACGTCCTGTTGCTATATATTGATCGGGAACACGCTTTACAATGGGGGGTGTATGTTAGTGGCTATCCTAGGCCTAGTCGTAGACTAATCCTAGCTAATCCTCCGGGCTCGACTCCTTCGAGACTGCGGGTCTTCTAGAGCTTCGCCTCCTGACTTGACTTAGATTGACTTCTTGCGACTTGTTGTGACCTGTCCTCCCCTATGGGATTACTGATCCTTATATAGGGGGTACCCAGGGTCGTACTGGACGTGGACTTACGCCCGAGTAGGACTCTGGCTTCCTTAAACGTCGGGATTGACTTCCTAATTTAATAGGAGTCTTCCCTTCCTTAGAGGGGTTACCTTGTCGTCCAGGGATCCTTACCAGGTACGCTGTACCTTCCTAAAGTCCTGGGGAACTGTACACGGATACCCCTAATATGCGGGATACCGTACTATTCATTATCAACAAGTTTGTCTATTGTATATATCTCCATGGATAGTTATCCTCAATACTGTAGAACCAGAAACCTGAAGTTAATTAGTCCATGACTCAGCAGGGTAACCACTGAAATTCCTCCTCTAGTAAGTCAGTGAGTAACCATTGAATCCAATATTTTTATCAAGTACCCCCTCTATTCATAAATATAAGGCATATTTTGACTGCCCAAGTTTAAGTTTTGACCAACAATTAATCCAATAATATATAGGTCATGTGATACAAAGTTGATATCATTGGGTTCGTATTCTAAAGCACTTTCTAATATTTGTGATTTTGTAACTATTAACAAAATATTGTAAAAGAAATTTACAGTAAAAGAAATATTGTAAGTATTAAAAAAGCTTGAACTTAGATAGTCAAAAGACGACTTATACTTCTGGACGGAGGGAGTAAGATATACTCCCTCTGTCCCTCATTATAAGGCGCCATTCCAAAATCGCGCTGTCCCAATTTATAAGGCGCGATTGAACCCCCGGGCGTCTTTCTTCCGTTTTTACCCCTCCAACACAAGCGACGGCCGACGGCTCGGTTTCCAGGCTCACCGGCGGTAGGGGTACGGCCGGCCCTGGGCGAGCATAGAAATGAGACCGGGGTGGCGAGACGAACACATTCCCGCGGTCACTGGAGTGTGGCGGCGCTCCGGTTGCAGCGGCGGGCGGGCGCGGTTGGCGCCGGCGTCGGCCTCGCGTGGGTGCGGCGCTGCAGCAGCGGAACCACGCAATTGGGAGAGGGGAAAGGAAGAGGAAGTGGAGGGGAGTGTGTGGCCGGAAGGGATTGGGAAAGAAATCACCGGAGAGAGGGATTGGGGGGGGCGGAGGCGGCGGCCGGACTTGGAGAAGGCGGCTAAATTCCGGCGGTAGAGGTTGCGGGGCTTCCAATTGGCGGCGGGGTCGCGTCCAGGAGGTCCGTGCGATGCTTCCGGCGGCCGGAATCAGCCGGCAACGGCGAGCTCAAGAGGCGGCAGTTGTTCCGGCGGCGGCTTGGGTGCGGAGGAGAGGGATGGCGCGGGGGAGGAAGAAAGACAGGAGAAGGGAGGCGGTGGTTGCGGCACGGCTGCGGCGCCGGTCGTGGGGAAGTGGCGTCGGCGGTTGCGCTGGCAGCCACGTCTTGCTCGTCGTGCGCGCGGGCGCGGGCAGGGGAGGCATGGGGCAACGCGCGCGGGGCATGCGGGGGGAATGCGCCTTATAAAGCGGGGGCGGGCGCGGGGGAGGAAGAAGGGGCGGGCGGGGGGGAGGAAGCAGAGGAGGCGGGCGCGGGCGGGGCGAGGGGGCAAAGGAGGCGAGGCGGGCGGGGCGAGGGGGCGAGGAGGCGAGGAGGCAGAGGAGATGGGGCGAGCGGGGCATGTGGGGCAACACTACGTTGCCTTGGTATTTGCGTTCGGGAGGAATGCGCCTTATAAAACGGGACGGAGGGAGTATCAATGAGAGTACTTTAAATTGGCAGTTAATGGAGAGAATATTGGACATTGTTACCTGCCTTTTCTTCTGACAATTACCTGAAATCAGGAAACCGTCAGCTAATCTAGCATAGTTTGTTGACAGCGACACCACTCCCAGTTCCTTACGTACTACTCAAAACTGACTAACTAAACACTAAACCATAATATAAGGAAAGACTGGTGCTACAGAAAGCAATAGCAGGTATGTAAAGCACATACAAATACACCAGTCAAGGCCCATACTGTGTGAAACCCAAACAGCTATCAATCCTCATCAGGTACATAATTGCAATTCCTTTTGCAAGCTTTTGCACGACCTGAAAATTTACAGATCAATTAAGCCCATGTCGGTTGCTTCATTCGTTTAGGATCTTATGGTCCACCGTAGTGAAATCGTCATTTATGCGGATTAGATAAATCGTACTCTTAAGGTCATGTCTTGCTCTGCAGTACCAAAGCCCGAAGGTATAAACAAAACTTTGGCACTCAGTAATAGAAATATCATGTATGTAACTGTTGGAGGAGGGTCCCCACGCTTCCTCCGAATCAATATCTTGTTTCCCCAATGCCAGTCAAGTTGCCATCCCTCCGAATCGAAGGTCCGCAGGGGTTCGCGGGTTCAAGCCACGGGGGGTCCGCCCACGGAGGGTGTGCGGGTTCGAACCACACAGAGGGTTCTCAGGTGTGCCTCGCACGCGGAGGTCGCCGCACTGTCGAGGCACGCCTCACAAGAGAATCGTCTGACATCAAACACACCGGACAGACCGAGGTAGGGATATTCCCCGACAGCACTCCGTCGGCATATCTTCGTAGAATATTCCCCTAGATTCCCTGTAAAAGACCGAAATACCCCTCGTGGAGCCTTGTAACCCGAAGGGCAAAATTGTAATCTCACACCCTCATCCCACCTCTTCTATAAATAGGATCCCAAGGGTAGAGAGGAGGGGGTAATTTCTTCTCACTTGTAACCCTAATTCCCGAGTAATAAAGAGTTGGCACTTTGGGATTTGTCTATGCCCTCTCTTCTTTCACTCATATCCCCCTACACACCCTCGTAGGCCTCCGTAACCGAACGGGGGTGCCACTCTCACATTGTCTAGGCTCGTACCTACGATAGTTGGCGCCGACCGTGGGGATCCGAGCAAAAAGCTATGGCACCAAAGAAGAAGAGTGTGGCTAGGTCTCTTGCCACCTGTGTGCCAAACCCGCCTCGCAAAGCACGGATGAAGAGCACGGCTCTCGCCGTGGCGCGCGACGGTGGTCGCACCCACGACCACCTATAGCCAACGCTCGGGCCGATGACTCGTCGACGCCCGCGCCATCGGTGCCCCCGTAGCCGCACGCAACGTCACGAATCTGGAGGGGAGCGTCGAAATAGAGGCGGAGGCTCTGAGGCGCGAGGCCGACGAGCTCAAGGCAGAGCTCGCCAGGGTAAGGCCGATGCCCTCCAAGCCACCCAGACCACAAACCAAATTTGTGCAGAGGCAGACGCACTGCGCATAGAACACGACGCGAAGGTAGCCGCAGCAACGCCTCCACCAATCCTCGAAGCCACAGAGGCAATGGCTCTGTGACGCCAGCAAGATGAAACTCGGGCTGAGGCCCTAGAACAAACCCAACGCAACATGCAGGCGACCGACGAGGTCATGCAAGGCATAGCCGATGCCTAGGCACGTGTCGTACTGCCACTGCCGACTAGAGCGCAGGAGGCTGCCGTGCTTCGCCAGGATCTCACCGACTCCCGCATGAGGGCAACTCCCTCGCGCCAGCATGTGCCAAAGAAGACGAGGGGAGCTCAGCGGACATCTTGTTCGCATCCACCCTTGACGGCATGGGAATACCCCGTGCGTGCCTTACCCCTGCAAGTCTCTCGCTCCACGAATTTAGAGGCACCATGGTCCAGGTACTCGGGAAGATCGAACTCCCTGTGTAGTTCGGACTTGGGGCACGCTCACGTAAGGAGAGCATCATTTTCGACAACATTGACATCCCTTGCAAGTACAACGCCATCTTGGGTCAGCCTTCTCTCAGCAAGTTTGGCATAGTCATTCATCACTCATTCATGTGCGTGAAGGTCCCAACCCCCTCAGGGATCATCACATACGGGGCAACCAAGACTTATTCCGTAAGTTAGGAGAAGACACCCCAACGGCCTAGCATGTCTCCGCCACGCAAGCAGAAGGCGCGCAGGCCATGCAAGGGGCTCCAATCATACCTTACGTGAGGTAAGCCCCGCCGTGGCGGGATGATCAAGCCGCCTTTAATTCATGTTTGCTCCCCAATGAACCGTTGTGTCAGCCATTGCCCCATTTTGTAATTGGCCTACCCCAGAACCGCTGCATCGGTTATCGCCGTATTTTATAATTTATCTTATACCCTGCTACAGGCCATCACCCTGCTACTACCATCCTTCCTCCATGGGATCAAATGTTATTTTCCTCGGGGTCGAGTGCTATTTTCCTTTCCCATGAGGTCGAGTGCTATTTTCCTCCCTTGCGGGGTCGAGTGCTGTTATCCTCCCCTACCGGGTCGAGTGCTATTATCGAAGCAATTAACGTTACATTCTGCCATGTATACAGCCATTGCATGCTGAATGATCATCGCTATCGCGTGGCTAAGTGTTTCTTTGCATCGCATGTTGAATGTTCATCGCCATTGTGCACTGAGTGGTTGTGTAGAGGGAATCACCGATGACCCGTCGACTCCGCCATCGTGTGCTGAATGTAGTAGCAAGGCACCACAGTCTAGGTACTCGGGAAGATCAAACTCCCTGTGGAGTTCGGACATGGGGCACGCTCATGTAAGGAGAGCATCATTTTCGACATCATCGACAACTCTTGCCAGTACAATGCCATCTTGGGCCAGCCGTCTCTCAGTAAGTTTGGCGCGGTCATCCATCACTCATTCATGTGCGTGAAGGTCCCAACCCCCTCAAGGACCATCACCATACGAGGCAACCAAGAATTATTCCGCAAGTTAGGAGAAGACACCCTAACGACCTAGCATGTCTCCGCCGTGCAAGTAGGAGGCGTGTAGGCCATGCAAGGGGCTCCAATAGCACCCTACGTGGCGGGATGATCAAGCCGCCTTTATTTCGTGTTTGCTCCCCAATGAACCGGTGTGTCAGTCATTGCCCCATTTTGTAATTGGCCTACCCCAGAACCGTTGCGTCGGTTATCGCCATATTTTGTAACTTATCTTATACCCTACTACAGGCCGTCACCCGCTACTACCATCCTTTCTCCACGGGGTCAAATGTTATTTTCCTCGAGGTCGAGTGCTATTTTCCTTTCTCATGAGGTCGAGTGCTTTGCGTGGGCACCATGCGCAGGCTGGAGGACTCTGCCTGAGCTTGGAGTGACGATGAAGTTGGACGGTGGGGGGCACCCGACAGCCCTACTGGTGGCCATGGCGGCAGCGTGGGGGAGCTCGAGAGTCCGAGCTGCGGGGCGAGGAGCGAAGCTTCCGATATGTAGGACTTTGCCCGATCAATCCACTCGCCGCAGACCTGCTGAATAAAGCATATCAATATAGAAAGGAGGATTGAGCAAACAAACATGTCGCTCCTACTCAAATGAGCTTGCTATTTTAGCTAATACATGAGCATCATTGTTCGACTCCCTTCCTTCATCCCTGATCTGCACTTTTCTAAAGCTAGCACTACGTCTGCGTGCCTCAAATTCACTCAGCACAGCCATGTATTGACATTTATCTTTCTTCTCAATGTTGTTTACCACCTCCAAGCTATCAGTGGCCATACAAATACTGTCCGGATTGCAATCTTGAGTGAGTTAATTACAAAGCTTCACAGCAATCCAGCGCCTCTAGGGAAGCCGACCCATTTAGGTCTTGCCAAACTCTTGCACTAGAGGCAATAAACTTCCTTGTTTCATCTCTGTAAATCATCACAACTGCCTCCTAATTACCTGAACAAGAAACATATGCATCAATATTGAGTTAAAAACACCGAAAACACCCTGCGGGGCAGGGATCCATTTCGGGGCCTTTTTTCTTCAGTTTGTGATATGTACTCTCTCATTTTGGTCTTACAGAAGCCATCCTTTCTATCCCTTAGGAGAAGACCCCGGTACCCGACGGTTTCATAGGGCTATTAATTCTTCAAAAAATGTTGCCGCACTATCAAAGATGCCATCAATGTATACATTAGTGTACTATTTCGTCGAGCCTGATTGAGTTAAATGTAAAGTTAATATATAACAGTGCATGCCCTTCTTCATTCTCTAATGAATAATCAATGTATACATAAATTTATTTCATATGATGCATGGTACATTGGTACATATTATGTATATGCCTCACGTACATACTTAAAACACTTTTACAGTACGTACGGTATATATATGGTCTGGTGTGCATCTGGCCTTCACGTGCTATCAATCATGTGATTTGAATCTGAATTGAATGCGGAGTGCTACTGATCATCGATCTGTGTTGAATTGGTTATTTTCAGCACTCCCTACCTGCCGATCATCTCATTGCCTCGTGCCGAACAGCTATGGAACCAGTGGGAGATCCAATGCCTGGTGCTCGCGAGCTTCTCGTTGCAAGTCTTCCTCCTCTTCTTCCCAGGCGTCCGAAAGCGCCGCAGCTCCCGAGTCCTGAGCTTGCTGTTGTGGCTTGCGTACCTGTTGGCCGACTACGTCGCAACCTTCACCCTCGGCCGCCTGACGCTCCACCTCGATGACCCGCGCCACCAGCTCTTGCTCTTCTGGACGCCCTTCCTGCTGCTCCACCTCGGTGGCCAGGAGACGATCGCGGCCTTCTCCACGGAGGACAGCTTGCTGTGGAAGCGCCACCTCCTGAGCCTCGTCTCGCAGGTCCTACTGGCCGTCTACATCGTCACAAAGTCATGGCACGTCGTCAGCAGCAAGCAGCTTATGGCGCCCATGTTGCTCATGTTCATTGCTGGGACAATCAAATATGCGGAGAGAACATGGGCACTCATGACCGCAGGCAGCTCGATGACGCCCGGGATCAGCTCCATGTCGGACTATGTGCTCAACGTAGAGGGTAGTGTCCTTGATGATGCACAGTCCTATTTCCAGAGGCTCCATGCTTTTTTATCAAGTGACCATCACCGGGACAAGATAGATTACGAGGGCCTCGTGGAGGTGGCCGGGAAGGGGATCAGGATATGCTTGGATTTCTTGACAGACATGACCCCTTTCTTGAATTGGAACAAAGGCAACATCATCGACCGCACCATCGAGAAGTTGCAAGGTCTGAGGAAGCGAGAGCTCCGACACCAGATCGCTTACAAGTTGGCTGAGATCCAGCTCTCGCTCATCTATGACTTCATGTACACCAAGTATGGAGTGCTTCAGTATCACCTCAACCTGGTCAACAGTGGGATCGAGCGGCTCGTCACGTTTGGCGCAACCTCCGCAGCGCTGGTGCTGTTCCGGAGGGCTGATCTGAATGGGCAATTCGTCAACGACGTCAGAGCCGATGTCATGGTGTCTTACGTACTGTTAGCCGGTGCCGTCGCACTGGACTTGTCCTCCATCTTCATGGTCATCTCATCATACTGGCCTTACCTGCCTGGTAGAAGCCCCTTTGGGAATGATGATGGATTCCCGGGTAAGAGTGCAATGTTCAATGTGACCAAGCTTGTCCATCCACTAGGCAAGGGGTTGTGGTCAGGACAGATGGCGCAATATAACCTGATTGGTGAGTGCATCCACGAAAAGCAAGCTAATCTGTTGGTGTGTGCCCTGCGCAAGACCGGCCTCGTGTCTGACATCAAGCACATACAAGTCTCTCCTGACCTCAAGGAGTTCGTCTTCAGAAAGCTGCTGGACATAGGGGCCACTCGGCACGTGAACGATTACTGGAAATGGGACTTCAGCACATTCCGCGGCCAGTGGGCACGGTGGGCGCTGGAGGCGACGGAGGAAGGAAGGTCGATAGATCCGTCGCTGCTCAACCTGGAGGGCGGAACTTTCGCGGGGGTCGTCCTCATGTGGCATATGATAACTGAGATGTGCTTCTACTCCACCGACGACGACAAGGACTGCTCCCTGCACCTGCACAGGAACATGAGCAGGCAGCTGTCCAACTACGTCATGTACCTCGTCGGAAAGTGCGGCCTCAAGAGCGGAAGCAATGGGCATTTCGAGCTTGGTAAGGTCCGGCGCGACGTGAGAAAAGCTCTCTCTCAGCAACGTTTCTCTCGAGGGTGCCTGGAGCAGAGCAAGGTCATCCTGTATGGGTACGAGGGGCATGGATTTTTCACTGCCCGTGCCAGTGGTGCCGCCAAAGAGCTGCTCAAGATCACACACCCAGCTCAACGATGGGAGCTCATAGCCACGGTGTGGGTTGAGATGCTTTGCTACCTGGCACCAAACTGCGAGCCTGGATTCCACATCAAGAATCTGGGCACCGGTGGTGAGTTCATCACGCACGTCAGGATCTTATTGATTATTCTGGGCATTCCTTTTCTCCGGGAGCCATGGCAAACTGAAGGTAAAGAAACTTCACAAACTTTCTTAAGGGCCTGATTGCAAATTGAAGATATTCCTTTTCTCCAGGAGCTCTTGCGAAAACTTCATTCATGGGCTTTAGGGAAATTTTGGTTTCTGGCACTTTTAAATGATGTTATTTTGGATTCGCTAGTAAACAAATCTCACATGGTAGCTCACATGGTAGCGTATACAAAATAGCAAACGTTTTCGTTTCTTTCTTTGCACACTGAATTATACCTGAAATTTTACATGCGGGCGAGTTCCTGCCTCATCAAATTATTTAGAAATTTTCCACAATAATTTGAAATTTAGGCCTTTTCAGTATCATTGGCATATATACAATGTAATAGACGACTTTTCAGTGGCAGATTCAAGAGTGAACTTTTCAGTGGCTAATGCAAAATTATACCATTTTGGAGTGGCCTAAACTTGCGTGTATTATTATGGTGGTATGATAGCTCAGGCCCTGTTTGGAACATAGAAATCGAAAAATACAGGAATAGGAAAAATACAACAATTGAGGTGCTATGTCTAGTGTATTCCTACAGGAAAATAAACCACAAGAATTGTACCAAATGGCTATTTAGAAGTTTGGCAGGAATTTGGAGAGAGAAGTGCCTAGTCAAGAGACAGAAAAATCCCCATAAGGTTGGGCCTTCCTTTGGAATGAGTCATTCCATAGAAATTTCATAGGAATCCTAAAGTGGCATTCCTTTGTTCCAAGGGCATTCATAGAAAAGTTTCCCATAGGGTTCAAATCCTCCAAAATTCCTCTATTTTTACTCCATTCCAAACGGGGCTTTATATATTCTAGTGATTTGATCTGTTAGTTTTAAATCAGGCAACGATCTTTAGGTCAAGATGGTTTGCATTTGTTCTCTAATGTATTCGATGTTAACGCTTTCAGACTTCAGAGTATGATTGGACAGTTGGAAATTAGTTGGTGATCGATATATCGAATTAAATCAGAATTTTAATGAATGGTTCCAGTCAATAGGATTGAATAAGATTCACATATTTCGGTGGTTTGATGATGTGATCATTGGTTGGTATGAATTTTGGGCACTTTTTTGCAAGGGATTTTGAATTGAAGAGTTCCCTGTTAGTTCGCCTTTTTACACCACTGTGCATAACTTGAACCATACATGTATCTACATGCATTTTACATGTGTATTTGTCGTTATGCTTGCATCTCAAAATATTTAGTTTTCAGATTTGTTTTCTTATTGTCTTTCGGAAATACTTACCCTCGCTAAATGTCGTAAATCAGCTAAAGATGACACCCAGTATTCCGATTTCGTAATGTTTTAACTCAAATAGCTTGGAGGATCCCAACTTCAACCCTTTTGAAGAAGCTGATTATGTTGAGCCCGATTATGCTGACGAAGATGAAGTACAGTTGATGTGCTTGTTGTGGAGCTTGTCAGACGTTTTAAGCAAAAGTGTATTCTATATTGCTACTTATTTTCTTATGAAACTCAAGAGAGACTTCTGCTATGTGAAACTTGTATTCTGTAAGCTATTGTTGTAAACAGGTGCTTCGATGACTGCTGATTGCAGGTGTACGGTGTTGTAAGAGTTGTATATGCTTGTAGTTTGCGGTTACCGTGATATGTTGAACTTATTATATAAGCTGCTATGGTTTACTATATAAGCTGTTATGGTTTTTTTTTCCCTTGGCATTTGGATCCATGTTTTCTTTAACGATCTCTGTGATAGTAAAGTTTTTTTTTGGTAGCCTTTGTGTAACAACCCCATTATACCCAATTCGTCAAATAGGATTGTTGTGTTCTCGCAATTGCCCAGGATTTACAGTTGCGAACAGAGAGAGTATCATGCCTGCTCACCAGCAATAAAAAAGGATTAGCACGAATTAAATAAGGCCTACCAGACACTTTTCAACAATTAATGGGCTTTAAAGTTTAAAACTTTACCTAAAATTAGAAGATCTAACGGAAACCTACAAAAAATGTTTGAGTGCGGTCGTAACCCTAACACGTCAACGTTCGTTCTTCATCTTGTAAGCTAGGTTAAAAATCCCTGGGTCGGTGACCCTTCAGGAGAGCAAGGAGTCAATATTTACTGTTGGCTTAATTTTTTGTAGGTTCTATCCAAAGAGATGAGGGCACCTGTCCTTAAGTAATCATTAGCAGTGTAGTGTTTACTCCCTCTAGCGCAATGCTACGTTGCATTTCTCATGGTCACTTTGTACTTCTGAGGTAAGCATATATTAACATTCTCTAAGGAAGAAGCAAACGACGTCATCAAGCACATATATATAGAAAGAGAGCATTCACAAACACAAGCAAGCAAATAAATATAAACATTCTGCATAAGACTGATGTACAGTGCTAATCTCTTGCCTAATGACCCGTTTCCAAATCTCAAAAAATGCGACCACCAAGCTCCTTCAGATCCCTGACATCACAGCGCACATTCCATACATACTCCTGAACTGAATCAAAAGAATGCAATTTTAAATACAACCATAACCAGTGCCGACCATCTAAATGAACAAGGGACCAAGGAATCCTACCTTGTAACCAAGATAAGCAAGATCCAGAGGAATATTTGCAAAGCTAGTTGCGATCCTAATTGCTTGGTACATGCCTTTAGAGTTCATTTTCCTCCACTAAATAGTCGAATCCCAAAAGGTTGTTAGTCCCAAAAAAATATCAAAATACTGAATAAAGTTTTAAACTTGGAATAGCCGATTGTTGCGCCATGCATACCTTAATTTTCTTCGCAAATTGTTTCACTGTACACTAGATATTCTCGATCAATTTCATGGGTGTTATAATACGACCGGTAGCAATCCCAATCTTCATACTCACAGCCATTCTGCACCAAAAAAGAAGGAAAGCAACATATTATTGATAATATTATGAACTTTTTTGTTTAAGGCAGTAATAATAACACTATGAAACTCGTTATGTTCGTCCTGTTAAACAAATTCTGACGTGAACGGTCATCAAATATGTTTTGTTTGTGGGGAGTGAGGGCATCATGTGATTTTAAAAACCAACCAATTGGTCATGCTAGCATGTGGAACACAATTACATTGTTCCAAGACCTGTCAGCAACAAGGGAAGGAGTAACTGTACATCAATTCTGGTTGCCGCCAGACGGATTACCTTAAGTTGTAGACATCAACCATAAAAATTGCGAGACCAAAGGATGTGTTGTGCTAACTCATAACTGTGATGTAGGTCAGCGGCCAAGAGACAATCGAATCTAGGTGGGATTGGGTAACTTGGTAAATGCGTAAGCTGAAATGTTCTTCGTTTTATTTTTGCCTTTCTCCAAGAACCTCATGCACATAGAACTCAAGAGGTACTCGCCCATAACTGTGGTAAAATAAGAAGAAATTTCACTAATATTTCCTTAACTGTCCAAGTTTTCAAAAACAGATTAAACAAATATTTGTGGACACCCCGTGAAAGTGCAAAATATAAGAAGAAAAACTGATTACCAGAAGTGACCACCCCATCACACGCAAGTGTAGAGTGGCCATGTGGCTGCGTGTGTACAGACTAAATCTAGACGCATTACTTACTAGAAAGTAGTGAATACACGCATACTTACATAATTAAAAGGGACTAGTCGCGAAAAGCAGCGGAACAGCGGCTTCTCACCCTTTCGTTCCCCTCGCTACAGTGCCCTCAGGCGACCCGAAGGCGTTTTCGAGGGTTTCCCTCCCGCCGGCGCCCACGCCGTTCCGTCCTACCTCCGATGGCCCTTCTGGCCCTCGGCGGTGTGGTGAACGGTGGCGCCTCGTCGGCGGGCGGGGTCGGAGTACCCTTCCTCTAGGGTTTTGGTCCCGAGCGGAGGCGACGAAGTGGTGGCGTCGTCTCCGGTTTGGGCTTTTGGTCCCCCGCTCTTTCCCCATCCCGGCGTTGTTCCCATCGGCTCCGCCGAGTAGAGTGTGGGTGCTTTTGTCTGCCGGTCCTCCTGTGGAGATCTCGGCGGTTCTGTTGATCTTCTTCCTGGTTTCGTGTTTGCTTTTTGGGGTGTTCTCTGGTGTTTGTTCTTCTGCAGGATCTGCGTGCTCTGCTAGCCAGCAATTTTTGGTGGTCTTCTCCATGCTCGGGGAGCCTCCACGGCCGACGCCCCTTCACCGTCCAAGCTCCGCCTCAAGCGGCGGTCTACAATCGCGGCTGCTTCAACGGACTGAGGTCCTATCAAAGTTGGGATGGGCGCGACATGATTCCGGCAAGGGGAACAACTCGGCGAAGCCTCCAATGGCAGCCACGGAAGCGGCGAGGAAGATGGCCTTAGGGGCTTTTTTGTTATTTCCTGTTTCTGTAAGGTCGTTTGTGCATGTTTTCCTTAACCTTTTTCAGAAATGGGAATGAAAATGCCTGTTGGGGTGTTTTCTTAAAAAAAAAGGGACTAGTCGCTGGTAGTCGCTCAAGGACGAGTTCGGGATCGAAATGCCAACCAAAGGTGCCATCTTTCTCGTAGTTCAGAAGGTAGAGGTTTGTCGTAGGTACGCGCCTAGACAGTAGATTTGTGGCACCCCCGGTCGGCTATAGCGACCTCCGGGCGTGCGAGGGGCTAACGAGCGAGAGCACGAACGCACGAGACAGTCGACGAAGTAATTCAGTGTTTGTATTAGGGCAAGAGGTGAGAGCTTACAAATTGGGGGAAATGGAAAAATGGATCCCCTCCCCTCTACCCCCAGGAGGGTATTTATAGGGTTTCAAAAAGGGAAATGCGAAATTACAGTTTTGCCCCGAAAATATAGAACTATTACAAGGGCATGACGGTCATTTCCCTACCCCTAAGGAATCTTGGGAGAATATTCCTGGGCATCTTTTAGGAGAATCTTCTCAGAGAGCGTGACGGCCCCGTGTGAGGGTTCGTCAGAGACAGCCCTGGCGCAGAGAGCGGGTGCGTCGGAGGTAGCCGGACGTGCGGACGGACGCGGGTGACGAGCCGACGGATGCGGGTGACGAGCCGACGGATGCGGGTGACACGCCGACGGACGTGGACGACGCGCGGGGGAATGCGAGCGAAGAGTGTTGACGAAAAACCCGAACAGTGTTGCGGTGATTCTGAACAGCGTTGATTCGGGGTAGCACGGAAACCCTCCTCCAACAGTAGCCCCTTGCCGGTTGGGGTGGTCGGACAAAGCCCGTCCGAGCCGGCACATTAATCCTTAATGGGTTGATGCGCAGGCCGGATCGACGTCCCTTCACGGATCGCAATTTTCTCCCGAGAGGTGTTTGACGGGGCATTTTTCGCACCCTCCCTATTTTTTCTTTCTTTTTCTCCTCTTTTTTCTTTTTTTCTTCCCCTTTTTTTTCTTTCCTTTTTCTTCTTTCTTCTCTTTTTTTCTTCTTCCTTTTTCTTCTTTTCCTTGCCGTGCGCCCCTCCTGGCTTTGCTCTGCCGTGTGCCCCTTAGTGGGCTGTGGCCCAACAATTATTAGGGCAACCTCAGGAGGTATAAAAGGAAACAAACCAAAAAAAAGAAAAAGGAAGCACCCGGCCGAGCCCCACACTCCTCTCTCTCTTCTTCTTCTCACGCCGCCGCCGCCACCTTCCCACGCGCCGCCTCCGCCCCTCTCTTGCGGCGCTGCCTCGCTCCCGCACCACCTCCGCCTCCCGTCGGCCCCACGCGCCGCCTCCGCCCCCCGTCGGCCCATCGCGCCGCCTCCGCCTCCAGCGGGCTCCGCGCGCCACCTCCGCCTCCCGTCGGCCCCGCGCGCCGCCCTCCAACCTCGCCGCCGCCGGGCCTCGCCTCCGCCGTCCCCTCTCGCCTCCGCCGGGCCTCGCAGCCGCCTCCTCTCCAACCGCGGGCGAGGCGGGCTAGAGCGGGGCCGAGCGGGCTACGCCGGGCCGCGCCCTTCGGCCGGTGCTCCGCCGGACCCCGACGCCGCCGCCCCTTCGGCCGCCGCCCGCGCGTCGCCTCCCCTTCGCCGCCTCTTCCTCAACCGCGGGCGAGGCGGGCTAGAGCGGGGCCGAGCGTGGCCGCGCGGGCTACGCCGGGCCGCACCTTTCGGCCGGTGCTCCGCCGGACCCCGGCGCCGCCGCCCCTTCGGCCGCCGCCCGCGCGTCGCCTCCCCTTCGCCGCCTTTTCCTCAACCGCGGGCGAGGCGGGCTAGAGCGGGGCCGAGCGTGGCCGCGCGGGCTACGCCGGGCCGCGCCCTTCGGCCGGTGCTCCGCCAGACCCTGGCGCCGCCGCCCCTCCCATCGCGACCTCCCCTCTGCTTGCGGGTGGAGCCGGCGTAGCAGGCTACCGTGGCCTTCGCGCGGGTGACGGCAGGCGAGGTGCAGCTTGGCTTAGCGCGAGCTCTGGGCGGGCGTGCACGAGGTGCAGCTCGGCTTAGCGCGGAGTCTAGCCAGTGGCGCACGAATGAGCGAACGGCAGGTGTCAGCGGGAGGACGCGACGACGAGCGAGCGAACTCGGCGACAAGCGGACGCACACGAACGAACGCGCGCGGCGACGACGTGACGAACGCGGGTGCCGACGAACGCGACCTGATGCACGCGAGCGCGGCGACGACCCGACGAACCCGAGCGCGAACGAACGCGAGCGCGGTGACGACCCGACGAACGCGGGCGCGAACGAACGCGCGCGGCGACGGCCTGATGAACGCGAGCGCGGCGATGACCTGACGAACACGAGCGCGAACGAACGCGAGCGCGAACGAACGCGAGCACGGCGACGACCTGACGAACGCGAGCGCGGCGACGACCTGACGAGCGCGGGTGTAAGAGAGCGGTTGGCGATGTCGGCGAACAAGCGCAAAAGCCGGGCGACCACCGCTCCTGATTTGACGGCGAAGGATTACTCCCGCTACTGGGTTCCTTCCAGTGCGGACATGTCGCTCATCAAACGCCTAACGGCGGAGGGCAAGATTTCAGGCCTCGACGGCCCGTACGGCGTCGAGCTCCCCAAACCTTCAGAGGTGAGGGCGGAGCCAGCGGACGGGCGTATCGTGGTGTTCGCGGCTCAGTTCTATGCCGGGCTTCGCGTTCCGGCGGCCCCGCTGCTGCTGGAGGTGCTGACGCTGTTCGGCTTGGTGGTTTCAGACCTCCACCCGTCTGCCTCCGTTCGGCTGGCTGCCTTCGAGTGGGCGATGCGGAGCATGGAGACGAGCGGCCGGGCAGAGGTCTTCGCTTGGAATCACCAGGCGGTGGCGACGCGGACGAAGGCGACGGGGAAGCTGTACTCGATGTACGGGACCGTCAGCTTTGCACGTCGTCGTAGCCGCAACAAGTTTGACTTCCCGGCGCTTGCGGTCAAGGGCAAGTGGGCCGATTGGCGGGATGCTTGGTTCTACTATCGAGTCCATGACTCGGGCTTCTTCTGCTCAACGAGCATCCCGGTGCCGACGACCGCGCTCCCCGCTCTTACCGGGAGTGGTGAGGCGCAGCGGTTCTTGCTTCAGTGCTTGGCCCTTGAGCTGAGCATGCGGGACTTGGTGGAGGAGTACCTCCTGCTAGGGATTTCACCGCTTGCTACCGGCTGGACGTTGCGTTTGTTGCCGAAGGGCTGGGACGAGCCTCATGGTCTGCGGGTGCTGGGGAAGTACCTCCCTTCGATATGTAAGGCTTTCCACTTCACCGTATCGGCGGCTTCTATTGCGTCGAGGTTCCTCGCCTTTTTTGATCTCAAACTTTCTTGTTCCCCATTTTCTTGGCTTTGCAGACTCCTCATTGGCGGAGGGAGAGGAGGCGGCGGACGTACTGCTTGGCCGCTACAGCCGGGCCGAGGCTGCGGACGTAAAGCTGCTGATCACGAAGCCTCGACGCAACAGGGCGTGCGTGGCCTTCGGATGGGCTGTGCCAGTGCGGACGCCTCTTCTTCCCGCCGAGGGGGCCAGCGGGGTCAAGCGGATGTTGCCGAGCACGTCAGCTTCGCCCCCCCGGAGGGTCCGAGCTTGTGGACTGCAGGCCACCGCAACTGCTGACGGGCGTTCTTTGATCCCACAGCATGAGTTACCCCGCCGACGCCCCGGACTTGGAAAGGGCCCGATGGGGGTTCCTGTCCCGCTTGAGCTCGAGTCGAGCACCGAGGATTACGAAGACAGCGGCGACGAGTCCGAGGTCGCACCCGAGGACTCAAGAGGCGGCGGCCTTCCCTCTCGCCTTCCGGACACGGCTTCCTCCAGTGGCTTTGACTTTGGCGCAGACAGGATGGCTGAGGTCGACACGGGCACTTCTGTCGCCACGGGGGCGGTGGCGGTGACGACATCCTCGGCGGCGCACCTGGCGCCGTCCTCTCCAGTCGTCGAGCCTGGAGATGGCTGCTCCACTAGGCCACCTTCACCAGCCTGGAGCGTGCCAGCGCCTGACGGTGACGGGGGCAGCGGGGCTGTCCCGGGTGCCTTGTTGGTGGCCGGACGACTGCGTCCGGGGCACTTTGCCGACTCGGAGCTCGAGGCCAGCTTCTACCACGACGCAGCGCTCCGGATCTCACCGGCCGACCTTGACATTGCTTTCGACGGGATGTCGCTTGCGGAGGTTCGCGATGCTTCCAAGTCTGCCCTGCTTAAGGTATTGTGAGCTTTCAGTTTTTTTCTTTGGGTTACTGGCATATAAAATTTTCTTGATGGCTTATTGATCCTTGTGTTGCTTCCCTAGGGCTTTCTTGTGACCGAGCGGCTTCTAGAGATGAACGGCTCTGAGGTTGACGGCGCACGCACTCGAGTCCGGGAGGAGAAGAGGATTGCCAAGATTGCCAAGGCTGAGGCCGCGGAGGCCACAAGGAAGCTGGCCGAGGTGGAGAACAACATTACCTCGCTCCGCGCCGAGCTTTGCGCCCTGCAGGCCGAGCGCGTGGCTGCGGAGGGCCGGCAGCAGGAGGCGGACGCGCTGGCGGTGTCCGTTGCCACGGAGGTCAGCGCGCTGGGCAGTGGCCTTGGTATCTCCGCCGCTCCCCCTGACCTCTCGGGCGAGGACGTGACGGCTGCCCGACTGCGGTGGGCGGTCGCGGTTGCCGCTGCTTCGAGGGACGCGATCCCAGTGCACGCGCGGGACTGCGTGCAGGCTTGCGCCGAGCTAGCTTTCGTCTGTCTTCGCGAGGCTGGCTGTGATCCAGCGGGAAAGTTTGAGGCGGTGGCGTACGTGGCTCCGAGCAAGCGGACCATCTTGGACTCTCGGCCTCTTGTGCGGGATGGCGTTCGGGCCTTCTTGTCCCAGGTGTGGGACAAGCGCGGCGCGAAGTACCTTGCTGCGCTCTGGAAGGCGCGCTTCCTTGGGGGATCTTCCGGCGGGACGTCTGGGGGAGCCCCTGGCGAGCCGTTCTTGCCCCCTCAGGTGTGAGGCTCGCCGCTTGGCTTTGCGCGTCGTGTCTGTGTTGCCGAGTTTGTACTGCCCTTTTGGTTTCATTTTCTGCATAGCTTAGGACTTGCTTTAGTCTTTGTAGTGCTCTTTTGCTAGGGTTGTTGCTGTGTCGACGAGAGCCCCTTTGTCTGGTGGCCCGTCTTTTGCTAGGGTTTACATGGTCGGACTTTCTTTTGTAACTCTCAAGCGACTTTGCTAGTTATTAATGAAAATCCAGAAAATTGCCCGACTTTGCACTTGCATCTTGTGAATTGTTTGTTATCTGGTCTGCAGGGTAATAACTTTCGATGGAAGGCTGTCGCGGGGCGCCTAGGGACGGCACCCGCCAGGCGTGAGTCCACCAAGTGCCCTGTCTCGCGCCGGTTAACGAAAACCGGGCGACAAGATGACGACGTGCATGTCTTGAGCGAGGCGGAGATCGCAGTGTTTCTCGCGGGCCTGGCTAGGCGTTCTTAATAAGTTGAGTTTTTCTTCGCGGGCGCCTTGGCGTGTCAACCTGTATTAGGTGTGTGAGAGGGCGGTGCTGTACCCCCTCCCATCCAAAAACATTAAGCGCTCGATGGCGTGCTTGAGAGCGATTGTAGAACGAAATAACAAAGAAATAAATGCGTCATTGGGTACGTAGCACTGTACTCGTTCCTTGTTCAAATACACTTAGAGTGTGCACAAGAATGTTCCTGCCTTACCCGGACGTATGTCGCGCGACCTCGGAGGGAAGGGACACTCTTCCCCGGACGGAGGGGGTTCGACATCGCAGGGAGCTTTCGTCGCGTGACCCCGGAGGGAAGGGACACTCTATCCCGGACGGAGGGGGCTCGACATCGCGGGGAGCTTTCGTCGCGCGATCCCGGAGGGAAGGGACACTCTATCCCGGACGGAGGGGGCTCGACATCGCGGGGAGCTTTCGTCGCGCGACCCCGGAGGGAAGGGACACTCTATCCCGGACGGAGGGGGCTCGACATCGTGGGGAGCTTTTGTCGCGCGACCCCGGAGGGAAGGGACACTATCCCGGACGGAGATGGCTCGACATCGCGGGGAGCTTTCGTCGCGCAACCCCGGAGGGAAGGGACACTCTATCCCGGACGGAGGGGGCTCGACATCGCGGGGAGCTTTCGTCGCGCGACCCCGGAGGGAAGGGATACTATCCCGGACGGAGATGTTAGATCCTTTTACCTTGCGGGGCAGTGCTGCTGTTTTGAGTTTTCCATTAAGGCTTAGCATCCTGGGGGCGCTAAGGCTGATTACAAAAAGCGGCGACAATGGCGCGCTGACTTCAACGCAAGTAAATGACCGAGCGGGGGCGGAGACCGTCGCAGCGGCCCTGACCCTCGCTACACTACTTCAAAAAACTGCAAAAGATGCCGACGCAGCGGCTAGAGGGGCTATAGCTTATACGTAGTACTTGCGGAGGTTGTCGGCGTTCCAGCTATGCTTTAACTCGCCCCCGTCGAGTGTTGCCAAACGAAACGCTCCCGGGCGGGTAGCGCGAACCACCTCGTATGGCCCTTCCCACTTGGAGCTTAGCTTGCCGTCGGCTTCTGGGTTCGCCTTCTTCTTGAGCACGAGGTCGCCAACGTGGATGGGTCGTGGGCGGACGGTCTTGTTGTACGCCTTCGCCATGGTGGCCTGGTACCGATCAATGTTGAGAGCAGCCTCCTGCCGAGCGGCGTCGAGCGTCTCGAGGGCTACCTCATGGGAGTCTCCGTCGACGATTGTCGTAGTGCGCAGGGATCCAATCTTGATTTCTTCGGGGGTCACCGCCTCCTCTCCATATAATAACTTGAAGGGAGTGAGGCCGGTGGCCCTACTGGCCGCCGTGCGGGTGGACCATAAGACGCTAGGGAGCTCGTCCGCCCAAAGACCCTTGGGCAGGTCGAAGAGGCGTTTCCGGAGGCCTGAGAGGACAATTCTGTTGGCCCGCTCGACGGCGCCATTTGCCTTTGGATTGGCCACGGAGGCGAAGCATAAGTTGATGCCGAGGCCGATGCAGAATTTTCGGAAGGGAGCCGCGTCGAACTGAGTCCCGTTGTCGATGGTGAGTTCTCTTGGGACGCCGAAGCGGCAGATGAGGTTCTTCCATACGAACTTCTGCACGGCTGCCGATGTTATCTTGGCTAAGGGTTTGGCCTCGATCCACTTGGAGAAATAGTCGACGGCGACGACGACGAACTTGAACCCGTGGCTCCTTGACCCGAATGGACCGATGAGGTCGACGCCCCAGCAGGCCAATGGCCACGACGGTGGAATGGGCTGCAGCTCGTTCGCGGGGAGCCTGGTGCCCCGCCTCATCCATTGGCACGCGGGGCACGTTCTGACGAGGCTTTGGGCGTCGCGAGGGGCGGTGGGCCAATAGAACCCTTGACGGAATGCCTTCGCTACCAAGGCACGGGGAGCGAGGTGTGACCCACATAGCCCCTCGTGAATTTCGCGAACTAGCTCGAGTCCCTCCTCCTTGGAGATGCACCGAAGGTAGGGCGCGCATACCCCGCGCTTGTACAGGGCGTCGTCGTGGATGACAAAGCCCCGGGCCCGGCTCTTGAGTCTTCGTGTCTCTACGGGATCGGCGGGTTCTGTCTCGTCGAAGAGATAGCTCAAGATGGGAGTCCTCCAGTCTTGCTCACCGATGAGACACACCTCGGGGAGCCCCTTTGTGGCGGGCTCCGAGATCACTTCATAGAAAGCCCCTTGGGGGATCTCGGTCTTCATGCTTGCGGCTCTTGCGAGGCAGTCGGCGTCGGCGTTCGCAGCACGCGAGATGCTGCGAACGGTGAAGCCGGTGAAGTGCTTCTCCAATGCCCGGGCCAGAGCCAAGTACTTGATCATCTCGGGATCTTTGGCTTGGTAGCTTTTGTTGACATGGCCGGTGACGAGCTGCGAGTCGCTCTTGACGACCATCCTCCGCACGCCTGAGGCGCGTGCCTTTCGGAGACCGAGGAAGAGCGCCTCGTATTCCGCTCCGTTGTTAGTGGTCTTGAATTCCAGACGCGCGCTGTAGGTGGTGTTGCCTTCCGGGGATTCGAGGACTGCTCCAGCGCCAGCGCCCTTCGAGCACCACGAGCCGTCGACGTAGATCGTCCACAGCGGGTCGGAGGGGTTCGGAAGCGCTGCGCGCTCCGACGGGGCCCATTCTGCCAGGAAGTCGGCCAACACCTGTGACTTGATTGCCGTCCTTGGCACGAATTCGATGGAGAATGGAGCGAGCTCGGCCGACCACTTGCCGACGCGCCCAGATGCTTCCTTGTTGCGAAGCATCTCGCCAATTGGGAAAGCCGACGGCACTCGGACCGGATGGGCGAGGAAGTAATGCCGCAGTTTCCGCGACGCCATGAGGAGTGCGTATACGAGCTTCTCCAACTCGGTGTACCGCACCTTTGCTCCCTGTAGCGCCTCAGACACATAGTAGACGGGGTGCTGGGCTTTGTCCTTCTCCTTGGCGAGAACGGCGCTTACCGCCACCGGGGTGGCTGCGAGGTAAAGCAACAACGCCTCCCCCGGACAGGGGCTTTGCAGCAGGGGCGGCGATGTGAGGTACGTTTTTAATTCTTCCAAGGCGGCTTGGCTTTTGCTTGTCCACTCAAAGCCGGAGGATCCTCGCAGCGTTTTGAAGAACGGGAGTCCTCTTTCAGCTGAGCGAGAGACGAACCTCCCCAACGCGGCGAGACGCCCTGTCAACTTCTACACTTCTTTGATGTTCTCTGGTGGCCGCATATCGAGCACGGCCTGGATTTTCGCCAGGTTGGCCTCGATACCCCTTGCCGACACGAGGAAACCAAGGAGCTTCCCAGCCCGGACTCCGAACACGCACTTCTCTGGGTTGAGCTTCATTCCCGCCTTCTTGAGGTTGTCAAATGTCTCTTGCAGATCCGCGGCGTGGGTGTCGGCGAGGACGCTTTTGACGATGATGTCGTCAACGTAGGCCTCGATGTTTCGCCCTAGCTGGGGCGCAAGGGCCTTGCACACGAGCCGCGCGAAGGTTGCGCTGGCGTTCTTGAGCCCGAAGGCCATCCGAACGTAGCAGAACGTTCCGGAAGGCGTGATGAAGCTCGTCTTCTCCTCGTCCTCCTTGGCCATCCATACTTGGTGGTACCCGGAGTACGCGTCCAGGAAACTCATGAGCTCGTATCCTGATGTGGCATCGACCAGCTGGTCGATCCGCGGGAGTGGGAAGTTGTCCTTCGGACACGCACGGTTGAGGTTGGTGTAGTCCACGCACATGCGCCATTTCCCGTTGGCCTTCTTGACGAGGACGGGGTTGGCTAACCAGTCTGGGTACATGACCTCGCGGATGACCCCGGCCTTGTAGAGCTTGTCAACTTGCTCACGGGCCGCGGCTTGACGCTCTGCGCACATCCTCCGGAGCTTCTGCTTCACAGGGTGCGCATCCGGCTTGACGTATAGCCGGTGCTCGATGATCTCCCTAGGTACGCCGGGAAGGTCTTCGTGCTCCCAGGCGAAGAGGTCGTGGTCGGACCAGAGCACATCGAGCAGAGCCTTGGCGACCTTCGGGTCGAGGTCCGCCCCGACGAGCACCGTCTTGACAGGGTCTTCTTCCGACAGCGGCACTGCGCGCGTCTCGCCGTCGGGCTTGGGCTTAGGGACCCACCATTCGGATGTCGGGGGGTCGGCAGCCCCTGGGGCGACCTTCGTGCCTTCGGCCTCATCGTGAACGGTGTGTACGTAGCGAATAGCCGCCTGGATGTCGCTGTCGATTTTGCGGGACAAGTCTTGGTTGCCTCGGACAGTAATGACACCGCAGGGGGACGGGATCTTCATGCAGAGGAAAGCGTGATGAGGGATGGCACCGAACTTGTTCAATGTGACCCGACCAAGGATGACGTTGTACTGGTAGGGGAGATCGACCACGTCGAAGACGATATTCTCTTGCCGCTTGCACTCCCCTTCTCCGAACTCCACCGGGAGCTCAATCTTCCCGAGCCCCGGGACCGGCTCACCTCCGAAGCCCAAGAGCGGGATGCCTGCGGGGGCGAGGCATGCCCGCGGTATCCCCATCTCTGCGAGGGTGGATGCGAATAGGATGTCCGCCGAGCTTCCTCCGTCGATGAAGACACGACGCACTTCACAGTCGTTTATGACCGCCGAGATGACGAGGGCGTCGTGATGGGGGAGGCTGGTCCCCGCGGCGTCCTCGGGGCCGAAGGTCACTGTGGTGCCGACCCACGGAGGTAGCTCGGTGGGTGGCGACGAGTTGATGTGGTGCACCTGTCGGGTGTACACCCGGCGTTGTCGCTTGGATGGGAACGTGTGGGCATGGCCGCCAGTGATGGCGTGCACGACGCGGCGCCGCGGATCATCGACTTGCTTCGGTGGCTCCCCAAGGAGCGGAAGCGGCGGCGGAGGCGGCAGGGCCTGATGTTCTTGAGCCGGCACGCGATCGTGTCGCGGGGCGCCGGCCCTTGTGGCCAGCCCGCGCTGCTTAATTGCGCGGGCGGCGGCGACTAGGTCGCACTCGGCGGTGGTGTGGAAGACCCAGCCGTGAAGCTCACAGAATACTCGGTTGTCGCTGCCGGGTCTTTGTCCTCCGCTTCCGTCGTTACTACCTCTTCCGTGCCCGGAGTTGTTTCCATGTCCCTGGCCTTGACCGCGACCTCCGTGCGGGTAAGCCTGGCTGCGGGAGTCCCGCTCGGGACGGCCCGACCCGTGGCCGCGGGAGTCCTGCTCGGGGCGGCCCGGCTCGCGGCCCCGGTCACTGCTACGCGCCTGCTTAGCGGGGCGACGCTCCTCCTCTTCCACGTGGTACACATCCTTCTGCCTCCTGGCGCGCCGGTCGTAGGTTTCCGCTTTCGGTCCGGTCCAGGCGGCAAGCGCCTGTGCCTCTGCTTGCCTACGGGTTTTCCCGTCTTCGGACTTGGAGTAGGTGCGCATAATCTCGTACAGCTCTGTGACCGACTTGAGCTCTTTCCTGTCGAGTTTTCCTACCAAGTCGGGGTTATAGATCGCGTGGCGGGCTGCCTCGCACACGCTCTTGTCGGTGATGTCCGGGATCTGGCACTGCACCTGAGCAAAGCGTTGCGTGAAGTCCCGTATCGACTCGTCGGGGGCCTGCTTGAGGGAGAACAAGTCTGAGGAGGTGACTTCCTTATTCCGGTGGGCAATGAAGTGGCTAGTGAGCTTGTCGTGGAGCTGTTCCCACGAATACATCGAGCGAGGAGCCAGCCCGAGATACCATTTCCTGGCCAAACCGGAGAGCACTAGCAGCAGCCCCTTGGCCATGATCGCTTCATTGCCTCCTGTCGAGGAAACAGCGGTCTCATACACCCTGAGGAACTCGACGGCATCGGAGTTCCCGTCGAAGCTGGCGATACCGGGCGCTCGGTACTTGCTCGGCCATGGCGTCGCCGCTAGCCCTGGGCTCAGTGGGTTGTACACGTCGGTGAGGCCCGGGGCGCTTGACGATGGCTGGCAGGTTCTGATCTCGGGTTGGTGCGGGGCGACGTCGGCGGGCCGTCCGGCTACCCATCCCGGGTGGCGGTGCTCCGGGCGCGGCGGAGGTGCTGGGACCCATGCAGGGTAGTGCTCCGCCGGCCGATGCGGCGAGGCCGGGACCTGCCCACCGGGCTGTGCGATGGAGTGATAGAAGGGCTGGTAGCTGGGGCCTTCCCCCGCGCCATAGAGGGATGCCGCGGCCATCTCTCGGCTAGCCTCCAACTGATGCCGCAGGGCTGCGGCTTCTTCGGCGCATGCGGGTGGGGAAGGAATCGCTCTCGCGCGGCTGTCGGCCATGGCTTGACGAAGGGCGGCGGCCTCCTGCGCCCCCGCTGGGGATGGCAGCCTGGCGCGCGCTTGGGCTTCCGCTACCTCCTGCATGACCTCCTCGGCGGCAAGGGTGTTACGTCGGGTTTGCTCTCGCGCTTCAGCTAGGGTTTCGTCCAGGCAGCGCCGTACTGCCGCGGCCTTGGCTGCTTCGGGGACCGGCGGGGGAGCCGCCGCGGTTCGTGCGGCGTCACGCTCAGCGCGAAGCAGGCCTGCCTCGGCGCGAGCATTGTTTGAAGCTTGGAGAGCCTGGAGGGCCTCAGCCTTTGCCCTAACGAGCTCCTCCCTGAGCTCGTCAGCCTCGCGTCTCAAGGTCTCAGCCTCCGTCTCGACGCGTGCTTCTGAGTTTGCCGCGTTGATCGCGGCTATGGGGGGTCCCGCCGCGCGGACCTCGGCTGGCGCGCGCTTGGCTCGAAGGTTAGCGGTAGACGAGTTGCCGATGCGGGCGTCGCCCAGCTCCATGGCGACGGCCGTGTTGTTCGTCCTTGCCTGACGTGTCGGGTTTGGTGTGCGGGGTGCGATCGTCCTGGCTGTGCTCTTTTTCTTCGGCGCCATGACTTTTCGCTCGGAAGATCCCCACGGACGGCGCCAACTGTCGTAGGTACGCGCCTAGACAGTAGATTTGTGGCACCCCCTGTCGGCTACAGCGACCTCCGGGCGTGCGAGGGGCTAACGAGCGAGAGCACGAACGCACGAGACAGTCGACGAAGTAATTCAGTGTTTGTATTAGGGCAAGAGGTGAGAGCTTACAAATTGGGGGAAATGGAAAAATGGATCCCCTCCCCTCTACCCCCAGGAGGGTATTTATAGGGTTTCAAAAAGGGAAATGCAAAATTACAGTTTTGCCCCGAAAATACAGAACTATTACAAGGGCATGACGGTCATTTCCCTACCCCTAAGGAATCTTGGGAGAATATTCCCGGGCATCTTTTAGGAGAATCTTCTCGGAGAGCGTGACGGCCCCGTGTGAGGGTTCGTCAGAGACAGCCCTGGCGCGGAGAGCGGGTGCGTCGGAGGTAGCCGGACGTGCGGACGGACGCGGGTGACGAGCCGACGGATGCGGGTGACGAGCCGACGGATGCGGGTGACACGCCGACGGACGTGGACGACGCGCGGGGGAATGCGAGCGAAGAGTGTTGACGAAAACCCGAACAGTGTTGCGGTGATTCTGAACAGCGTTGATTCGGGGTAGCGCGGAAACCCTCCTCCAACAAGGTTCATCCAGATAAGCTCTCGGGTACTTCTCAATGTAGCATCTTCCAGCTTGTCAATAGGCTTTCCTTTTAACAGCTAGTATATACATAGAAAGGTACACAACAATATGGTGTGTATATATGGTTGACTGATAGATAGATAGGGGGTGGGATTCTCTGACTTACTGTGAGTAAATCAGAGAGCTACGTAGCCTGATTTTGGGTGAATTTCAGCCGTCCGATCGAAAAGCAATGGCCCAGTCCGGCTGCTACAGTACCTTATGAACAGTGCAGAACAGTGTTTGCTGCAGACCCTCAAACATTGCTTGCTACAGTACTGGACTGATCTGGCCCGTTGTTTTTTGATCCGACAGCTGTGACTTAGCCACACTAAGTCAGAAAATGCGCCCCCGATAGATATATAGGAGCGTTGACTAAACTAACCATGCAAGCTTTGATGCGATACAGCACGTAGTTCAGATAGAGCTCCTTGTTTCCAGTTGAGTCCGATCGTCAATTGGAGTTCTACGAGCCAGCAGCAGTTCTGAGTCACTCATGAACTCCTCCTTGCTGATGTCTTCGCCCAGGCCCAATTCTCTCGGCCCTTCTTCCTCTTCAAGGACGACGTCCATGTCCTCAGCGACATTGCCCGGATTAGATTCTCCCGAGCACTTGTAGACCTCATCTTCCAGCAAGGGCTTGGAGGGTCTCATCGGAAGGAAAATTTGGGCGATCATCGTCCTCCCAGTCGGCGGTGGCGCCAGCTGGTAATCGCAGTTTGGCGAGACGCGAGGCGAGAGGAGATTGGTACCTCGACTCGAAACCTGACTCGTGACCATGGCGCCCCTTCTGCGGCAGCGGCGGCATCCGATCAGCGATCGCCGGGGGATTCGTGGAGACGGAGAGGGGTCGCCGTCGTGCCGGGTCCGCGGGTGGCGACCGTGATTCGGAGGCTGGCTAGGGTTTCGTCTGCAGGAGGGCACGACACGGAACGGGCACTGGACTGCCCAAACCAAATTGATGTTCTTCATGTCAACCAATCCTGGATTCCTGGTAGTGGCGTAGCAAATTAATGGCAAGCAATTTTGTTTCATTTTTTTATTTTCCACGTAACCAGATGTAAATGTGACACGTCGAACCAGATTTGACCGCACCCCTCTCTATTCCTATCGTATCATTCTGGTTATATTTCTATTCTCATGACAAGAAGAGGTTCAGTTCTATTGACTACAGTTTCAAAGCTAATTAATGCGGACACACACACTTGGGATGAATAGTTAGTATGGGAGATCTTTTGGCCCGTGGATTGTAATCGTATTTTAAATATACCATTATCTATAGGTCCGTGGGTTTTTGAAGGATAATATTTGGATCGACGAACAACAGCACACAAAGAATCAGGCTCTGCTATAAGACGTCAACATTGTTTTGCTAGCATCGCCAAATTGAAATAGTGCAAATCTCTAAAACCCATAACACCACGCTTCTTTAGAAGACACAATTTCCACCATTCAAACTAATGCATATGCTTTCGTTGATCGTCATCTCCCCACCAGTACCGGGGCATCTGTGATCCCTTTACATACATACTTGGGAAGTTTAAAGATCGACATGGCATACACTGGAATAGCTTGAGCAACTGCCTTCAATAACACCTCTTTCCCGCCAAAAGGCAACCTCTTCTCTTTCCAGCCATTAAGCTTGCTGCAAACTCTAGGGTTAGCAATCAAGTGTTTGAAACAATCTGATCGATCGACTCCCATTAAAGGGGGCAGGCCAAGATACTTATCGGTGATTGCTTCCGTCAAAATATTTGGAGTGTTACAAACCTCTAGCCTTGTTTCAACCGATGTGCACGGGCTGAAGAAAATACTAGGCTTGGCGTTGCTCACCATCTGGCTGGAAGCAACATAATAACTATCCAGAGCATGCCGAAGACCAGAAGCATTTCTCCCATCAGCCCGCATAAGAATGAGTGAATCATCTGCAAAAAGAAGATGAGAAACAGGAGGAGCTGTTCTGCATACTTTCACAACTACTATGTTATTTAACTCCTCCTCAGCTCGAAACAGACTCGTCAAACCTTCTGCACACAAGAGGAATAGATATGGAGATAAAGGATCGCCCTGCCGTAGCCTCCTAGATGGGGAGAAGGATTCTGACTCTTGGTTGTTAAACCGAACCCGGTATTTAACCGAAGAAACACAAACCATAATTAGATTAACCCACTCGCTATGAAAGCCTAGCTGAAGCAGAATCTTTTCCAGAAAACACCATTCCACTCTGTCATATGCTTTGTGCATATCCAATTTGATGGCACAAAAACCAACTTTACCATCCTTCCTTCTCTTTATTGAGTGATAACACTGATAAGCTACAAGAACATTGTCTGTTATTAATCGTCCCGGGATAAAAGCGCTTTGGGTTGGTGAAATGATATCTGGCAAGATGGTCTTTAGACAGGATACAATCAGCTTGTATATCACCTTGTATACCACATTACAAAGACTGATTGATCTGAACTGAGTAATAAGTTCTAGGCACTTCACCTTAGGGATCAGCACAATTATCGTGTCGTTCCATCCCTCTGGGATAATCCCAGTGTTCACTGCTGACAAGACTTCATCCGTCAAGTCTTCACCAAATATGTGCCAAAAGTGCTTGTAGAAAACAGCATGTAAACCATCTGGACCGGGTGCCTTCTGATCACCAATAGCGAATAATGCCTTTTTCACTTCCTCCCTGGAATATGGAGCCATGAGCACATCGTTCATTCCTTGGTCCACACACATCTTCACCTTATGTAGCACCTCCGAATCCGGTGCTTGCACCTGCGAAGTAACAGCTGCGAGAAATATCTTTTTGCGAGGCCCCTAAGATGTTCCTAGTTATCAATCCAATCCCCCGTGTCACTTTTCAATTGTTTGATGAAATTCTTCTTCTTCCTAGCAAAAGCAAAACCATGGAAGAAAGATGTGTTCTGATCCCCATGTCGTAGCCAATTTGCACGCCCTCGCTGAACCCAATAAAGTTCCTCTTACTCCAATAAATTCTCCATCTTCAGATGTAACTCATGTTGTCTCGCGACTGCTTCATCCGACAGCGGCCCTGTCATCACGTCATTAAGCTCCTTCTGTATCTGGCACAACCGATGCCGCGGACCTTTTAGTACATTGCGATCCCATGCATGGAGTGCCTCATGCACGCCACACGTTTTACACGCCAATGGCTTCTCACCATTATTATTAAAGGATCAAAATGTCGGCCTAGAGGGGAGGGGTGAATAGATGACTAAGCAATTTTATACAACTTTAACCAAATCTTTCAATTTTGTGGAATTAAGCTTGATTGATTAGCGAGGATGACTATATCTAGTATGAGTAATCAAATATACTAAGCAAGACGAATATGAGCAATACTAAAGTGTGCAATTGAATAAACAAGCGAGACAATAATTTGTTGCCGGAGTTCGGATCCTTGGGGGAATTCTACGTCTCCGTTTGAGATGCTCGATCACACGTGATTAAGAGCCAGCTTCCTGTCAAGCCCTTTGTCCCTCAAGGACGTTCTTACGTCTCCTCGACTTCTTCTTAGTGATTCTTTCATCGCAGAGACGAATTCCGGCTTTTACAAACTTCTTGAGGCTCACCATAAGGATGGGAGCTCTCAAGGACTCCTAACGGTCTAGGAGACCCTAATCTCCAAAAGAAATGAGTTTGATGAACACTTGGAGATGAACTCAACGTATCGCTTGGATTAATTCTCAACTCACTCAAATATTTCTCTTCCTCACAAAGTTTCTCTCTTGGTGCTTTGAGGACTGAAGAAACGTTCTAGAGAATGCAGGAAATGAAGTGGACAAAGAGTTCCACTTGCTTGGAGCAAGGGGGCTTATATAGAGGGTCCCTCAAAAACTAGCCGTTTGAGAGAATCTGCCAAAATCCAGGCTGTCCGGATTTGGGCCGGACCCTCCGGATTTTTAAATCCAACGGCTATTAGTCGAGGTGGCAGAGGGAATCTTTCTGGGCGGCTGAAGAATTTTCACACTCGGACAGTCTGGATTTTACCCGGACCCTCTGGTGGCCGGACCCTCCCGGATAGTATCCGGACTTTTCAGTACTGACCCAGATATTGGTCCGGACTGTCCGGGCTCGGGGTCCGGGCAGTCCAGTACTGATCTGGACCCTCAGCCGGACTGTCCGGGCTGAGGTTCGGGTCTCCTCTGGATTGGCCGGACCCCCAGCCGGATTATCCGGGCTGAGGTCCGGGTCTTCTCTGGAAAGCCCGGACCTCCAGCCGGACTGTCCGGGCTGGGATCCAGATTTCTTTAGGGAGGTAGGATTAGGATTTTTCTATGGGAGCTTTTGGCGACAAAGATTTTCGCAAGGTAAAGGTACTCCTCGACCATGTTCATCAAGCCCTTCTTAATAGTACGGTGTTTCTAGACTCAATGTAACTTTCATCACTTAAACAATAAAAAATATATATCTAGGAGTTTTACCGCCTTCTTCTTCTCCCTTTTTCTTTTGAGGGGTCGCCGATGCTCCTCTATTTTATCCATTGAGGACTAAATCTGTTTACATGCTTACAAGCGGTCATTAGTTCTCTAATCCTTTGTCATTTATCACCAAAACACATTTAGGGCCTAGATGCCCTTTTAATTATGCTTAGCCTGTTCCCAGGCTGTCTGAATGATTGTTTCAACCGACTCCTCATAGAGCCAGCGGGCCTCAAATTTCCTCAGACCACCCTTGAACCGCTGCTGTAGACCGGCATTATGTAGAGTTTCAATTAACACCGGTTCGTGATCTGACTTGATGAATTCTCCGTTGAGCACCCCGGATAAAGGAAAGAGAGCATTCCATCGCTGATCACAGACCGCACGGTCCAGATGTTCCTTGATACGGCCTTTCCTCCAAGTGAACAAGTCCCCCTGTATAGCCCATGTCCTCCAAATTGCAATCAGACAAAGCTTCATGGAGCGCCTGCATACATCTTTGGGGCCTTGAATTACCTCCCTCCTTTTCATATCCAAACAAGATTTCATTGAAATCACCTGCTAGAACCCAAGGAAGATCAGCCTTCGTGTTTAACAACTGCAAATAATCCCAGGTTAGATGCTTCCTCTCCCCATTAGGTTCATCGTAGATGCCAGTAAAACGCCATCCCACTTCACTCGATTCATCTATACGGGTATCAATAAAATTTGTATGAACATCACTTGACGCCACACGCAGATTACTTTGCCAAAACAATAGGAGACCACCACTTCTACCATTGCTTTCAGAAACAAGCATCTCCTCAAACCGTAATCGTCTCCTCAACTTTTCTGCCTTTGCTAAGTTCAAATGCGTTTCAGACAGAAAAACACATCCAGTTGAGTTTGCCTCTGGATGAGATGGAGGCCATCTCATCCAGTCCTCCTTAGTCATGACTGGGGGGTATGATAGACTGGTGAAAACCACTGTCGCGGCCATGATTTCTAGCCTGGTTTTCCTTCCGACTAATGTCATACTCCTCCTCCACTTTTCGCTTAGAGGGCCACACAAGCATCCGGTCTCCAAAGGCATAAGTATTCTCATCATGGACTCCATCACCACACTCCAGAGCATGTCCAATGATCCCACAGACCTCAAAAAAACATGGAAGCTTTTCAAACATAACATGATAGGTTTTCCTTGGTCTGCCCTTCTAAAGGGTGATATGGACAACTCTGATCAAAGATTTACCTAGGTCCAGCTTCACTCGAATTCTCGCAAAATCGCCCCAAAGTTACCTGATTCAATGTCACAAATTCGCCCACTTTATCACCCCGCAACTTGCCCACCTTCTTATTGATGAGAGCATCCGGGAATCCCATGATGCGAACCTAGCTCTCAATAGAGTTCATCCCCGACGTATCAATCTCAGAAAACCCATCATATTCCTTCAAGATGACGGCGTATCCTCTAAAAATCCACGGCCCCTCTTCCATCACCCTTCTCCAGCCACCCAAACACTGAAATCGTACCGTAAATAAGGTTTTGTGAAGTGCCCGAAATCTGATTTCTTTCGTCGGAGCCCATGCGAAATTCATGGTGGAAAAGAACGAACGGTGGTTGAATGGTTTGGTCGTATGAACACGAACCAACGGCGTCCATCATGCAGTAGCTTGTAGTTCCACAAACACGTCTTCCAGATTTATTTCCTCATCTTCCTCCCCTTCCAAATGTAGGCAGTTGAGAAGATCGTCAATCGACGTTGCCCCGCATGCCGAAGCATACCCTGCTTTGCCACTAGCCGAGCCAGCCTCCGAAGTCGACGACATGGAGCATGAGGAGTGACGTACAGCCTGATTGAATCCAGCGAACTCGAAGAGCATCTGAGCAATATAACCAGTCACGCCTGTATCCCAATTCGACCCCGAGACGGAGAATCAATCCGATCCCCGAGTTCGAAAAAAGTCCTCACTGCGGGATCGCCGTAGGAGCAAGAAAACCCAGGGAAACCCTAGGTAGTTTGTTTGGGTGCGGGATCGAGTTCGATGCGATCCGAATTTAATAGCGAGCGCCGAGCAAAACAAACCGGCCCCTCCCCGAAACTAACACGCCCACCGCTGTCCCGTCCACACCGCTCCACCTCCCAAATCCACCCCCCCCCCACCACCAGTCCTCCTCCCACGCCACAGCCTAAAACCCTAGCTCGCTTCCTCACGCCCATGGCGTTCGACGCGGAGCCCCGCCTCCCCCGCCGCCGAGGATCCACCCGCCGACGACGCCATGGACGCCGAGCCCGAGGGGAAGGAGGAGGCAGAGGCCGAGGAGAAGCAGGAGGAGGCGGAGGAGCAGGAAGAGGAGGAGAAGGAGGAGTCGCAGACGGAGAGGAAGCGGGGGAGGAGGAAGAAGGGGTCGGCGGAGAAGCCGGCGCCCGCGACCCCCACCGTGGAGAGGCCGTCCAGGGAGAGGAAGACGGTCGAGAGGTACGCCGAGCTCACCCCGCGCGTCAGGCCCGCCAAGGAGGCCTCCGCCATCCTCCAGGTCAAATCACCCCTTCCTTTCTCTACCTCGCGGGTCGAGTTTTGCTCCGATCTGTTGCTTCGGGATGTGATTTCTAGTGCTATCCCGTCGCGAAGCTGGCAATTTTCACCCGAGACACCGTGATGGTAGCATGCTCAAAATAGCTATTTCTAGGATGTTGGAGGCTTCGGGATCTAGTTCACTCTCTCCCCCATTTTATCTGCGCTTTCTATGCTCGAGATTGGAAGGTCTGCTCGTTTGTTCATTTGCTGATCTGTTTTTGGTGCTTTCTGTGCTGCAGGGCGCTGGAACGAAGCTCAAGGACATCCCCAACGGTAATTTCGTGCCCCCCTGAGATATCTTCTAATTTGTTGCCGTCGTGGTAGATGTCCGTGTTTGCCTTTGTCTCCACATAAGTTTTAGTCCTACAATGTGATGTCTCTGTTTGCCTGCGGCGGTGGTAATGTTGGTGGATCTTTTTTTCCGGAGGGTTTGGTGCTATGGGTATGAATGATCTCTGGCTTGGTGAAGGTCTCGATTTTTTTTGGATATATCTGGGATTCGAGGGTTAAGCAGTAGTTAGCCAGATGCAACAAAGAACCAAGGGCCTCTTTGATTCTCAGGGTTCCAAAAACGTTGGATTGCTATGCCATGCCTTCTTCAATCCTATAGGATTGGAAACCATAGGAATATGTATGAAATGATGTTTGATTCTACCACATAGGAAAACCACATGAATTTTCCAAGAGGTCCGAGTCTGAAGTAGAGTGCAAAGGTGCCCTTAGGAAATATTCCTATGGACTATAATCCTAGAAGTCAAACAACCCACACAAGAAAAAATCCTGAAGGATTACAGTCCTCCAAAAATGCTATAAAATATATTTGAATCAAAGAGACCCTGAATGGAAACTGTGATACTGTTCTCATGATCCTTTACCTCTCCCATATCTGCTAGAGTATTAAATATGAACATGTTTTCTAAGGTAATAAATTGTTTCAGAGTATGCATATCATTTGCTTGTGGTCATGATTTGAAGTGTTTGTCATTAAGAATTTTGTTTTGTGCGTTGTGGATACCATGAAATGGAGACATGAGGAAGTCTGTCTAACCACTAGTAAGCTGGAATGACATGCCCAGCAATGGAGCATGCTGGCATTCAAGAATTTTGTATGCTTTGCTGTTTTTTGATGCATTGTTATGTTAGATCATACTAAGGCAGCGTCAACTGTATTTTGTTCTTGTAGGATTTTGAGAACACACATTCCTATTTTTTTTTGAAAACTATAGTTTGAGTATGAAGTTTTTTTAGAGTTCATTGTAGCCATGCTCAACTCTTTTCCATCTCTCCAGGAAAAGGCAAGGGTAGCACAGCTGCTGGGTCAACCCCAACCACTAAACAATTGCATGCTGTTGTCAGTGACATATTGAATCCCCAACCTTTCTCCGTTTCAGGTAGGTGGCAGTCGGCGATGACAGCCGCCGCCGAAGCCGACGGCGGGAGGAAGGCTGACGTCCTTGTACGGTAAGCTCCTACTTTGCACTCATCGTCCTAGCGAAAGCAATAGAACTGGTTTTGACATAATTCACACGGATTTGGTTGTTTCGCAGTGATGACGTGCCGAAGCTGCTCGCCGCCTTGAAGGAGATGAAGGACGGGCTTGATCTCGTCAGGAGCAAAGTCGAGTCTCTCACCCGAAAGGTACCCACTTTTCCTCTCGTGGGCTCCCCATCTAACGCCCTTATCGGATGAATGACACCGGAGATTAACCGCCAGAACTGGGGATGTAGAGGGGAATGGAATATTTGGTTAGCTTTCCGTTGGGGATGGTGAGAGAACTGAGAATTGTGTTCCTTTTTTCTCTGCGGTGGTGTGTTGGTAGGTGAGGAAGAACCAGCTGCCGACGTGCGATGGGATCGGGTATCTGGAGGCGAAGCACCACCTGCTGCTAAGCTACTGCCAGGGCCTCGTGTACTACCTGCTCCGCAAGGCCAAGGGGCTCTCGGTGGACGGCCATCCTGTCGTGTGCAGCCTTGTTGAGATCAGGCTGTTTCTGGAGAAGGTGTGCTTGTGCCCTCCAGTGTTGATTGTTAAGTTGCTTGTCTCCATCTATTTAGTTGTCTAAATCTAATAATAGATATTGTTACGTTGAATTCGATGTGGTAGATTCGTGCAATAGACAAGAAGATGGAGTACCAGATCTAGAAGCTTACCAATGCCGCGGAGGGTGCAGCTGCCCAGGAAAAGGTGCTAAATGCCGAGGTGAAGGGGAAGGGCGAGCAACGGGGTGAGGAAGACCTGTTGAAGTATCGGCCAAACCCAGATATGATGGATTCCAAGTTTGCTTCTGATGGGCAGGTGATGTTTTTTCACTGCCTAACTGGTATTTTCTGTTATATGTGGTAAGGTGATAATGTGCTTTTATGTGTGTGCACCCCTACACGGAATTACCTTAAGAAATTGTCTTCATTGATCTGTCTGTATTTCAATTTTGGATTTAGCAGTAAACATGAATCTACAAGTCGTACATAACTTGCTTGAACACGAAGTGGACTCATCTTTACTGGCCTCTCTTGTGTAATATAGTTTTCTCTTGGAATGAGAAATAAACATTTCTTTAATCCAAAATTTGGTATAATCAAATCAAGTTGCTACTTCAGAATCAAATTAACGTGGTGGTTTATGTGTCTTGTTATAAATCAGCGTATGATAACTTCTATTATTGCTTCTATGGACACTACTATGTCTTGCTTAAATACTGTTTTGTTTGTTGCGTAAGGTTGGGATATACTTCTAAGTGCCCTATCCCCATTAACACTGTGAATTAGGTTCACTGTTTTATATCAGTAACGATCATTTCACGACTAGTTTGGCATGTTCAGTTTATTCAAATTCAATTTTGTCTGATGTTAACTGCATGACTTCAGGACAATGATGGTCTCTACCGTCCTCCAAAATTTGTGCCGGCCAGCATGGATGATAAGCATCAGAAAGACGCTTCAAGGAGAGATAGAGCATTAGCACGTATGGCAACAGCAAATCCTTATATCAAAGAGATTATCGATGATGCTGCTGATAGACCAGAAGAGGTTCGTCTATTGTTTCAGTTGAATAGTTAGCTACTTGCTAATATGTAGAGTAAGCTATTTGGTGTGTTATTCTCAAGCTAACTAAACTGTCTGTGCAATTTTCGCAGTGGAAAGAAACAGTGGGTGATGAAAGCAAAGAATTTGTGAACTACATGCAGCAGAGAGAGAAGCAAGAGAAACAAGAAGAGGAACTTTTCACTCGAGCTCCAGTAACCAAACGTGAAAAGTATATGGAGAAGCAGATGAAGGAACAACTTCATGGGTATGCTCTCTATATTTCAAAGTTTATGCAATTGATCTTGTGCTACTGTTCACTCCCATTATAAAGAGAACTAGTTAGCTACATAATGAATGATGACAGATTTGTTCACTTTAAGCTGAGGTCGTCCTTTGGGATATTTCAATTTTACCTAACTGGGGTACTCAACTGACCTGATTCTGTAAACAGGTTACGAGGCCTAACCGATGGATTCGACCTCGGAATGAACATGCTGCTCGATGGAGACAAGGAAGATGGCGGTGGTTCTTGTGAGCCGCATAGCAAGAGTGTAGGACGGAGAAAACACCAGAAAGGCAAGAAGAGGAAAAGGCATTAGTTCCAACCCCGCCAATAGTTAAAATATGGCAATATTCTCAGTTGAGAACGGAAATTTTGATACACACGAATTGAACAATTTGCATCATAGGTGTTAAACTTGCTTAGAAGCAGCAGTGCATGTCTGCAACAACTACTTGGGTCCTCGAGATGATTGTCGTATGCCTATGCTCAATTCTTTGTCTGGTTTCTGGTTTTGTTTGTAATCATGTGTATGTCATCAATTGTGACTCATGGACGTGCCAACTAATTTTATGAAGAAACATTGTATCAGATTCATGAAGTGCCATTGGTGTAAAACCAATGGCAACTGGTCAAGGAATGGCTGAACGAAAGGAGATTGAAGTGATGGTATATGATTCCTGTTATCTGCCATACCAAGCTTACCTGACAAGTGACTTTTCTCGAAGGTGACCTACAGGACTTGAGATGAGCCCAATGGCAATGGCGCCTTTACTTGCTAGCGCCATTGTAAGCTGGCAAATGTTTACCGAGAACAATCCTAGCTAGGCCACGAGATGGTAAATGTTTACCCACTGGATTATGATGGTTCGGTGCTTGCGCCATTGTAATTGGACTACTGTCACGATGGATGCAAGCTGGATTATGATATCAAGTTGCTCGAGTGAAGGTTACTGCTCTTTAACAACAACAAAATGAACTTATCGAGTGAAGGTTACTGCTCTTTAACAACAATAAAATAAACTTAAAGGAACCTTTATTAACTCAGAGGTTAATCATATTCTGGCAACTTTACGTAATGCAAACTATAGTTACTGCTCTTTAACAATTTAGTCATCCGAAGTATGATACGGATACAATCTACAGAGTGCATTACACACTTATGATTAATCTTTGCAATCGTACCATTTTTTTAAAGAAATCTTGCTAATTTATGTAATTTATTACCACACCTGGCCAACATGCACAGTCACGCGTTCACCTCCTGCCCACCCGATGGAACCCTCCAATTCAGCACTTGGTGGGGTCTAGCGGCCCGAAGACGAAGTTGCCGGTGGTGTAGAGCGCCTACAGCCCGTCAGAGCGCGCCACGTACTCCTGGAACCTGAGCAGCGACCCCTTGTTCTGGCGGGGCTGGACGGCCACGCCGTACGTGCGCGTCGGCGACTGTGTGTCAGGACCCAAAATCCATAACAAAGAGTCTTAAGTGAAATCACCCGCTAAGTCGAAATGTCGGTGGCGCGTGCTGGGCGACCCGATGCCACCCATCGTCTCCTTCTCCGGTACGTGCTCTTATCTTCTCCCTTTTTCTCCCTAACCAGTTTGGTTAAGATCTTACTATGGAGATAATGATTCAATCTATTCGTGGCTTGGGTGCTTAGTGCTTGTGTCTATTAAAGTTGGTGCTTGATAGATTAATGATTCATTGAGTCAATTCAGTGCTAAGAGCCAATTATCAGCGAAAGAAATTTTAGTATGAAGAAGTAATGCCCTCTCTCGGACAACATCTGATTTTTTAGTGGCTTGATAAGAGTGTTGATTGTCCAAACTTAACTGCAGATACACATGCTCATGCTATACTTTATGATGCTGGCTTGTTCACAACCCTTAATTCCTCTGTTAATTATTTAAAGACATTTCGATCTCACTTGATTTTAATTGCTCTCTGCTTCCCCTATAAATATACATGTATATGTACATCAGTTTATCAAATTGAAAAAAAAAGATGCTACTAGCGTCTAATCTTGATAGAGCCATATTTGGACTTGCATACGCGTTCTTTAGTTCTAGCATTAATTTAAACTAGTATATGTTTTCTGGTATGTGTTTAACCTATGCCTTATTATTTCTCCTGGTGGTCCAGATTCTAAATGATACCAGTACTGAATCTCGTATATGCTAATTCATGTTTTAAGCACGGCTGTGATGCTTAATCTAGTGCACTTGTTTTCCAAGGACATGAATCTATCACAACCTAATTTTTTTCTTCTGAAACTTGGTATTTATATTTTACTGGATGATGCTTTGGTTCTAGTGGTATGGTCCTATAGCTATACTTGATAAGTATTTAATACTACGTCTGATTTTAGCTAAGCTAATGTGCTCATAGTCTTGGTTCAAACTGTGGTAATATAGGTACTATCTCTGATTCTTATGTGTGATTCTTCAATCATGTTAGATTATTTAAGCTGTAAAGATAAATTGCTACACTTGCTTTTAGCTTCTCTTTGTTTTCCACATAGATATGCATATCAGTTTATTCAACTGAAAGAACAGATACGTTACTTGGTCTTGGCTAACCTATGATAATGCTGAGCATCTGAGGTAAACATATATTGCATATGTTGATGAAAGATAAGAATAGATACTACACACTATTGCCTAATAGCTGCCTTGATTCACTGTGATGATTCCTGAGAAAGAACTTGAGGAAGGAAGAAAAATCTGATAAGAACAGATTATTACTAATGTTGCCTATTGAAAACCTGATGATGATTATATAATCTGAGGGTCCTTACTATTGCTAACCTATTAGGTATGCACATGTAAGTTTCTTATGTATTTTCATGTAATACCCAATTCTGTTTCACGAATTAGGTCATGCATTCATCCATGCATACATGTCATCATCCCCACATCCACCTTGCATAAACTCAAATGTGCAACGATTTTATTTTATAGAATACGTACATATCTCATCCTCGGTGGTTAGTTTAGCAACACCAATCAACTTATTTGGGTTATTAAACACCAACATTAGCAATAATAGGTGGAGGGAATCAGCGAACCCTAGCTGGACCACTATTCGAGGTCCCTTTTTCCAAAATTTCATCCAAAGATATCATGCATTGTTCATCCAATTGAAGGATTAGAAATCAAATTGAAAAGAAGGCTAATTTGTAATTCAATGTTTAGGCAAGGCTCCTGTAGATGAAAAGTCATTAAAATTTGAAAACAACCATAAAAATAAGAACTCAAGCTACCTGTATATTTTTGGAATTTTTGGAAGTGTTTAGGGCCTGGTTGTAGTTCAAACTCCCTTTTGGGTCAAATTTGAATTTGAATTCAAAATCAGATCAAAAAGTATCCAAATGACCCTAAAATTTTACAGTAGGTCCTATAGACTATTTTGAAGGTCGTATAAAAATTTCAGAATGTTTGGAGTTCATTTGTGTGCTCATTTGAATTAACAAAGGTTCTGTTTAGGGTTTAAAAGAAAAAGAAAAACTAAAAAGAAAAAGGGGGTTGGGCCGAGGCCTCTTGGGCCGCCTTCGGCCGGCCCGCCTTTCCCTCTCCCCTGTCGCGCGGGGCCCGCCCGTCAGCTTCTCCTGCGCCTCCTCCCTCCCTTACCGGTGGGGCCCACCTGTCGGGACCCCGCCGCCACGTCCCCGCCACCGGTAGGCAGCGGTGGGCGGCGCTACCCCCCCCAGCCACCCCATTCCGACCACTCCCCCCATTTAATCTCCTTCGGACAGCCCGCCTCTCCTCCTTTTTCTCCCCTTTCCAAAACCCTAGCTCCCCGTGCCCAGGCTGCTCCCGCCGCCACCTTCTTCTCCTGCTCCGGCCACCAACTCCGGCAAGCCCGCGAGAGCGCCTCGGTTCCTCTCCGGCTCCACTTCTTCTTCCCCGAACACCCCCTCCTCCTCCCTAACCTCCTCCACCTTCCCCCTTTGCAGATCTGCGCCTGGAAGCTCCTCCCCGACGGCACCCGAAGCTTCCCGCCGCCGCTCGTCGTCGTGACCTCCGCCTCGGCCTCCTCCGTCGCCCCGCGTCAACGCATCGTCTTAGGGGTGAGCTCCTGGTGCTTCGCCGCCTCTCCTCGTGTCCGCCGCGCCCTTGTAACGCCGCTCGGGTCTTCTCCGGCGAAGTCCCAGCGAGGACGCCGCCCCCCCCGCGCCCGCCGGCCACCTTAGCAGAGAGAGGAGTGACGTGGTGGCCTTTGGTTGGCCACCCATGCTCAGTCAGCTGCAGCACTGCCAGCGAGTCCCGCATGTCAGTTGGCCGAGATAGGGATTAGGGTGGATTAGTCGGGTGCGCGTAACAATTTCAAATTTCGCAGAATAGTTGAATCTAGGGTTAGGGTTTAACCCAAATTTTCTGATAAATTTCAAATGGGCGTAACTTTATATATTTGGAAACCTCATGAAATTTCCTACAATCTGGTGCAAACAGAATTTCAATATTTGCATTTGAACTTCAGACCATTTTAAACATGAAATAGTTCGTCCCTTTTTAGGCGTCGTTCTTCAATAAACCGTAACTAGATGATTATAGCTCCAATTTGAATGATTCCAGTTGTATTAGATTCATATCTCGGAGTACTTTTATAATACAAACATTTTGGGGCATGGCCACCCACTGTGAATAGCAACTTCAACCCTAACTTACAATCGAACGAAATTGACATGCATATAGTATTAGGGTCATAACTTAATCTCTACCCATCCAAACTAAGAAATTCTCGTTACAGCAGGTTTCTATCATCCATGAGTCACCTTAGGATTGCATACCTAGCATCATCCATCATGCATTCATGCTGGACTCATTGCTTTTCTTGTATCATTTTGTTTCCGGTATTCGCGTTGCTTGCAATAGAGCCCGAAGAGGAAGGACATCAACCTTTCGATTGTGACCAAGACCAGTACCTTTGTGACCAAGGCAAGCAGAGCTTGTTGCATACCTTTAATTGTTATTTTCATGCCTTACTTATATGTGCTTGAGTGAAGGAATGTTTGTTTGAATAATGGTCTGGAATGGAGCCAACTAGCATGTGTAGGAGGTATCGTCATGTTGAGAACGTCAACCGTTGCCCTATTAACTTGAACTTGCTTAAGTGAGATGTGAGAGCCGAGGGTGTGCACGATGAATAACGTTGGTGTTTATCAAAGTGATGAGGCGACCCCCCGGTTGTTGAGAAGTGTTTTGTCGCCACACCAACCTGAGGTGACTTCATCATGTTATTTCCCTTATCACCGCGTGGACGTTACCAGAATCACCGCTATGGGTTTATCTGATGGCAAGTCTCGGTCACTTGGAGCCTTGCAACCTCTGAGTGAAGAGCACTCGTTATTCCCATGGGGGAGGTATTGCCGGTAACGGTCTGAGAGAATTGGTTGAACTTGTTATTGTGATGGACGCAGGATTGAAATGGGGTGTGGGCTGCCCCAAATGAACTTGAAATATCAAGATGGATGCTTTTATGACAGCATTTTGAATCATATGAAATCTGAATTGCAAGTTGAGGTTTATGCTTTCCTTCCATATTACTATCCATGCCATGTTTCCTACTTGTACCTTGTTAAGTCCAAATGCACCATGTTTATTTGCTGCTATATTAGTATGTGTAGGGCATTTAATCAAGCGTGAATAAGTCTTGCGAGTACCTTTGTACTCACCTAGGATATTCCTAGACTTTGCAGGTGAGCCCGTGGTTGCAGATTATTGTGACGATGCTTAGTCCAGTGGTTTCTTTGGTCGGTGTTCCACTCGTGGGAATTTTGTTGGCTTTTGGGCAGCGGTTGATGCACCGCTGTGGGATTCATTCATCGTTTTCCGCTGTTGTGTAATTATTTCAGATTTGACTATGTGTTCCGGTTATTACCGAATGATGAAACTCATGTAGTTCACTATGTGGACAGCTAGTAGTATTATCATATCGTAGTGGTTCGTGTGATGGTATTCTTGCTGTCCAACATACGCCCCCACCTCCCGTCTGTCATGCGTGTATGTTGAAATGGGGAGTGTGGTTGGTTGCATATGGAGGTACTTGTTGTTTTATTTCGGTTCAAGTGAAGTGCAAAGTGAATGTACGGTCCATTGCAAAAGTGAGTCATACGCGTTGTGGTGTATTTTTTTTTGGAATCGTGATCCCTCAATCAGGCCGTGGTGAGTCATACGCATTGTGTCGTATGCATGTCGCACGGGGCGGGGGTGGGCCATAGTCCGTCGCAGGTAGCGGCTATGGTCACCGTCTTCACTTGTTGTGAATTCCTTGAATCGAGTTAAAATACCGGGTCCCTCACATTTCAGAGAGCCCCTACCTTGTTTCGGTATGGATCGGTAAGCTGTTGGTTTTCTTCTTCTCTTCTATACTCCTCCTCTTCAGGTCTTGATGGCCTTCTCCCGAGACTTCCTCTAATGCTTGACTATGGTTCCTGAGGGCCTTCCCCTCCTAGCACCTTGCTGTTCTAATGTCTGCTCCTCCTAAGCTTTGGTGTTCTTCCCTTCACAGCTGGTCCTTCTCTCCTATGCTCCACTTCCTCAGCTGATCTTTATGCTCTTGCCGCCTTAGGCTCCTGGGCTTGAGCTCTAATGTGATAGCTGTTGCTCTTGTGGTTGGACTACTATTGGTAGTCGATGGCAAACTAGCACTGTTGATGTGTGCTACCTTGCTTGGGTCTTTTACAGAGGCCTATTTATATGAAATGAAAATGGCCACCTCATGCTGCCTTGCTACTACGTGGCTGTTCACTTCATTTCTCGGCCGCCTTCTTGGTTAAGGAATTTGGCTAATGCCAAATTTTGTGAATACAGATGGATAACTTTGGATGGATTGATATTTATCTCATGTTTTGTTTTTATAATTCTTTTGAAAACAAAATTATAGAGGCATTTTAGTATAGGAAAAAATAAAACTATTTTCCTTTACCTCCTACAGCAACGGCGTAATTCCAACGGTCTCGAGTGCCCATACTCGAGGACCTCGGTTGACGCCAATATTTCTAAAGATCTCCCCCCTCCGACACATGGTGCTTCCTCTATAGCTCAAGACTCGAAGATTAGGTTTAGATATTTGTATAGGTAGAAATTACATCATGTAATTTTTATTTTCTTTTTCTTTAATCATTTTGTAATATGCAATTGTTGTATCATGACATTTGTAATATTTGTTTTAATCAATAAAGTTTCAATGTTAATTGTATTTGAATGTGTATAATGATCATGATGTATGCCATGAACAATGCGAATGCACAACCAAATTCCCCCCTTCTCGATTTAGCTCACAACGCTCCGCGGTAGAATTAGGTCAACTCAGCAACGCGAGTTGATCTGACTTCCACCTCACGCTTCTCACGACTAACTCTAAAAACTAGGGTTCTCACACCGGTCAGACCGACTTGAGAGCAAGGTCAAACTGGCCTTTCACTATCAGTTCCTATTGTCTGCAGTTTCAGTGCTTTGTCAATTTGTTGAGTCATTTTTCGCTATGTGTCTTCTATCATTTACATTAGCATCTTAGTTGCTATTTGTATTTGATTTTGAGAATAATTTTTAGAGTTCGACATTCACCCCCCCTGTTGGAAGCCATCGATCCAACAATGTTGTTCAGAATAATAGCGCGAAATATGAGTACCAATGAAAGGCCAGCAGGTATATGAGAAAATTGTCATATACCTAGTGTCACGGACCCGGAATTGCATATGATTCGGGGAACGCGAAGTCGCCAAGGACCGAAGGACTCGTCAGTCCGGTGGCACGGTACCTGCGCCGTACGCACCAAGACGGAACGATCCGACACCCGCCACTTGTGAGCCGGCCGGAAGCGACCAATCTTCCCAGAACCACATACGATTCCGCAATCCGGTGAAGGTTTAGAGTCGTTCCCCATTACTACTAGGGAAGGCAAGGTCGGAGGAGCCCGGCAGTTCTACCCACACCCTAACCTAGCTCGAGGCTAGTGGGTCGCTCGAAAGCCCGGTAGAACGCCCTCACCCTGCCTGGCCGGCACAGCATCTCAGCCAGCGGGTCACTCAACCGATTCCTGCCCAACCTAGTAACAACCGGTACAACCATAAGCCTTCATGACATACCCAAAACGCTTCATATCATACACGCATTGCGTAAGGGCAGCCTGGAATTAACAACTCGGATATCATCACAAAGCCCTACAATACGACATTACTACTAATAGTCCACGATGGGACAACATATTACATCAGTCGGTTATCACCGGAAACATATCCGAGTACGGAGAAACTTAACAACAGCGAAAGCAAAATAAATGAGTCCCACAGCGGCTTAGTGACCGCTGAACAAAAGCTACGACCTATCCCATAGATCGGCTACCTAACCGAGGAAACATCAATTATCAGGCATCATCGAAATAGTCCTCAACCCCCGGCTCACCTGCAAGCTCCAGGAATAACCTGGGTGAGTACGAATGGACTCGCAAGACTTATCCGTGCTTGATTAAATGTCCTACTCATACTAGTACAACACAATTAAACATGAATGCTTCTCAGCGTAACAATATACAAAGTAAGAATGTAACATTAGCCAGATGAACTTGAGACAAGCTAAGTAACAAATTTAATTCAGGGTGCAACATACCACAACCAATTTACCATGAAATCAAATCATCAAATCCAGATCCTTCGGGGCAGCCCATGAGTCCAATCCAAATCCGTTCATTAAACATTATCCAATCCAATTAGGGCAGCCCCTAAGTCAAATCCAATCGATCCATCATACATACATATTCATTTACTCTCTCGGACCGTTACCGGCAGACGATCACCCTGAGTGCAAGGAATGCCTTAACCCTTGAGGATAGCTAGTCGCCCAAGGGTCTCAGTCTTACATCGAATACACCCCAGTATCGCTGTCGCTAACGTCCACGCGTGACAAGGGAAGTGTTCACAATGGAGTCACCTCAGGGTTGGTATCGCGAAAAACACTTCCTTCACCTCATCGCATTCATTCTACCAAATGATACCAACTTTATCCATGTGACACTTTCCCTTCGGCTCTCACATCTCCCCTTAGTAGGTTCAAATGATTATCTTCTCAGATTGACTCCAACCATATGCACACATATCACAACTCATACCCTAGCATGCTAGTTCGAGGTAAGACTTAACCACAGTTTCTAATCATTATATAAACAGTAACGAATGGAAAGATATCATGTACACATATACTGAACAAGTAAGTAGGGTGCAACAAGCTCTGCTTGCCTTCGTAGAACTGTTCTTGATCTTGCGCGGAGTCGTGAGCCTGGGGGTCTCCTTCTTCAGGTTCTAGTGCAAAGAAATCGAATGTCGGAAATAAGCGATAATAGAAACAATCAGCATGTATGCATGAAGACTAATGTAACTAATGAATGTTCAGACATGTGCTGGTGTTAGGTTTAAGTTGATAAAGGTTGTTCGTAGTTAACGTATAAAGGTTTTAGGGTTGCCCTAGATTGCATGCAAGCTACTCACTATTCAAGTACGAACTAGGGTTGTGGATATTCTTGCTCAAATTGAGGGGTCATGGACCCAAACATGTGTAGCTTAGAAGTGTTCTGGAATACAAGACTAACGCCGCTGAAACCTCTTGAGTCGGAGCTACGAATTGCAAGTTAGGGTTTAGCGAGTTAGGGTTTAGCGGGGTTCGACGAATAAGTGAGATAACCCTAGAGCCACCCCATGCATGTAACCCTACTGAGATTTCAATGGTTTCATGTCATATACTGTCTCACGAGGACTCCAGAAAGGTCCAATTTGTCGAGATCGGAGTTGGGATGGCGAAACTGGGGTTTACGGATCCTCGACACTAGCTAAAATTCTACCCCAGATATTAGTGTGTGTATGTGCTCAAAATTATATTTTGATTCAGCCATCTTGTAGAGAATCTCCTGAGGTTTCCAAATATATAAAAATATTTCAATTTGGAGTTGTGGTTTAAAAGTTATGGCCATTTGAATTTTAGTGCAAAATCTGCCCTAATCAATTCGAAACCCTAATTGCTAAGTATACCCGAAGCTTACCCCGATCAGATCTAAAATCTAACGCGCACCCGAGAGACTACCCGAGAACCCTACTCACTAATCCACGTCAGCAGGCAACGGGGCCCATCTGTCATCCGGTGTGGAGCTCGGGAGCCAACCAAAACGCGCCACGCGGCCTCTCCCTCACTCTCTCTCTCGCCCTCTCTCTCCTCTCTCTCTCTGGACCGGCCGGAGCAGGAGCTCCGCGGCGGAGACTCGCCGGAGAGCTCGTCGGAGACGGCTCCGGTGCTCGGATCTACTCGGGACAAGAGGCAAAAGCCTCGGACTTCACATTGAGCTCGTCTCGGTGGTCGGGGAGGTTGGAGAAGCTCGGAAAGGCGACCGGCGACGAGGGAGGCGGCGGCGAAGCTTCGGGTGTGGTCGGGGAGGTGTCTCCGGTGTAGATCTGCAAAAAAGGGAAAGTCGGAGGAGGTGAGGGAGGGCGAGAAGAAGCTCGGGGGCGAGTCGGATGTGCTCGGGGAAGTCCAGACCAACCGAGGGAGCTCGTCGGAGCTATCACTGGACTTGGGGAAGAAGGGGAAGTCGACGGCGCTCGGGACCCGATTCTGAAAAATGGAACGGAGGGGAAGATGAGGGAAGAAGAGGGGAACTCGGAGACAAGAAAATGGAGGGAAGGAGCTCACCAGAGCGACGGGAATGCCTTGCCGGAGTCGGGACCGGAGATGAGGAAGACGGGGAAGAGGGGAGCTAGGGCAGCAGGGTGGTTAGGGTTCTCGGACAGAGGGGTGGTAAGGAGGGGGAGCTGTCAGGAGCGGGGTTTTAAAGGGCGGCGCGCTCGGACAGGGGTGGATCCGCCGCCCTCACCGACCAGCCGGCGTCGGAGACGTGGCGGGCGGTCCCTGACGCGGAGGAGGAGAGAAGGGGAGGCTGACGTGTGGGGTCCGCGCGTCAGCGAGAGAGAGGGGGGCGCGGGCGCGCTGGAGGGAGAGTGGGCCGGCCGACTGGGCCGGCCGAGTAGGCCGCCAGCCCGAGTGGATTAGGGTTCTTCTTTTTATTTTATTTTTGATTTTCTATTTTACAGAATCACCCCCTTTGTTATTTTATGTACAATTCTTGCTCCAAACTTTATGAAATTTTTACAGGGGCTTTGATATGATATCTGAGATGTTCTGGAGGAGTTTGAACTGGTTTGGATGAAATTTGACCTAGGTTCCCATTCAAAATTCAATTTCGGACTTGATTTGGGATTGGTTTTTGTGGTATTTCATGTGCCCAAAATAGCTCCAAAAGTTATGAAATTTTGGCAGGGGCTTCAAGGTGATTAATGGGACCTACTGTAAGGGTTTGAATTGCTTCGGGCAAGGTTTGACTCATGACCCCATTCAATTTCCGACTTAGGGTTTACCCTTCAATTAGGTTTTAAATGCGTCCAGGATTTCTGAAATTTGTCGAGGGTTTAGGGTTTCTACCCTGGGAGCTATGGATGAGCTCTTGGGACCTTCTTATCTACTAGGATCTGCTCTGCCACCAAACCCTAATTTCCAGCTCCTTAGGGTTTCCGGGTTAGCGACGGGGATTCACCGGAGTATTTGATGACTTCCTCTACCCTTATTAATGACCGTGTTAATTTGAATACTTCAAATAAGTTGATTGGTGTTTGTATAAATATCCACCGAGGATGAGATATTAACATATTCTATAAAGTAAAGTTGATATACAACTAAGTTTAAATAAGGTGCGGTTGATGATAATGCCATGTATGCATGAATGCAGAGCAAATACCTATTTATCGTAAAGTGGGTATTACACCTAGAGACGTCTGGGGGCAAAATTTTGAATACTCAAACTGCCTAGTACCTGGAGACGTCTAGGGAAAAGCAATGTGAGAAGAAGAAAACTTTGCCTATCTACAATTGAAAAATTCAATCAGAAATTGGAATGCTTTGAAATATAGCCTAAACTAAAGAAACGGTGCACCATACACTCTTTCGGTTAAGGCACCGGAAAACTCCACTCATCTCTGAGATAGAAATATGAGAAGAGTAGAGAGAATATCGTTAGCATCACTATAAAGAGAAATGCATAAGTCTACTGAAGCCACCTATAGCATTTTTCCTATTGCTAGATACTGAAGTATCTATGTCGGAGTATTATTTCGGTAATACTAATTATGGGGAGGCGTGAGCACAGCAAATCAGGATGGCTGCACACGGGAGACAAGATTTAGACAGGTTCAGGCCCTCGCGAAGAGGTAATACCCTACGTCCTGTGTTTGGCAGCTAGTATAGCTGAATCCCGACGCCGCAAGCCCTGGAGAATCGATCTCGAAGGGGCTGGAGCTATGAAACAATGGAGTCTAGATCAGAGTAGATTGGATCAGACTGGATCCCGATCCGAGGTCCCCTACCGGGCCTTATATAGCTGGCCGGGATAGGGTTACAGAGTCCGGATCGGGTTAGCAGATGTATTTCCTATTCGGTTACAACTGATTCCGGGTAAGCCGGACAGGCATTAGTCCTTGTCTTGTACTCCACGCTGGTGAGGCGCCCCCGTGTTGCAGTCGGACTCCAAGTAGCCGGCCCGGCCCGTCCCATGGCTGGAAGGCCGGATTCGTCCTCCTTGGTGATACCCGGGTGCCATGTCATCGTCAGTAGCCCCCGAGTCCTTCACGATCTCACCGCTGCCCGACTTGTCCACTGGTTAGGCCTTCCGGCTGACTTCGGCTTGCTGGGAGATTGCGAAGGGCTGACTGGACTCCTGTGGAAAAGACAATTGAAGCCAAGTAACATTCACCCGTAAGGCAGGAACGTTAAAGGTGGGTGAGCTATTAACGGGTAATCTCTGGTGGCATCCGGTCCATCCCTGGGGACAAGGACCGGCTGATAACCCAGCGTGGGGCATGCCATCAATTCCAACTGAATTCCTGAGTAGCACCGGCCTTCCCGAGTGGGTCAAGGCCGGCTAGTGTCCCCTGAGGGAATGCCTCTGAAACTCTAAGTCCGAACCAGAGAAAACAGTCATGGCGCATAGGTTCCTGAGTTTCGAAGCCTTACGCCAGGTCATTCCACTGAATCTGGGGGTCCCAGATACCAGAGCCTCGAGGCTTGAATTCTCGGTGAGTCTGGGTGAAGAATCCGACAGCTCCGTGTTGCTCGGCATCCCACTTGTGGCCTTCGGGAGGCACGCCATCACCGTCCCTCACTCGGGTGTAATCAGCCGACTGCGTTCCTCGCCGGAGGCCAGCCTCTGATACCCTCTGTGGCCAAAGCGCCCGGCGCCGAATCCCTCTCGGCAGCCAGCTAGTGATTCGCAGAGAATACGCTTTAGCCACCCAGTTGCGGAGACGTATTCCGATGGGTTGTACAGCCTGGAGGGCTGACCGTTGGATCTCCTTTAAGAGGCCGCACGAATCACGGCGCCGGCAGGTCGTGGGCGCGGGATGCGCGCGACGTGGCCTGCGAAACGGGCGGCAGAATTGAAAACGGCGCGGTCGTGGGCGTGGTGGATCCGGAGAAGCGCGTCGTGGGAGGTGGCAGACCCGGACACGTGCAACGTGGGGAAGTCGAACCGTCGGCCCCCCTTTATATCCCACGGGACCAACGGGTCTGGCCCACACTTCATTCGCCTGCTTCATCTTCCAGCGCCCGAAGCTCTTCGTCTTCTCAAATCCACCCGCGCACCCCGCCCCTTCCAAAACCCTAACTCCCTCCCCAACCACCTCGAATGCAATCCCCGCCTTGGGAAGCTGATCCGACGGAGGCCGAAGAAGACGCTCTGGTCTGGAAGCTGTTGAGCGGAGAGGAAACGCCCGCCGAATCATCGCCGATGGGCCCGTGTGTGAAGTCGACCGCGACGGAGATCAGGCTGTCGCTCTACATGCGACTCGGGGTGCTGCCGGCGAAGGAGTTGGTCGGGTGGCGCTCCGCCGAGGGGGAGACCCTTCCAACCCCGGATACCCGCGAGCTGGTGATCCTCGGTCCCTTCTTCGAGTGCGGCTTCTCCGTGCCGGCACACCCATTCCTGCGGGGATTGCTGTACTACTACGGGTTGGAGCTCCACAACCTCAACCCGAACAACATCCTCCACGTTTCTTGCTTCATCACGCTCTGCGAGTGCTTCCTGGGGATCCAGCCGCACTTCGCCTTGTGGAAGCATTTCTTTATGGTGAAGCCCCAACCGAGCAGAGACCACCCGGCCATGGTTGGCGGCGCCGGGTTCCAGTTGAGGTCGGGGACGGCGGCGAAGTACCCAGCCCCGCCGATGCCGACGTCGAACAAGGGCTGGCACGCCTTCTGGTTCTACTGCACCAACCCGGAGCCAGCGCTGCCGGCCTTCTCGGGGCAGCCGCCGAAGGTCCGACCCAGCTGGACGGACATGCCGCTTGACAGGGAGCAGGACGGCGTCTCCGTCATTGTGGCGGTGCTTGAGGAGGCGATGAAGTCCGGGGCCACCGGGGCGGTCGTTGCTTCAACCTTTGTCCGGTGGCGAGTGCAGCCGGCCAAGCTGCGGGCGCACCCGATGACGGACTACACCGGCTCAGACGATCCGACCCGGGAGTCTGCCGAGGAACTCTCGGAAGGCGAGGTCCAGAGCCGGCTCGAGAAAATCCTGGCTCAAGGGACGAGTCTGGATTTCTCTGGGCGGCCGGCCCCTTTCTGCCGAGCGAGACCCCCGAGCGACGTAAGCATTCGAGTTGCATCTTTTAGTTCTTTCTTTGTCTTTCTCCGGGTCTCACTCGGATTTTGCTTTCGTGTAGCTGCTGTTTGGCTTCAACTCCAAGGCCCCCCCTCCCGGAGGACGAGGTCTGGAACCAGCTACGGTACGCCGACGTCCCGAGCAGCGGGGCGCCGCCGCAGGGGGCAGCCGGAGCTCCCTCTTCCGGCGCCGGCCAATCGGCGGGCGCCGGGTCTTCGAAAGGCGCCGGGGCCTCGAAGGGCGCCAGGAAGGGCATCTGGCCTTCGAAGGGTGCCAAGGTCTCCAAGACTCCGCCGGTCGCTCCGCCTCCTCCTCCGCCTCCGCCGAGCGCAACCGCCCAAGAGGAGGAGGAGGACTCGGACGACATCAGCGCCTACTTGGTGAGGAGGCGGAACCGGGGACGGAGCGGATCCGCCACCAGCCCCACCATCGTCGCGAGGGGCGACGCCTTGCCGGGGCGGGATGGCTCCGCGAGCCCGACGACGTCTCCCACCGCAGGGGCCATGCCGACGGGACCAGAGGACGCCGCCGCGGGCGCCGACTCGGACGCGCCGGCCGCCCCCGAGTCGACTCAGTTGGAGCGGGAGGGCTCCACCGAGGGCCCTGGCCCGGCCGCGCCGGCCGTCGAGGAGACCACGCCGGCGGGGCAGGAGGATCCTGCCGCCAGCGCCGATCCCGTGGCGCCGGCAGCCGTCCCGAGCGACGCTACTCGGGCGGCTGGAGACGATGCTCCCCCAAGTCGGGGGAGAAGAGAGACGCCGACACTACCTTCGAGACAGCCGGTGGATCGGGGACCTCGCCGGCCCCGGTTGCTGCCGCAGCCGGGCAGCGAGTCGCAGGGGCCAAGAAGCGCCTCGCCGTCCCTCGGTCTTCAAAGTAAGCATCCTGGCGAGTGCTTATGTAGCTTCGTTTTTCTTCACGTGCTGACGTGGTTTGCCATTCCTTTGCAGGACTCGGCGGGTGGGGGACGTCCCGAAGGCAACCTCCGATGTCCCAGGGTCCGGCCAAAACGGGGACCCTCCCGCGTCTGACGCCCGGGCCACACCGCCTCCGCCTGTGAGGACTCCGTCGTCGCCCCGGCCGCAGTCGCCACCACCTGCGAGCGCTCCCCAGCCGTCTGCCGAGGAGTCCGGCGGGCAGCCGGCTGCGCCGGTCGCTCCTGAAGAGGAGACCTTGCCTGGAGCTCCGGCGCCAGCGGAGGCGACGGGCGCGGACGAGGACGCGGCGATGGCTGAGGGCGCGAGTCCCCGCGCGCCCTCGCCGATGCAGGAGTTCAGCGTGGCTCCGCCTCCTCAGCCGTGTTCCGAGCTAGCACTCCGGCCGCTCCGAGTCCGGGGAGCGGAGCGGGGGAACCCGGCCTCGACAATCGACGACGTCGAGGAGGAGAAGGAGTGGCGGGATGCGGCGGACGCCGCCGAGCAGATCGGGGAGATCCTCCCTGCCCTGGTGAAGGCGGCGAAGGAGGGCGCCAATCTGCTGAACGGCAGGCTGCGCCCTTTGATGGAGGTGAGTTGTTTCTTCCTTGGTCGGAGTAGATCCCTTAAGGAGTAGCCCCTGGGCCTCTGCCCGACTAAGTTAGTCGAGCGGAGGGCCCTTTGATTTTTCTTTGTAGCCTTCACTTTGGGTGCGCGAACAGTGCACCCAGAGGGTGTAGCCCCCGAGCCTGCGGTCGACTAGGATAGTCGGGCGGAGGGTATAGGTATCTTCTTTTTCTTTTGTCAGTCGGACTCGGGGTGCACGAACAGTGCACCCGGAGGGTGTAGCCCCCGAGCCGCCGCTTGGTCGTTGGGACCGAGTGGAGGGTTTCACTGATCTTCCCGGGTGACTTCATGTTCTGACCTTTTACTTTGTGCAGAAACTGTATCGGCGGTCGGAGGAGAAGACCGCCTTTCTCCAAGACCGACTGCCGGTCATTGAGCGCCTGGAGCTGCGGAAGTCCGAATGGGACAAATTGGCCGCAGAACGGCAGTCGGCGGAGGACGTGGCCCGCAAGCGCGGGGTGGAGATCACCGGCCTGAAGGCCGGCCTTTCGCAGGAGATGGCCAAGTCCCAAGGTAAGGTGGCCAAGTGACCTTCGCCCTTTCGCGTTGCTTTTTGTCGATGCTAACAGGGTGTCTCGTGCAGCCGCCGAAGAGGAGGTCTCCCGGCTGAGGTCGGAGCTTGAGGCGATGACGGCCCGAGCCCACGATCTGGACGCCGCCAAGAAGCGAGCGGCGGAGCTTGAGGACGCGCTGTCCGCGGAGAAGGCCCGCGGAGAGCAACTCGGACGCGAAAAAAATGGAGAAGCAGCTCGGGCTTGATGCTGAGTCAGCCGCCAAGAGGGCCACGGACGCGGAGGCGGCCGCCGAAGCCGCGAAGAAGGCCCTTGCGGCGGCGGAGTCCGGTAAGTGCCGTTCCGTGGCTTTGCCCTGGCTGACTAGTCGTCTTTTGCTGAAGCGTTCTGTTTGGTGCAGAGTCGAAGGCGGCCCTCGAGAAGTCCCGTGGGGTGATCGGGTCGCTGATGAAGGCGGGGCAGGCGGCGTGCAGCGCCATCTGGCCGGACTAGGCGGCTCCGGACTCCGTCGCGGTGGTCGTCGAGCGGCTGGGCGAAGTGCCCACCCGAGTGACCTTCATCGAGGAGGAGAGCGCGAGGACGGGAGGCAGCCTTGTCTTGGCGGTGGCGCGGTCCCACTACCCGCTGCTGGACATGGAGGCCATCGGGGAGGGGTACGCCGCGGACTTCCCCGACGAAGACATCCCGGAGATGGTGCAGTCCGTCGAGCCCACCGTCGACTCCCTGCTAAGCCGCTCCGGCCTGTAGAAGGTAGAAGTAGATGTAAACTGCTCGGGCTAGCCGAGTAGATTTTGTAAAGGACGCGAGGGTGCCGAGTGGCTTTGATGTGCACTCGGGATGCCCGAGTGACTTAAGTTAACATTATGAGTTTTAACAGGTAATTTTTGGCCCCATCAGAAAAAGAAACTTGTGCTCTTGTGTATGTAAGCTTGTGCGTTTGTGCTCTTTGCCAACCCGTCGTAGCCTCCTTAGCGTAGGGATTAGCCGTGGGCGTGTGTCCCATGTAGCGTAAGGGTGTGGCGTAGACCGGCGATTGGAGTCAAGGAGTTAACGTTAGACTTGTATACACAGTACTTAAGCATTTTGCACTGATGGTAACCCGGCTGGTAATCCGCCGAGTGCCTGCTACGAACGGGCGCAATGAGGCAGTCGGGCAGAGGGATACTTTTGGATGAAGCAAAAGCGAACTCTTTATTCATATATCCGATACACTTAGAAGAAAAAGGGTTCAAGCATAGAAACGACGTAGCTGTTCTATGTTCCATGCGTTGGTGAAGACGTTGCCGTCGCTGTCCTTCAGTCGGTAAGCCCCCGGGCGTAGCACCTCAGCGATTATGTACGGGCCTTCCCATGGCGGTGAGAGCTTGTGCTGCTCCTTGTTCGATTGGACTCGGCGCAGAACCAAGTCGCCGACATTGAAGGAGCGGCCGCGTACGTGCCGACTGTGGTAGCGTCTCAGGGCCTGTTGGTACTTAGCCGATCGAAGGAGGGCAACTTCGCGGGCTTCGTCGAGCTGGTCGAGGGCGTCGTGCCGAGCTTCTTCTGACTCGGCCTCGTTGAAGGCGCGGACACGCGGGGACCCGTACTCCAGGTCAGTCGGGAGGATGGCCTCAGCACCGAAGACCATGAAGAAGGGTGTATAACCAGTGGACCGGTTAGGCGTTGTCCGGAGGCTCCCACTAGCCTGCGAATTTGTTCAGTCGCTGAAAAATTCGAGGCTTGAGGCCTTGAAGTATTAACCCGTTGGACCGCTCGACTTGCCCATTGGCGCGTGGGTGTGCCACGGCGGCGAAGTCGAGGCTGATGTTGAAGTCGTCGCAAAACTAGAGAAAAGCGCGCCCGGTGAACTGGGTGCCGTTGTCTGTGATAATGCTGTTAGGTACACCGAAACGGAGATGATGTCCCGAACGAACTCGACGGCCTTTTCAGCAGTTATCGTGGCTACCGGCTTGGCTTCGATCCATTTGGTGAACTTGTCGACCGCGACGAAGAGGTGCGTGTAGCCCCCGGGAGCTTTCTTGAACGGTCCGACCATATCCAGTCCCCAGACTACGAAGGGCCAGGTAAGCGGTATGGTCTGGAGAGCCTGAGCCGGCAAGTGTGTCTGCCGGGCGAAGTACTGGCACCCCTTGCAGGTGCGTACGATGTGCTCCACGTCAGACACAGCAGTCGGCCAGTAGAAACCTTGTCGGAAGGCTTTGAAAAAAGGTCCTCGGGTATGCACCGTTGGAGGATCCCGGAGGTGCTCTTCCTGTAGAGCTCGTTGTCGACGATGACGAAGGACTTGGCGCGCCGCGCAATGCGGCGTGCCTCGGTCTTGTCCGGCGGGAGGGTGTCCCGCGAGAGGTAGTCGAGGAAAGGAGTAGTCCAATCGGAGGTGACCATGAGGACCTCTGCGGGAGGTTGCTGGGCGGTGTCACTCTCCGGGACTTGTTGTTCTTCGGTCTCGGGTGTTTTGTCTGCCTTGATGGAGGGAGTGTGCAGTTCCTGGAGAAAAACTCCGGTCGGAATGATGTCCCGACTAGACCCCAGTTTGGCGAGTGCATCCGCATCCTCGTTGTCTCGGCGTAGAACATGGGTGATTTCCAGACCGTCGAACTTGGCTTTGAGCTTGCGGACTTCTTGGCAGTAGGCTTCCATGGAGGGGTCTCGGCACGACCAGTCCTTCATGACTTGCCGGACTACCAGTTCTGAGTCGCCGCGCGCGAGGAGGCGGCGAATTCCGAGTGAAACCGCAAGACGAAGACCGTGTAGCAGAGCCTCGTACTCGGCGACATTGTTGGATGCCGGGAAGTGGATCTGCAGCACGTATCTGAAGCGCTCACCCTTGGGAGAGATGAGCACAACTCCAGCCCCCGCGCCCTGGAGCATCAGGGAGCCATCAAAGTAGAGTATCCAGTGTTCGAGGTCGACGACGGAGGGCGGGGACTGGACTTCTGTCCACTCGGCCATGAAGTCGGCAAGAGCCTGAGACTTGATAGCCATGCGGGGAGCATAGACTATGCTGAAAGCCATGAGCTCCATGGCCCACTTGGCGATCCGACCCGTGGCGTCGCGGTTGTTGAAAGCCATGAGCTGACCACCGTGATGGGGTGGCCCTGGAAGTAGTGGACGAGCTTCCACGATGTGATGAAGACTGCATAGGCTATCTTCTGAATCTGGGGGTACCGCGCCTTGGACTCGGAGAGGACTTCACTGATGAAGTAGACCGGACGCTGTACCTTCTGAATATGACCGGGCTCGGGGCGTTCCACGACCAAGACCGTACTGACCACCTGAGTAGTCGCTGCGATGTAGAGAAACAGAGGTTCATTGAGCATGGGAGACGCCAGCACCGGGGGGGTAGTTAGGAATTTCTTCAAGCCGTCCAGGGCGTCCTGGGCTTCGGGTGTCCAGGTGAAGGTCTCCGACTTCTTCATGAGCTTGTAGAGGGGCATGGCCTTCTCGCCGAGTCGGGAAATGAATCGGCTGAGTGCTGCCATGCACCCGGTCAACCTCTGGACGTCTTTGAGGTTCCTTGGCGGAGCCATCTTGAGGATGGCGTCGATCTTCTCCGGGTTGACCTCGATTCCTCGTTCGGAAACGAGGAAGCCGAGTAACTTGCCCGAAGGGACCCCGAAAACACACTTCTCGGGGTTAAGTTTGATGCTGAATCTTCTGTGGTTGGAGAAAGTTTCCCCCAAATCGCTCAGGAGGTCTTCTTTTTTCTGGGACTTGATTACCACGTCGTCGACGTAGGCTTGGACGTTCCGGCCGATCTGAGACTGAAGGCAGCGCTGTATGCACCGTTGGTACGTAGCGCCGGCGTTCTTGAGTCCGAAGGGCATGGAGACGTAGCAGAAAGCGCCGAATGGAGTGATGAAAGATGTCTTGATCTCGTCATCCTCCTTCATCTTGATCTGGTGATAGCCCGAGTAGGCGTCGAGAAAGCACAAAATTTCGCACTCGGCCGTGGAGTCAACCACTTGATCGATGCGAGGAAGAGTGAAGGGATCTTTGGGACATGCCTTGTTGAGGCTAGTATAATCAACACACATCCTCCACTTTCCATTCTTTTTGCGAACAAGAACTGGGTTCGCTAACCAGTCGGGATGATACACTTCTTTAATAAAGCCTGCTGCTAGAAGCTTGGTCATTTCTTCTCCTATAGCTTGACGTCTATCCTCAGCAAAACGGCGTAAGCGCTGTTTGACCGGTTTGGCATCCGGCCGAACGTTGAGGGAGTGCTCGGCAGCTTCCCTTGGAACCCGGGCATGTCGGAGGATGTCCACGCAAAGATGTCCCGGTTGTCCTAGAGGAAGCTGACGAGTGCGCTTTCCTATTTGTCGCTGAGCGCAGTCCCGATCTGCGTCGTCTTGGAGGGGTCTTCAGGGTCGAGTTGGATCGACTTGGTGTCCCGTGCCGACTGGAAGGATGTCGAAGTTGAAGCCTTCTTGGATGGCGGTGCTTCCTCAGCCACGGCCGACTTGAGGTTGGAAAGCATGGCCTCGGAGATCTGGGCCGCGGCGTGGTTGCAATTCTCTAGATCACATGTGTAAGCATGTTGGAAGCTGCTTTGCACTGTGATCACCCCGTGGGGGCCCGGCATCTTGAGCTTCAAGTAGACGTAGCTGGGGACAGCCATAAACTTGGCGTAGCAGGGACGACCCAGGATAGCATGGTATGATCCCGGGAAGTCGACGACCTCGAAGGTTAGAGTCTCGGTCCGGAAGTTGTCGGGAGTGCCGAAGGTAACGGGCAGGCTGACCTGCCCGAGTGGACTCGCCATCTTGCCGGGTACCACCCCGTGGAATGGGGCACCGGTCGGTTTGATCTCGGACCGAGAAATCTTCATGTCATCGAGGGTCTTGACGTAGAGGATATTGAGACCACTCCCGCCGTCCATGAGGACCTTGGTGAGGCGGATGCCGCAGACGATCGAGTCCACCACCAAGGGAAATCGTCCCGGCTGGGGTATGTAGTCAGGGTGATCGGCGCGTCCGAACGAGATGACGGACTCGGACCATCGCAGGTACTTGGGCACGGCAGGTTCCACTGCGTTGACCTCTCGATCAATGATCTTCTGGCGACGCTTTGACTCGTAGCCGTTCGGTCCGTCGAAGATCATCAAGCAAGCGGTCTCTTTCGGGAACTCGTCGCCCTCGTCCTGAGGGGGTTCCTTCTTGCCCTTGTTGGGGGCGTTGGGCTTGTTCAGGTTCTTCAAGAGGTTGCAGTTGCGCGTCAGATGATTGGACTTGGGCCCATGGAAGTGACACGGCTGACTCATCATCTCTTCGAAGGTAGTGTTGGTGCGCGGGGGACGATGCGGCGGGGCGCGGTCGGCCGCAGCAACGAGATCTCCGCCTTTACGCTTGCGGTGCTTCTTTCTGGATGACTCGGGGTGATCGTCCCGACTGGGGGACTCGGACGACTTGCCCTTGCCTCTTCCCTTGTCATCCCGAGTGGCACTGCGGACAGCTTCTTCGCCGGTAGCGAAGTTATTGGCTATGTCGAAGAGCTCGCGTGTAGTCTGCGGATTCTTGCGCGCGATCTTGTGGATAAGCTCCTTGCTCCGAACACCCTTGGAAAAAGCGGTAATGACGTCGCCCTCTCGGATCTCGGGCAAGGAATTCTTCTTCTTGGAGAAGCGCTGGATGTACTCACGGAGAGTCTCATCCGCCTCTTGTGTACAACTGTGGAGATCCCACGCGTTTCTGGGCCGATTGTAGGTGCCCTGGAAGTTGTTCACGAAGAGGGTCTCGAGGTCTTTCCACGTATGGATGCACCCCGGTGGCAGGCTGGTCAACCAGGCTCGCGCCGAGTCGGCCAGGAAGAGCGGCAGATAGTGGATCGCGACGTAGTCGTTCCCACCATTGGTTCTGCACGCCGTATGGTAGTCGGACAGCCAGATGTCCAGCCGGGTCTCGCCCGTGTACTTGTCGATGCCGGTGATCCGGAATCGAGACGGGAAGATGACACTGCGGATTCGAGGGCCGAAGGCTTTCGGACCCGAGTATCCCATTCCGGAGGAAGCTGGGGGAGAGCGCTCCCGGCCTGTAGCTCCGCTGTCATTGCGGCGGTTGCCACGATCGTCTTTCCTGGAACCGTGCCGAGTGCTTCCCTCAGCGTCTGCAGGGTCCCTTGGTCCGAGTCGATTGTGGACCGGTGCAGCCTGGCAAGCGTTCTTTTCCACGTCCCGTCGGGCGTGGGTTCGGGCGTCTATGGTGCCGCGAGCGTCTCGATCGGGGCTGAGTCGCCCATGGACATCGCCGGCCTGCTGACGCCGGTCGGGGCTTGCCCGTCGTCCATCCACACGTGATGGACTTTTCTGGAGTGTAGAGCGCCGACTCCTTGCACCTGCGGAGGAGCCGGGGAGATCTTCGGAGGCTGCGGCATGTTGGAGGGCAGTTTCCTCTAACAGAACATGGAGCCGCCGAAGTTCGTCGTGTCCCGGGTTGCCTTCGGGGATCTCGATGGCTTTCGCTGCCATTGTGGCCGCGACGATGTTGTGACTCGGGAGGGGAAATATCGTAACCCCATCCCTCTCACGCATGCGCAGCTCATCATGAACTTGGCGTCCACGAGCCCTCATGTCGTCGTTGCGTCGCTGATCTTCGCGTTGGCGAGCGAGCCGAGTTTGTTGCTCGATCAACTCTTCCTCCTTGGCAAGGAGTCGGAGTCGGGTAGCCTCGAGCTCAGTCGGCGTTTGCTCCCCAATAGGAACCCCGTGGCCTCCGTCGTCGTCTTGCGAGCCGGCGTGGGCCATGAAGACTTCCCGGGATGGATGGTGGCTGCCAGAGCTCTCATTGTCGTCCGAGTAGTACTCGAGGATGGGAAGAAGAGATTCGATGGCGGCCACCAGTCGGGACCCGAGTGCGTACTCATGTACAGCAAACGGATCTGGTTTCGGCGAAGCCTCTCCCCTGGGGAGAGGGGCCGAAGGCACGGACTCAAAGCGAGGTCCATGCTGAGGAGCTGGTGAAGCCCCCGCCACTCGGGAAGCCGCCGAGTAGCAGAGGTGGAGCTGGCCGATCTTGTCGGCGATGAAGTTCAACTTCCCGAACTGGAGAAGCTGGCCAGGATCCGAGACAGCATGCATGAAAGCGAATCTCATGACGCATCCCGGGACGAAAGCGTTGCTGTTGACGAAAGCCATCCCGACGCGTGTAGATGGATCTATGCACACGTCCCCTACCTGGCGCGCCAACTGTCGGAGTATTATTTCGGCAATACTAATTATGGGGAGGCGTGAGCACAGCAAATCAGGATGGCTGCACACGGGAGACAAGATTTAGACAGGTTCAGGCCCTCGCGAAGAGGTAATACCCTACGTCCTGTGTTTGGCGGCTAGTATAGCTGAATCCCGAGCGCCGCAAGCCCTGGAGAATCGATCTCGAAGGTGCTTGAGCTATGAAACAATGGAGTCTAGATCAGAGTAGATTGGATCAGACTGGATCCCGATTCGAGGTCCCCTACCGGGCCTTATATAGCTGGCCGGGATAGGGTTACAGAGTCCGGATCGGGTTAGCAGATGTATTTCCTATTCGGTTACAACTGATTCCGGGTAAGCCGGACATGCATTAGTCCTTGTCTTGTACTCCACGCTGGTGAGGCGCCCCCGTGTTGCAGTCGGACTCCAAGTAGCCGGCCCGGCCCGTCCCATGGCTGGAAGGCCGGATTCGTCCTCCTTGGTGATACCCGGGTGCCATGTCACCGTCACCACTGTTGTGTTGCTGCGTCCAAGACTACTCCATCCTGACATCTACGTGCAAGGGCGCTTGGGAAAGTAGGCCTCTGGAACTCGGGATCCTACACCGGAAGAGGGCAAATAATATTTTTGAAAGCGCTTCACGCGAGTGCTCATGTACGACTATTTCGTCTACATCAAGCAAAGGGTGATTGTGTATGACTTTGTCTACATCAAGCCGAAGTGCAACTGTGTACGACTACTTCGTCTACATCAAACGAACGACTACATCATGACGGGCAACAACATCAGCTCCGTTGCCGTCTTCTTTGCAAATGCCACGTACGCTCTGTGCATCCTCTTGTTCCTGCTTGTGCTAGACCGTGGCTTAGTTTTCCATGCAAATATGAGAGATATGCTAGTATACTGCCTCGTAGGATCTTGCGTGTCTAGTTTATCTGAAAAAATCTGCTGCTATAATTATATTCATATTGTATCCCACATTTTTTAGATTTATTTGATTCAAAAATAGCTTATATTTTTCCATGCAAATATGAGAAATATGCTAGTATACTGCCTGGTAGGATCTTGCGTGTCTAGTTTATCTAAAAAAATCTGCTGCTAGAATTATATTCATATTATATCCCGTGTTTTTTAGATTTATTTGATTCAAAAATAGCTTATACTTTCAACAACTTTCGCCTTTTTTTAGTTCATGCGTGCACATGCATAATAGTTTAACTTGTCTAATTCGTCCGTGCTCACGTACGACTACATCGTCTACATCAAGCAAAGTGTGACTGTGTATGACTTCGTCTACATCAAGGCGAGGCGTAGCTGCGTATGACTACTTCGTCTACATCAAACGAACGACTACATGACAGGCAATAACAATAACAGTTCCGCTGTCGTCTTCCTTGCAAACACCACGTACGCTCTGTGCATCCTCCTGTTCTCGCTTGTGCTAGACCGTGGCTTAGCTGTCCATGCAAATCTGAGATAACGCTAGTATACTGCCTAGTAGGATCTTGCGTGTCTAGTTTATCTGAAAATATCCTAGTGATTAAATCTGCTGCTAGATTTATATTCATATTGTATCTCGTGTTTTTTGGATTTATTTAATTTAAAATTTGCTTATTATTTCAACACCTTTCGCCTTTTTTTAGTTCATGTGTGCACATGCATAATAGTTTAAGGGAGAACTGCAACCGTCGTACCCTCCCTTAATAAACGAGGTAAAACGGCAACCGTCATATCCGTCCTTGCCTTGTTGTCTAGGATTCTCTGGCACCAATTTGATTAGGATTGGGATTCCGTGGCCGACTTGGTTCGATAGATCTCACCGCCCGCCTCCCCCTATAAATCCGGCTGGCCTTGCCTTGGGTTGCGCCGCGTACGACGAGCGAAGAGACCGATCGACCGGCGATGGGATCCGTACTCTCTTCCGCTGCCGCTGCCGGCGAGGATCGCGCATGTCTGGCTCCTGTACGTGTTCCCCGTCGGCGCACAAAAGAGTGAGCTTTTCCTTTTCTTCCTCCCAATTTGGATTGGGATTGGGATTTGGATTTGGATGAAATTAACAATTGTGTTGAATAACGAACCAACGATCCTGATGACAGAGAGCGCGATCTCGACCTCACTTCACGCTATGTCTACAAGGCCCTCGACCATTACAACTCCAACAACCCGGTAATTCTATCTCTCGATTCATTCCGGGCAAAAGACACCAGAATTATAAGGGATCTCATTCTTGGATATGTATGATCTGAGCAGGGTGCTGAGTTCGATCCTGTGGAGCCCATAGAGAAGGTGGCCGCCTGCGTTGGTTTCAGGCAAGATTTCTGGTACCATGTCGGCTTCCTGGCTCGCAGGAGGGAAGACAATGCCCCCGTGCAGCACTTCTTCGCCGAGCTACGCCTCGATCTCCGCTCTCACCTTCTAATCGTTGAAACATGCACCATCTTGGGTACGTAATTAATTTCCTATCGCTGCTCTATCAACCATCATACAACTCCCTCTTCAACCACACCAACTAATCTGTCTCCCCATTGACCCAGCTGGAAAAGGATATTTATTTATCAGTTGCTAATTATTTTTATTATCACTTAATATCACGTATATGTGCCTATATAGTATTATACAACTCGATCCTAATTTCTCTCCTTTTCTTTCTCCATGAACAGACAAGCCGCTCCGCTCCTACAGAAGCAGGTGTGCGTTCTGTCCGGATACGTTTGAGATTTTGCACCCAAGCGATGCAGAATTTGTATGTGGAAAGAAGGGGCACCGAAAGAAATTCTTCCGGGCCAGAAATATTCTTCGCGTGCCATTTGCACCCAAGCCATGCAGAATTTGTATGTGTCGACGAGATGACTCTCGGACAGTAAGGTGTGGGCACCCCGGGTCAGGGGACCGAGGTGCGGAAGGGAGACTCGGGGAACGAAGCCAACTGACCACGGGACTTTATCCAACAACCGCCGGGGTTCAAATGCAGCGATGAAAGTGTAGTAAAAGCGTGTTGTATATCTCCTTTCACATGGGTGCCAACTTGCCCTTATATAGGCAAAACCGGCTTACAAGTGTAAATACATCGCTACCCCTTAAAAGGTTACAATCTTTTCCTAGCTCGTGTCACCGTATATTTGGCCGAACTCGTACTCTCCACCTCGCCGCTACCTACTACATGCGCCAGTATATTCCTAGATTCCCTTCGCCGGTACGGCTCGTCTCCGCCCTTGTCGTCCTCAGTGCTGACGACGTCGTCCTCGCCGGGTGAACTCGCCTCTCTTTTCTCCTCGCCCCGGCCGAGGCGCCCCCTCACCTCGTCCTCGGTGGCCGATTTGCTCCCTGCTCCTGCACCAAAGTCGCCTGACCGGGATGACCCCGTGTCGCCCAATGCCCACCGAGGATCCCTGTGCAACATTATACGTTAAACGTAATATGAAATAGAGAATAGGGGGTACCTCGGCCCGAGGCCTCGGCCGGACTCCCCCAACAGTAGCCCCTTGCGGGGGCGAGCGGCGAGGGGACCGATGCCGTTTGCGCCCGCATTCTTCCTCGAGCAGGAGTCGGGGGGCCCCGGGCGAGGTGCCCCTTTCAGCCCTCCTGGCTTCCGGTCTTCTCGCTCGCCCGTTTCCTCAATTTCTGCCTCGTGTTGCAGGCCGCAACCGCCCGATCCGCTTGTTCCGCTTCCGCCCGTTACTCCGCCTCGGAGACCGGACCACCCCGGGAGTATAAATACCCCCTCGCACCTTTCATGCGTCCGCACCATTCTCTTCGTCTGCAACTCGCCGCTCACCTCGTTCCAGCCTCGGAGCCTCGCGCCAGGCCCCTGTCCTTGGCACGATTCGCCGCTCGCACTGGACCGCGATTAAGCGCCTGCAAGACAACTTGGCGCTCGAGGAGGAACTGGCCATGTCGACTAGCAAGGCCGCCGTAGCTACGAAGCAGAAGGGGAAGAAGGCCGAGAAGGTCTCCTACTCCCGGTGGCTTGGGACGACTCAAGCGTCGGAGACCACGCTGTCTCGCCTTAGCGCAGCGGGGTGTTTCCCTCTGGGGATGGACGAACATGGGCCGGCCCTCCCCGAGGAAGGGTGTACAAGAGCCAAACCGCCGGAGGGCCACATCGTCGTATTCGCCGACCAGTTTAGGGCCGGGCTCACCTTCCCCGCCGCGCCCATCGTCTAGCTCGTCCTGGACCACTTCGGCCTCGAGATCTCGGACCTCAACCCGACCGCCATTTCTCGTTTGGCCATCTTCGAGTTCGCGATGAAGTCGATGCGGATGGACAGCACAGCGGCCGGCTTCGCCATGTTCCACGAACCGGTGATGACTACCTCGGCCATCCATAATGGGGCCCACTCTCTCTTCGGGACGATCGGCTTCCGAGGGTGCCGAGGCTCCGACGCCTCGTACCCGGCCATGGCGTTGAAGAACAAGTGGAAGAATTGGAAGAGCGAGTGGTTCTTCTACCGGGTCGGCGACCTCGGCTTCACTGGCGACAAGGTCGCCCCCGGGTACTCCACTCATACGCCGATTGCCTCCACGGCGGACTTGGCAAGGCGCGACGCCCTGAAGGTGATGAGCCACCAGCTCTCATCGCGCGACTTAGTCGAGGAGTACCTCCTTCTGAAGATCCGGCCGCTCGCCACCGGCTGGAGGATGAAGTGCAAGCCCACCCTCGACGGGCAACCTCTCGGGCCCTGCCCCTTCAATGGGTACGAGCCGACGAAGGGGTACGACCTCGCCCGGGCGGAGCGAGACGCAAATCTCCTCCTGGGGCGCTACTTGCCGTCCGAGGCGGCGGTCGTCTCGAAGATGATCGCGGTTCGCCGGAATCGAGCCTGCGAGCTGTTCGGTTGGGAAGTTCCTTCTCGCCCAGACATCGCCCCGACTGGTGATACTAAGGCAGGAGAGAAGAGGAAGCGGCCCGCTCCGGCCCCGAAGGTGAAGACGGCCCCGAAGAAGACGAAGCAGTTGAGCATCGCCGCCGAGCTGGCGGACTGGGACGATGACGATGCCGACAGCGACCGTCACGAGTCGCCCGCTCGTGGTGGGGCGAATACCGAAGGGTCTGAGGACGATGAGGAGTCCGAGGAAGGGTCGCGCGCCGGCAACGACGAGGAGCCTCCGTCGAAGAAACAAGACGACGTGGCGACCAAGACCGGTCCGGGCGTTGGCAAGGGACCGATGGGCGGTCTCTTCGCCGCAGTGCACTCGACGGCCGTGACGGGGGACCGGTTCTCCTGGGAATCATCCTCCTCGTCTTCGTCCGATGTCAAGATCGACGAGGTCGTTGGAGCCGTCGGGACTGACGTCGCCGAGGGGTCCCTTCAAGACCCCCCAGCCCCTTGTGCGCGGTCGCCTCCCGAGGAGCTTCACTCGGGCCAAGCTGTCTCCGAAGGTACGGCGCCGAAGGAGAACGCGCCTCCAGCGGGGATGCCTAAGGGGAGCTCGCCCATTGGCGCGGGTGGTGAGGCTGGTCCAGTCGAGGTGCCGACGGTTGAGAGGGCCACCGCTCTCGATTGTCCCGGCGCCGAGGTGACGGTGCTGTCTTCGTCGTCCCCAAAGGGGAAGATGAGGAGCAGAAGCTCCCTCGATTCGACCCAGCCGTCTCGCCCTCGCGTGGAGCTGTCCGGCCGACTCGGGCTAGACTTCTTCGCCACCTCGCCGCTAGAGCTGGACCTCGTGAGCCATCCTGGGGCGAGGTTGTCCGAGGAAGACGTGGCAGTGAGCTTCGCTGGGATGTCGGCCCCTCAAGTCGGAGCGGCTGCTCGGGCCGCGGCGCTGAAGGTAACCTCGCCATCTCGTTGTTTCCTCCGGTGGACGGATGCTAACTCTTCCTCTTTCAGTGCCTGTTCGTCGCCGAGAAGCTGGCGCTCCTGGAGGCGCGCGTGGCCGACACCGAGGGCCCTTTGGCCGAGGAGCGGTGTCGCACCTCTGACGCTTTGCACGCCCTTAACACTGAAGAGAAGAAATCGGCTGCGCTCGCCGCACGCCTGGACGAGAAATCCTCCGAGGTGGAACTCCTAAGGAACAAGCTGAAGAAGATGGAGGAGCGCGCCGTTCACGCAGAGGGGGATCTCGTCGCAGAGCGAGAAGGGGCTGAGGCGTTGCGGAAGCGTGCCTCTGAGGCGGAGCAGTTGCTTGCGTCCGAGCGGGAGAAGGCCGAGGCGGCGGCGACGTCGCTTGCTTTGGAGGAGAAGAAGTCTGCCTCGGCCCTGCGGGAGACCGAGCAGCTCCGTGCCGACCTCGCCTTGGTGCACAAGAGGCTCGGTCTCCTTGCTGACCGAGACTCCCGGGCGTACCGACTCGTGTCAGGGCTGTGTCACGCGGCGCATCTGACAAGTGACGTGGTCAGCCTTGACGTCGCCCCCTTCAGTTGCGACTACACGGGAACTTACGTCGAGGAGGGCATGAAATGGGCGACTCGGGTCTGCCACGACAACCACCTGGCGACCCTACACTTCGCCCAAGACAACGCCCGGGCCGCCGCAGAGCTTTTACTCGGCTGCACCTTCCTGGCGACTCGGTCCGAGGCCTCCGTCTTCTCGGCTCCGGGCTACGTTGCCCCGAAGACGGCCGAGGTGGTTGGGGCCCGAGACAAGTTCAAGGGCGAGGCCGACGCCTTCATGTCCTCGGTCTGGTCCTCGTGCAAGAAGGCGCAGAAGTACGTGGAGGCGATCCAGAAGTCCCGGAAGCGGCCGAGCGCGGGGGCAAGCTCGAAAAGCGTGGAAGGCACTTCGGGCAGCAAGTCGGCCACCTCATCTTCGCCGGCAAAGGTCTAAAGTTTGCCTTTGGCGCCGGTTAACGTTTTTTCTTTTTGTCGCTGCGTCGACGTGCTCGCCGCCTATGGCGCTTTTGTGAACTCGCCGCGTGGCGTAAGATTTTTTGGTTAAGTCATGAGTTGGCCATGTTTATTTTTATCGATGTTCATTTTTATCGTGCTTGCTTGCAGACTACGTCGCTGCGACATAAGTCGCCTGCCGGGCGACGCGGTTCTCGCCTCTTCGTGGCCATGTCGCACAAGCATTGCTCGGCCGCCCTGCCGGCTACTCGGAGGGATGTTGGCGGACCTGGGGAGTCCGTGGAGGATGTCGCCCTGGGTTCCGTCGTGGCTCGGGGAGATGGCTTGCTCGCCGCGGTCGGCGAAGAGGTCGAGGGCGGCGACCTGGGTGGCGACTCGGCCGGAGCTCAGGGGGACGAGGACTTAGTTCTTTTGGCCCTTGCCACTGAACTGTCCAACGACGCCGCGCAGGGTTGCTCTGCTGTTTAGTTCGTCCCAGGTCCAGGGACGTTTCTTCCAACTTAGTGATTATTTCTTCGCGCCATACGCGACTTGTAACTTATTGTAGACCGAAGGGGCCTTCCCCCACCGAAATAAAGGGGCGACCACGAAGTAGTCGCGGTCACCCTGCTTTGTAATCGTATAATCCAAATATTTATTGCTTTGTTTTTATACGATGGGCGAGGTGCTTCTTGTTTGGGCGAGACGCGAGGTAGTGTAGGACTGTCGCGTACGATGTCGTTGGTGAGGCCGATGCGGTCGACCTTAATGGCGCGGTGTTGGGGGGAGAACCGCGTCGCCACTAGGTTAGGACGAGGCTCTGGGCCGAGTCGCTGCTACGTCGAGGTGCGGCGCAGAGCCTTGTCGCCTGTTAAGTTAGGGCGTGGCACGGGGCCATGTCGCCAGTTAGGCCGAGGCGCGGAGCCGGGCCGTGTCGCCGTTAAGTCAGGGCGCGGCGCGGGGCCGTGTCGCCACTTAGGCCGAGGCGCGGAGCCGGGCCGTGTCGTTAAGTTAGGGCGCGGCGCGGGGCCGTGTCGCCACTTAGGCCGAGGCGCGGAGCCGAGCCGTGTTAAGTCAGGGCGCGGCGCGGGGCCGTGTCGCCTCTTAGGCCGAGGCGCGGAGCCGGGCCGTGTCGTCGTTAAGTCAGGGCGCGGCGCGGGGCCGTGTCGCCACTTAGGCCGAGGCGCGGAGCCGGGCCGTGTCGTCGTTAAGTCAGGGCGCGGCGCGGGGCCGTGTCGCCACTTAGACCGAGGCGCGGAGCCGGTCCGTGTCGTCGTTAAGTCAGGGCGCGGCGCGGGGCCGTGTCGCCACTTAGACCGAGGCGCGGAGCCGGTTTAGAGCATAACAAGCTGTTATCATAACCAAAATATGCGGTTTTTTACAAGGACGGCGTCCTTTTTAGCTGACGCAGCAGCAGTTTCTCGCGGCGAGATTAGATGTAGTACTTCCTGAGATTGTCGCTGTTCCAGCTGTGCTTGAGGACGACTCCATCTAGGTCCTTCAGGAGGAACGACGACGGTCGAGACGAGGAGACGACTTCGTACGGGCCTTCCCACTTGGGGGCGAGCTTGCCGTCGGCTTCGGGATTGAGCTTCTTCTTGAGCACCAGGTCGCCCACCTTTATCGGTCTTGGCTTCACCGTCTTGTTGTAGTGTCTCGCCGTGGCGGCTTGGTACTGGTCGATGTGGAGAGCGGCGCCGTGTTGGACCTCGTCGAGCCCCTCGAGCGATGTGAGGTGGTTATCGTTGTCTGGTGACTCGCGCGTGCGAAGGGACTCCAACTCGACTTCTGCCGGGGTGACGGCTTCTTCGCCGAATAGCAGTTTGAACGGGGTGTGGCCTGTCGCCCGGCTGACCGAGGTGCGAGACGACCATAAGACATTGGGGAGCTCGTCCGCCCACTTTCCGGCAGGAAGCTCGAACATGCGCCGCCGTAGGCCTGATAGGATGATGCCGTTCGCCCTTTCCACCACGCCGTTAGCTTTGGGGTTGGCGACCGAGGCGAAGCAGAGCTTGATGCCGAGGCCGGAACAGAATGCTCTGAAATTCGCCGCGTCAAACTGCGTCCCGTTGTCCACGGTAAGCTCGCGCGGGAGGCCAAACCGACAGATGAGATTTTTCCAGACAAACTTCTGCACGGCGGCCGAAGTGATCTTTGCCAGTGGTTCGGCCTCTATCCATTTGGAGAAGTAGTCCAGGGCGACGACGACGAACTTGGTGCCCCGGCTCGCCGTTTTGAAAGGGCCGACGAGGTCCACCCCCCTGCGGGCGAGGGGCCACGAGGGCGAGATGGGCTGCATCACCGAGGCTGGTTTGTTAGTGCCTCGGCCCATCCACTGGCAAGCGGGGCAGAGACGCACCAATGTCTGGGCGTCGGTCAGCGCCGTAGGCCAGTAGAAGCCGGCGCGGTATGCTTTGGCGATCAGGGACCGCGGGGCGAGGTGCGAACCGCAGAGTCCCTGGTGGATTTCCTTGAGCAGACTCCGTCCTTCTTCGAGTGCGAGGCACCTCAGAAACGGGGCGCACACCCCCCGCTTGTAGAGCGAGCCTTTGTGAATGATGAAGCTTCGAGCGCGCGCGGCGAGGCGCCGTGCTTTGGCCGGGTCCTCGGGTTCCTTCTCCGATATGAGGTACTCTTCGATCGGTGTCCTCCAGTCTTCAGGCGAGGCGGCGTCTGCGGAGATGGTGTTGACCTCGGACGCAACCTCGGCCGAGGGGGCCATCAAGGTCTCGCTGAACGCGCCAGGAGGCGGGGTGGAGCCGCCACTCGCTGCCCGGGCCAGAAGATCGGCCTCGACGTTGTCCCCGCGCGGGATGCTCTGGATTGTGATACTGCTGAAGTGTTTCTCGACGGCCCTTACTGCTGCCAAATACTTCACCATTTCTAGGTCTTTTGCCTGGTAGTCCTTTCCGACTTGGCCGGCGACTAATTGCGAGTCGCTTCGACTGAGGAGGCGGTGTGCCCCGGCCACGCGCGCCTTGCGGAGGCCGAGCAGAAGTGCCTCGTACTCGGCGGCGTTGTTTGTCGTGTTGAAGTTCAGGCGGGCCGAGTATAGCATCTTTGCTCCCCCCTGGCGATATCAGGACCGCGCCGGCCCCCTGCTCCTTCCGCGCACCAAGAACCGTCGATGTATAGCGTCCAGACAGAGTCGCCCGCGACGGGTTCGAAATCCGGGCGGGGTACCCACTCGACGATGAAGTCGGCGAGGACCTGCGACTTGATGGCGGTTCGGGGAAGAAACTCGATGGTGAACGGGGCGAGCTCGGCTGCCCACTTGCTGACTCGGCTGGTGGCTTCTCGGTTGCGGAACATCTCGCCGATTGGGAACGATGTCGGGACCCGGATAGAGTGGGCCATGAAGTAGTGGCGAAGCTTTCGGGAGGCCATGATTAGCGCGTATGCCAGCTTCTCGAGCTCGGTGTAGCGCAGCTTCACGCCTTGTAATGACTCGGAGACGTAGTAGACCGGGTTCTGGGTCCGAGCCTGCTCCCTGACCAGGACGGCGCTGACGGCCGAGGCCGTCGCGGCGAGGTACAGCAGGAGGACATCCCCCGGGGACGGGCTCTGGAGTCAGTGGAGGCGAGGCGAGGTACTGCTTGAGGCTCTCGAAGCCGAGCTGGCACTCCTCCGTCCATTCGAACTTCCCGGAGCCCCTCAGGGCTTTGAAGAATGGGAGCCCCTTTTCGGCGGAACGAGACACAAACCTTCCCAAGGAGGCAAGGCGACCCGCCAGCTTCTGAACTTGCTTGGTCGTGGTGGGGGGACTCATGCTGAGGATTGCTTGTATCTTCTTTGGGTTGGCCTCTATCCCCCGCTTGGAGACGAGGAATCCCAGCAACTTCCCCGGCACGCACGCCGAAGACACATTTCTCTGGGTTGAGACGCATGTTGGACTTGCGCAGGTTGCAGAAGGTCTCCCGTACGCCGGCCGCATGCGACTGGGCGAGGCTGCTTTTGATGACGACGTCGTCCACGTATGCCTCGACGTTGCGGCTGACTTGGTCGCGCAAGGTTTTGCCGATCAGCCGGGCGAAACGTCGCCCCCGCGTTTTTGAGGCCGAACTGCATTCGCACGTAGCAAAATGTTCCACATGGGGTGATGAAGCTCATCTTTTCCTCGTCCTCCTCGGCCATCCAGACCTGATGGTACCCAGAGTAGGCGTCGAGGAAGCTCATGAGTTCGCAGCCGGACGTGGCGTCCACGAGTTGGTCGATGCAGGGGGAGAGGGAAGTCGTCCTTTGGGCACGCCTTGTTGAGGTCGGTGTAGTCGACGCACATGCGCCACTGCCCGTTCGCCTTCTTGACAAGGACCGGGTTCGCCAGCCATTCTGGGTGCAACACTTCGCGGATGACCCCGGCCTTGAGTAGCTTGGCGACCTGTTCGCGGGCGGCGAGCTGTCGGTCGGCCGACATCTTCCTCAGCCTTTGCTTGACTGGGCGAGCCTCCGGCCTGACTTGCAGCTTGTGCTCGATTATGCTCCGGGGGACCCCCGGCAGATCCTCGGGTTCCCAGGCGAATATGTCTGCGTTTTCCCGCAGGACGAGGAGGAGGGCTTGCTCCGTCTCGGCCGGGAGATCTGCCCCGACTAGGACGGTCTTGTGAGGCTCGTCTTCGGATAGCGGGATAGACCTAGTTTCCCCGTCCGGTCTGGGTTTGGGGATCCACCACCCCGTGGTAGAAGACATGAATTGGTCAGGGGCGAGGTCGATGCCGAGGACATCACCTGAGGCAGGCGAGGTGGTTCCGCGGAGATTGGAGTGCAGCGTCTCGGCCACTGGGACGACGTCGTGGACATATCTGATGGTCGCAGACTGCTCGATGCGGCGGGAGAGGGCTTGGTCGCCGTGGACTGTCACGACTCCAGCGGGCGCGGGGATCTTCATGCACAAGTATGCGTGGTGGGGGATTGCCCTCGAACTTATTGAGCGCCAGCCGCCCGAGGATGACATTGTACTGGTAAGGCATGTCGACGACGTCGAAAGAGGACGGTCTCGGCGCGGGAGAGGCCGTTGCGTCGGAACTCTACTGGGAGTTCGACTCGTCCGAGGGCCCTGATCGGCTCGCCACCGAAGCCGAGGAGGGGGATTCCGGGAGGCTGCAAGCACGCTCGCGGGATACCCATTTTGTCCAATGCGGAGGCGAACAGGATGTCCGCCGAGCTGCCTCCATCGACGAAGACGCGCCGGACCTCTACCTCGGAGATGATGGCCGAGATGACGAGGGCGTCGTGGTGCGGGAGGACCACGCCCACAGCGTCCTCCGGTCCGAACGTGATGGGGGTGTTTGTCCAGGCGGGGAGCTCGGTCGGCGGATACGCGCCGATGTGCTGGACCCGGCGAACGTATTCCTTGCGCTGGCGCTTCGATGAGAAGGTGCAGGCACCCCCACCGATAATTGTGTGGACGACGCGACGAGGTCCATGGCCGCCGGGCGGGGAGCCGCGCCGGGGAGGTGGTGGAGGGAGCTCAAGCGGGGCCTCGCCCCGTCAGTTCTTGGTTACGCCGCTCGCCCTCCGCCCGGGGTGGGGGGGCGTCGGCCCGTGCTCGGGCGACGACCTCGCACTCGTCTGTGGAATGTGAGCAGAGCTTGTGAAGCTCGCAGTACTTTCGTCGGGGTCTTGGGCGAGGCGCCTCTCGCGGGCGAGGTGCTGGGTCTCCTCGGCCTGGCCCTAGTCGGGCATAGGGCTCCCTTCCGTGGCGGCGCGGAGGCGCACGGGGCGGGGAGCGGGCGATCTGCCGCCTTTGATTTTCTTGCGGTCGCCCTTCGTCTGATACGTGATGTATCTCGTGGCGCCTCGATCGCCGCCGCTCGGCCTCGGTCTTCTCGCCCCCCAGGTACGTCTGCGTCGCCCTGGCCTCTTCCCTTCGCAGAATCTGTCCCTCCTCGACTTGGGCGTATACCTCCATGATGTCGTACAGCTGCTCGACGCGGGAAGGGCGCTTCCTCTCAAGTTTGTCGGCCAAGGCCTCGTTGTTGATGCCTCGCCTCGCCGCCTCGCAAATCGTCTGTTCCGCGACCCCTTTCACCTGGCATTGGACCTCGAAGAAGCGACGTTGGAACGCGCGGATGGTCTCGCCTGGTCGCTGCCTGAGGTTGCTGAGGTCCGTCGAGGTCATCTCCTTGTTCCGGCACCCCTGGAAGTGCCCGTGCAACTTGTCCCGGAGCTGCTCCCACGAGTAGATTGTGCGAGGCTCCAGGCCAAGGTACCATGCCTGGGCGATGCCGGTGAGGGCGAGGAGCAGGCTCTTCGCCATGATGGCCTCGCCACCGCCTGAGGCCATCACGGCCGCTTCGTACACCCTTGTGTACAGGACCGGATCTGTCGTGCCTGCGTACTTCGGAAGGTCGGCGGGACGAAACTTTGGCGGGAACGGGACCGCCATGAGCCTCGGGCTCAGCGGGCTTGCCAAGCTCGTGAGGTCGATGACCTCGCCGCGCCCCGCCCGCTCTTGCTCCTCGCGCGCCTCGCCTGGGCGCTGGGTACTCGCGCCCGGGCCCGCACCGCCACCATGGGTTGCGTCCCTGGGCGACCTGCTGGTTCAGAAGCACGGTCGTCCTGAGGCGAGCCGCCTCGCAGTCTGCCTCGCCCATGAGTGCGGTCGCTCGGGCCCGCGCTGCGTCCAGGTCCTTGAGGAGGGACTCGGCCGCCGAGGATGGGGCGAGGACCTCCGCTCGGGCGGCGGCCTGGGTGGCGGCCAACTGGTGACGCAGGTCTTCAGCGGCGGATGTCTCCGGAGGGGGCGGGGGGGGGTTGCTAGAGTGCGCGTGGCTTCAAGTTGGGCTCGATAGAGGTCGGCCATCTGCTGGGACTGAGAGTTCGCCTTCAGGACTTCCAGCTCCGCCGCCTGGAGACGCGCCTGCAAGGTCGCCGAGTTCCTCGCTGCCTCGCCGGCCTGCCGGCGCAGGTCGTCCACCTCGTCCGCCAGGGTCTGCCCGCCCGAGGGCCCCACCGGGGGTGGCGCTCGGGTCTCAGAGGGTGGGACGGCAGCCTGCGACCCGCCGTCAGCCGCGACGCCGGAGGTGAGCTCGCCCGGACGATCGGGACCGCCCGGGACGGCTCTTGCTGTTTCCACATTCGTCTCGCCCTCGGCCGCAGGAGGAGGGAGCTGGACCCCGCGCCTGCCGCTCGCCGCCGCCTTCCGCCTTGTCGTGGTCGCGCCCTTCTTCGGTCGAGGCGGCATGATGGAGACCCGCTTCAAGAAGTACTTCGCCCCTTCGTCCCCACGGTCGGCGCCAACTGTCGATGAGATGACTCTCGGACAGTAAGTGTGGGCACCCCGGGTCGGGGGACCGAGGTGCGGAAGGGAGACTCGGGGAACGAAGCCAACTGACCGCGGCACTTTATCCAACAACCGCCGAGGGTTCAAATGCAGTGATGAAAGTATAGTGAAAAGCGTGTTGTATATCTCCTTTCACATGGGTGCCAACTTGCCCTTATATAGGCAAAACCGGCTTACAAGTGTAAATACATCGCTACCCCTTAAAAGGTTACAATCTTTTCCTAGCTCGTGTCACCGTACATTTGGCCGAACTCGTACTCTCCACCTCGCCGCTACCTACTACATGCGCCGGTATATTCCTAGATTCCCTTCGCCGGTACGGCTCGTCTCCGCCCTTGTTGTCCTCAGTGCTGACGACGTCGTCCTCGCCGGGTGAACTCGCCTCTCTTTTCTCCTCGCCCCAGCCGAGGCGCCCCCTCACCTCGTCCTCGGTGGCCGACTTGGTCCCTGCTCCTGCACCAAAGTCGCCTGACCGGGATGACCCCGTGTCGCCCAATGCCCGCCGAGGATCCCTGTGCAACATTATACGTTAAACATAATATGAAATAGAGAATAGGGGGTACCTCAACCCGAGGCCTCGGCCGGACTCCCCCAACAGTATGTGGAAAGAAGGGGCACCGAAAGAAATTCTTCCGGGCCAAAAATATTCTTCGCGTGCCATTCCCGTGATTAGACACTGAGGCAAAAAAAACCTCTTGCTTGTCGAGTTAATTGCATAAAACAACCACAATTGGGGCTCGGTTTTCAGAAAGCCACCGGTTTTTATTTTATTTTTCAAAAAACTACTGATCTCTGGGCAAGCCGTTGCAGATTGTACTGATCGCTCGCTAATCGCTCATTGACGCCCGTTCTGACCAGTGGGGCCCGCCCGTCAGGCTGACGTTAAGCGGAAGAGAAAAGAAAAAGAAATAAATAAATAAAATAAAAAACCTAGAACTAAAAGGGCAAGGGGGCCACTTGGGCCGCCCCACCCCGTGCTCGTATCGCCGTCGCCGCCAAACCGAGCCACAGAAGCGCACGGAGGTGAAGCTCTAGGACCTCCCCGTGGTGCTTGGCGCCTGCTGCGTTCTGCACAACATCTGCGAGGTGAGGAACAACGTGGGCCGATTCACGCGGCGCCTGCGCTGTGCTCCTCCCTCGCCATCGCCATCGGCCTCGCAGCTGGTGCCGCTGCGTCCCCGTCTACTCCCTCTCGCATGCCCGTTTCAATCTGTACGAATCCGGCTAGATGGGCGCCTTGTCACTTGCCTTCCTGCCCTTGCCAAGCCACTCGCCCCACGCCCTCTAGCGCCATCGGTGCCAAATCCCGTCGCTGTCCGCTAATCCGGCGAACTAGAGGGCTTTGGGCCAATTCCTACTGCCTGGAGAACCGCACGGACACGTCGAGGATGATTACGTGGTCTCCCGCTCGCCCCATCGCTCACATTGCCGGAATTCGGCCATCTTCCTCAACTCCGGCCGGTCTTCCTCCGTGGCCGTTCGTCGTGCTCGGTGAGCCCCTGTAAAATTGCTTGCACGTACTCGATCTCCTCCACCCTGTAGCCATTTCCCCTCATTCAATTTTGCATTTTGTACACTACTCGAGTTCAAGGCCGCCGTGACAGCAGACCTGCGCGGCGCGCTCGTGTCCTGGACACCTGGGGGAGACCCCTTCGTGGGATTCGAGGGGGTCTGGTGCGACCCGGCGTCCGACGTGGTGCAGCGCCTGCGCGTGCACGGCGTGGGCCTCGCTGGCGCGCCTGCCGATGCTGGAATCTGTTTCGCTCTTCCACAATAGCCTCTCCGGCGACATCCCGCCGGTCTTCGCCGCCCTCGCACCCACCCTCCACAAGCTCAACCTCAACCGCAACGCCTTCTCCGACGAGATCTCGCACCTCCGTCCGAAGCAACTCGCTCTCCGGTGATATAGCCAGCAAGCTCAGCACCTGTCGCAGCATTGACTTGCTTGACGTCGGAACCAACCATTTCTCCGGAGCCGCGCCGTTCGGAGATTTGGACCATTGGATTTTGATCAAATGGTTCAAAAAATCGAGCCGCCTAATGTCCGTTGCTTGCAAGCCGTTACCTCGAGCCACGTCAGCCTGGCGAGTGGGCCCCACTAGTCAGAACGGGCGTCAACGAGCGATTAACGAGCGATCAGTGCTGAAAGTGCATCTAGAGCCCCCTAATGGGTTTTGATGATTAATGACAAACGATTAAGGGACTAATGGTTTACTAAGTGTATTCAGGTGTTATAGTCCCCAAGTAGTTGGTTTAACCGACGGATGTCGACCCCTAAAAAGTTGAAGATGAAGGAAGGCTTGGACTCAGAAGATTAGTGATGATTTTCTAGTCTTTTGATATGGTCAATGATCATTTGAGTCTATATGGCAAGCCGCCTATTAAGAGGGGTATAAAATCTAAGTTAGAAGAAGAGTCTTCATGTGTGCTCAATCAAATCTTATAAGAACTCTTTGAAATCTCTTTCTGAAACACAGACAGTGACTCTCAGTTGTACCGGTTTGAAGAATCGGCTGTACCGAGATTGGCCTCTGTTGCGAGGTTTGAAGACTCAGTCGTCTTCAGCTTCGAAGAGCTTCAATTGCGGCATGACCGGTCTTGAACCCGGTGCTGCCGAGAATGGCCTTTGTGTTGGAGAGTTAGGGAACCCTGCTGCTTAGGGTCTGCCCAAGTTTCATATTTCAAAAATCGGTTGCACCGGTTTTGAATCCGGCTGCACCGGGAATCCTCTCTAGACTTAGGTCGTTTGATGCCCTAGTCTAAGTCGCATTCTGAGTTGTCTTCGGTTACACCGGTTCTGCATCCGGCTGCACTGGGAATCTCTTCTGGACTTAGGGCCAAGTTCGTCTCAGACTAAGTCCCACATGTTTCATCTGCGGTTGCACCGGTTCCGTTTTTCGGCTGCACCGAGAATCTGTTCCGGACTTAGGTCTTCTTTGTGAAGCGGTGTTACCGGGTTATGTTTCCGACTGGGCCGTTTTTCTTTTCTGTGAAAAAGAACGCATCATCTTTTCTAACCCCGGCACAACCGCCTTCGAGTCGGCACTACCGGGAATTGTTTCTAGAAGTTGCTCTGATGAGTGTATTCTTCAATTCCGGTGTAACCGTGTTCCTTCCGGAACTGCCGCCTTTGTGTTGAAGCCTTCCGTTGTGCATCTGAAGTTCTTCAGAAATGACCGTTGGTTTGAATCTCGGTGCTTCCGGGTTTCACCTCCAACTGTTTGTGAATGTTTGGGGATCACCTCAAGATCCACCCCGAGTGATTGAGTAGGTCCTAAGTGGACTGAGCTCAAGGAGAAGAAGGTGAAGTGATGCGCACGGGGGTGCCCGATCTTCCGTCAGGAAGGGATAATCACGATTGTGGAGAACTCGACGTTGACGACCCGGCTTCCAATCAGAACTGATCCGAACCCTGCGTTCGCTACACCACAGCTCCGTTGGTTATCAACCACGCGCACACACGGTTGACCTCGCCAAGAAGGCTTATCCCTGCATGCGAATCGAGAACACAAGCAAGAACACAGTAGAAGCAATCTCACAAACGAGATGATTGTTGATTACTCGAAGTGGGGTTCTACAAACTGATGAAATCAGCGAGACTGCGATGGCAGAATAATTCTAAGAAAAACCCACCCTAAACAATGACGGCTACCAAGTATTTATACCTAGGGTTTCTGAGAGTTTCACCCTAAACCTGGGCTTAAAACCCGAAACGAAAACAAGGCCCGAAGTGGCCCAAAACGGTGTCGCAGCACCTGACGACTTGTTCTGATAATTTCAATATCTCTGTAATTATTCATAACGTGGCATCAGATCCATTGGAAAGTTGTCGTTGTTAGCTTTCCAACGCATACAAGAACTCTTCAATCGGACTCCGTATGAGAAAGTTATGCCCCATTTATGTAGGTGCTGTCTGCTGAAAACCGAACCGAATTCGAAGTTGAAGTGGAGTCCGACTTGACTTGGGGTGGCGCCTCATCCTCTTGTGGCTGGTCCAGTGGTGCTTCTCCCATGTTCCTAAGAATCAAAATATCACCATTAAGTAGCATCCCATCCTTAGCCACATAATTATGGATAGTAAGAAACGAACGCACCTCATGATTAAGTCGTCGGGCACGGGAACGGGCGATTGGTCCTTGGATGATAGTGTGGGAGATGTCCTCATCATGAAGACTGTGTGTCTTCGGAGCTAAGTGCTCAGCCTCTCCAAACGAAGACGTAGAGTTGTTGCCAACAACTTGAACTTCAGGTTAAATCCTTTTGTCTTCAATTTGGATTGTCTCTTGCTTGCTATTCTTCATTTGTGCTAAGTTTAGTTTGCAATCTGTTGTTTCATTTGAAATCTGCTTCAACCTTGCATGCTTAACAATAAATTTGAGTAAAATTTGATAATCTCCTATTGACCCCCCTCTAGTCGATAAACCTCGATCTTTCAATTGGTATCAGAGCAAGGTCTCCTCTTTGCTACTGATTTGGTTTAACCACCAAGGTGAAAGGTATGTCTACTTCTGGGAACTTTAAGAGTTCTTCACATAGACCTATCTTTGATGGTACTAAACTATGCAGGATGGAAGCACAAGATGAGGATACATCTTGAAGCAATCGACTTCGAGATCTGGAGAATCATTGAACAAGGACTCGTTGTCCTCAATGAAGACGAGTTGACTGAGGTTGACAAGAAGAACAAGCAGCTGAATGCACAAGCTTGTGATATATTCTTCGGTGTGCTCAACGATGATGAATTTGGAAGAATCAGCATTCTCAGAAGCGCGAAGAAGATCTGGGACACGCTTGAAGAAGTATATGAAGGGACCAAGTCAGTCAAAGACTCCAGGACCGATGTTCTTCGAAGCCAATTCAACCGGTTCAGAGGTTCAGATCAAGAATCAGTCCAAAGCATCTACTCAAGACTCACAACCATCACAAATGAGCTTCGAGGACTTGGTGCAACGGACATCACCGACACAGTCATCGTCAAGAAGCTTCTCATGTCTCTTGATGAAAGGTATGACACCTTGTGCACCCTCATTCAAGAAAGAGCTGACTTCAAATCATTGACTCCTTCTCAAGCCCTTGGAGGACTCAATGCTCATGAGATGATCATTGAAGAGAAGAAGGAGCTACACTCTACAAGATCAGGCCCTCGAAGAAGTATTGCTTTGAAGGCCAAGAAGACAGAGACTTCATCTGAAGAATCAAGTGATGAAGCTGATGTTAGGGACTCTTTGGAAAGGACTTAGCCCTTTTGGTCAAAAGATTCAACAGGTTCCAAAAGGGTGGAAGATTCAAGAAGTATGACTTGAGAAGAAAAGAAAGCTCCTCCTCAAGAGACCCCAAGAAGAGAAAGTGCTATAAGTGTGGGGAGACCGGCCACTTCATTGCCAACTGTCCTCTCCACAAAAAGGACAAGAGAAAAGGAAAAGGTCACAAAGGAGAGAAGGAAGAAAAGAAGGAGAAGTCTTACAAGAAGGAGCGCCACTCCAAGGCCAACCACTACAAGAAGAACAAGTACAAGGCAAAAGTCTATCTTGGCAAGGAGTGAGATTCAAACGCAAGTGACTCTTCAAGTTCTGAAGCTTCTACCTCGGACTCCGAAACAGGAATGGTGGGACTCGCATGGTCTTCACCGACAAAGGCACGGTCAATCTTTGACATGCCAAGTGACAACGAGTCTCCCACATGCTTTATGGCTAAAGGGTCCAAGGTAACTTCAAAATCTCCTAACTATGATGATAGTGATGATGACCTTATGAGTGAAGAATTGGAAAATATAAAACCTAGTTATAGGATTCTTGCTAAAATAGTTATGGAACAAGAAATCATCCTTGAAGATCAAGAAAGTTTGCTTGTCGATGAGATGGAGAAGAACAAGGAATTGACTCATGAGTTGAATAAACTCGAGTCAAAATACCTTGACCTTACTAAGGCTCATGAATCACTAGTAGAGAATCATGAGAAGCTTGGAGTTGAGTTCCTCAATAAGAAGCAAGATCTTGAGTCTCTAAAAGTGGCTCATGATGAACTTAGATTTGAAAATGATTCTCTTATCGCCAAACAAATTAGTGAGAATCAAGAAGGCTTTAACCCTCCATGCTTAAAATGTATTGCATCATCAAATGCTATGCCTCCATCTACATCATCTAGCAATACGCATTCAAATGCTTCATCTTCAAATGCTATATTGGTCTCTTGTTCTCCTAACACTCTGTTGGCGTACGAACGCCGGTGTCGGTGGTCCGGAAGGACCCCCTTTGGGATTCGGCCGGGGAGGTGGAGCTTCAGAGCTACGGTGACCTTGAATGGCAGGGAAATGGAAGAAAGAGACCGTGATTTACCCAGGTTCGGGCCACCGATTAGGTGTAAAACCCTACGTCCTGCTTTCTTGTGTATATATGAGGGTGGATTATTACAAAGTGTAGAGTACTCTGGCCTTCGTCTAGCACCAACCCTAACCCTAGCTCGAGCTAGCCGAGAGTGAAAACCAGAGCAACCTTTTTTACCAAGAGTCTTTTGGGTTCTCTAGAATGCGAGCCCTTTGCATGGCTTCAGTTCTCCCCTTTTATACTCGGGGGTCACCACAATAGCTGGCAAAGATATTTGTACTATAGCCACGTTGCTGGTAACATCCTAGGGCATGGGCTATTCACGCCGGTGGTTGATAACCGCTGTAGCGGAATAGTTCTGACATGCTTTGGTTGGGAGACGGGCCTTCGTGACGTAGCGGTGCCAGGCGACGGAGTCTTCCTCCACAAGCCTCCCGCTCCGGTCGCTGCCACCCGGGCCCCACGGGGCAGGGGATGCATGGGGGTGCACCGGCGCGCCCCAAAGTCAAAAAGGAGGTCTGTCTGACAGCTGACCGGGCCCATCATATCGCAGGTCAGTGAGACGTTTCTGACAACGTCCTTCTGCCCGCATGGGGCTTAGAGCAGGCACGCCTGCTGACCGGCATTAAATGTGTCGGATGGGCATTAAATGCTCCTTCTGGGCAACGTGGAAGGGCCCCGCGTGGGACCCGCAAGGGGTGCAACGGGACTCTTGCCACGTGTGCTGGGGGACGACCCCCGAGTGGAGCTCGGGGATCCAGCGCTCGGGGACGGATCCCCCCGAGGAGTCCTCGGGGACGGATCCCCGAGGAGCGCTCGGGGTCCGGGCGCTGGGGGAGCACTCGGGATCCCCCGAGTGCGCCCTTTTAGCTGTTCTCTCGGCGCGCGAGGCACCCTCCGACCCAGGTGGGACCCAAGCCGCTTTGGGCGCTCGGGGAGCGGCCTTAAAGAAACGACTCGGGATGCCTCCTGGGAGCTGAGCGACTGTAGTGCTCGGGGATAGCTCCCCGGGCTTATCTTACTCGATTTCCACACCCATTGGTGACGTGGCATCAAGTTCGGCCCGCTTCCAGCCGATAAAGGGGACCCTGGGCCCCATATCACCGACACACTCCATCTACGGAGACCATAGCAATTGTAAATGAGAATGCTAGGATGAAGAATCTTCTCGAGTTCAGTTTCTTCAAGTGCTGCAAAGGAAGCGAATCTCTAAGAGAGCTTCTTAGTAAGCAATCGATGAACTCGAAGAAAGAAGGGTTAGGCTTCATCCCGAGCTACAACACGGATGGAACCAAGTGGAGACCCGAGCAATATCCCAAGACCAAGTGGGTTCTTGGAAGAGGGAAGAATATCGAACTCACTCACTATAATGGCTATGCTCGTAAAGATTATGCATCCATGCATGCTAACTATGATGCCAACTATAGATTAGCTAAAACCCAAAAGGGTAAAGTATATGCCAAATACGTTGGGCATAAGAGTAGGGATGTGTCTTCATGCAAAACCATCTGGGTGCGCAAAGACCACATTGCTAGCCTTATACCCAATGTATTTGACACATCTAACAATGTCCCAACCGCTAACATTCATGGACCCAAGAAGGTATGGGTACCTAAAAGAAACTAATTGTTTTGTAGAGCTACGCCTCCGGAGGATGGGAATGGCTGCTTGATAGTGGATGCACCGATCATATGACCGGGGACGAAAGCATGTTCGATGAGTTCACGCCAAATGCTTCACCTTCTCGAATCATTACATTTAGAGACAATGGTAAAAGAAAGGTAATGGGACTAGGTAAAATTGTCATATCCAAGGACAAATCTATTGCTAATGTTATGCTTGTCAAGTCCCTTGGATTCAATCTTATGTCCATTGCTCAACTAACCGATCTTGATCTTAATGTATTATTTACTAAAATTGATTGCCAAGTGTCTAAAAGTGATGACCATTCATTGGTTTTCAAAGCGGTAAGAAAGGGTAATCTTTATCTTGTTGACTTTTCTAAAGGTCCTCAAGTCACCACGTGCTTAATTGCAAAATCCACAAAAGGTTGGCTATGGCATCGAAGACTTGAACATGTAGAAATGAGGAATCTAGATAAGTTGGTCAAAGGTAAGCATATCCTTGGAATAACTAATGTATCATTTGAAAAGGATCGCCTTTGTAGTGCATGTCAAGCCGGGAAGCAAGTAAAGTTGAAGCATCCCGCAAAAACCGTCATGACAACGACAAGTCCTCTCGAGCTTCTTCACATGGACTTATTTGGTCCAAATACCTACAAGAGCTTCAGAGGTAACTCTTACGGTATTGTGATTGTAGATGACTTTACTAGATTCACTTGGGCATATTTTCTTGAGGATAAAGCTAGGACCCAAGAATGCTTCAAGAGATTTGCAAGAGAAGCACAAAATAAATTTGAGTTGAAGATCAAGAAAGTGCGAAGCGACAACAGGACGGAGTTCAAAAACACAAACGTAGATGACTTCCTTGATGAAGAAGGCATCAACCATGAGTTCTCCGCCGCTTACACGCCTCAACAAAACGGCGTTGTTGAAAGAAAGAATCGAACCCTAATCGAGATGGCGCGTACAATGCTTGAAGAATACAACACGCCAAGCAGATTTTGGGCGGATGCCATAAACACCGCATGCCACTCCATCAATCGACTCTATCTTCACAAGTTTATGAAGAAGACGTCATACGAGCTACTAACAGGTAACAAACCAAACGTTGCATACTTTCGTGTATTTGGATCTAAATGCTATATTTTAGATAAGCACCGCACGTCTAAATTTGCTCCAAAATCACACGAGGGTTTCTTTCTCGGTTATGGCTCGAGTTCGCACACTTACCGCGTCTTCAATAATTTTACACGAAAAGTTGAAGAAACGGTGGATGTGCAAATCGACGAAACTAATGGCTCCCAAGTAGAGCAACTGCCAAGTGTTGCAGATGAGCTCATTCCCATTGAAGCATTGAAGAATATGGCTATTGGGGAAGTAAAGCCGATTGAAGTCAAAGAAAGCACTTCATCTCTTGACGTCATGCCACCTTCCTCAAGTCAAGAACATCAAGAGGAGAGTGATGACGTTGAAGCAAACGCAGAAGATGAAGCCCAAACAAGACTTTAAGCTCAAAGTGGTCCACATCACCCAAGACTAGCGAAGCAAATCCAAGACAGTCACCCCGTCGACAAAATCATAAGTGATGTGAACAAAGGTCCACAAACTCGCTCATGTGCTAGACTTTCAAATTTTTGTGAGCACTACTTGTTCGTGTCTTCTTTGGAACCAACTAGAATCGATGAAGCTATGAATGATGAAGACTGGTTGATTGCGATGTAAGAAGAGTTGAATAACTTCGAACACAACAAGGTGTGGACACTAGTCGATAGACCGAACCCCAAAGAGCACAACGTCATAGGAACAAAATGAGTGTATCGAAACAAGCAAGATGAAGATGGTCAAGTGGTGTACAACAAAGCACATCTCGTCGCCCAAGGCTACACGCAAGTAGAAGGTTTGGACTTCGGTGAGACTTATGCACCCGTAGCTAGATTAGAAGTTAGGATAGAAGAGTTACAAACCTTGTTTCTTATTTTAATTTATGTATTGGTTTGTAAACTCTAAATTGGTGATCTTTTGTGCTTGATACATTTTCTTTATTATGTTCTGATCAATTATCACTATATGCATATCTTCATCTTATCATTTGATATATCAATATGCCCTGATCTATTATTCATATTTGTATCCTTAATGATCATATGCTCTGTTTAATTGCTCATCATATATATGCCTATATGCTCTGATCACCTCTTCCATTAATGATTATTCTTATACAATACACTTCCACGGATTCCAAGATATAGGGGGAGCTCCTCAAAACTCCTCAAAGATGTGCACTTGCTTTCTAAACAATATTTATATAGTGCACATATTTAGGGCGAGCTATCTCTATATCATGGAACTCAAAAACATAAATCTTTATATCTTTTGTGAAGCTTTAATCGTGTTGTCATCAATCACCAAAAAGGGGAAGATTGAAAGTGCATCTAGAGCCCCCTTGGGTGTTGATGATTAATGATAAACGATTAAGGGACTAATGGTTTACTAAGTGTATTCAGGTGTTATAGTCCCCAAGTAGTTGGTTTAACCGACGGATGTCGACCCCTAAAAAGTTGAAGATGAAGGAAGGCTTGGACTCAGAAGATTAGTGATGATTTTCTAGTCTTTTGATATGATCAATGATCATTTGACTCTATAGGACAAGCCGCCTATTAAGAGGGGTATGAAATCTAAGTTAGAAGAAGAGTCTTCATGTGTGCTCAATCAAATCTTAGAAGAACTCTTTGAAATCTCTTTCTGAAACACAGACAGTGACTCTCGGTTGTACCGGTTTGAAGAATTGGCTGTACCGAGATTGGCCTCTGTTGCCAGGTTTGAAGACTTAGTCGTCTTCAGCTTCGAAGAGCTTCAATTGCGGCATGACCGGTCTTGAACCCGGTGCTGCCGAGAATGGCCTTTGTGTTGGAGAGTTAGGGAACCCTGCCGCTTAGGGTTTGCCCTAGTTTCATATTTCGGAAATCGGTTCAACCGGTTTGGAAGACCGGTACTTCTGGAGTATGCTTCTGTTAACCTAGACTAAGTCCTGTTCGTTTTGTCTTCGGTTGCACCGGTTTTGAATCCGGCTACACCGGGAATCCTCTCTGGACTTAGGTCGTTTGATGCCCTAGTCTAAGTCGCATTCTGAGTTGTCTTCGGTTGCACCGGTTCTGCATCCAGCTGCATCGGGAATCTCTTCTGGACTTAGGGCCAAGTTCGTCTCAGACTAGGTCCCACATGTTTCATCTGCGGTTGCACCGGTTCCGTTTTCCGGCTGCACCGAGAATCTATTCTGGACTTAGGTCTTCTTTGTAAAGCGGTGTTACCAGGTTATGTTTCCGGCTGAACCATTTTTCTTCTCTGTGGAGAAGAACGTGTCATCTTTTCTTACCCCGGCACAACCGCCTTCAAGTCGGCACTACCGGGAATTGTCTCTGGAAGTTGCTCTGATGAGTGTATTCTTCAATTCCGGTATGACCGCGTTCCTTCCGGAACTGCCGCCTTTGTGTTGAAGCCTTCCGCTATGCATCTGAAGTTCTTCAGAAATGACCGTTGGTTTGAATTCCGGTGCTTCCGGGTTTGTCTTTCGGTTGCACCGGAAGAGCATTTTTGTACCCAATGACTCTTTTCTGCAGAACGGCTATAAATAGCCCCCGACCCCCTGTGGGCTCGGGAAGACACTTAGCGCAAAAAGAACCTTCTCAAACACTATGTTTCCCTTTCCTCTTGACTCCATTAAGATCTACTTTGAGAGAGGAAAGTTTTGAGAGATCCAAGACTTGATTGAGCATTCAAGCAAGAGCTTCTTCGAGTCTAGAGTTCAGATCTATTACTCTTAGAGATTTGGCATCTCCTAGCCGGTTAGGCATCATTGAAAAGCTCCAACTTTGTGGATTCACCTCCAACTGTTTGTGAAGGTTTGGGGATCACCTCAAGATCCACTCCGAGTGATTGAGTAGGTCCTAAGTGGACTGAGCTCAAGGAGAAGAAGGTGAAGACTGTGTGTCTTCGGAGTTAAGTGCTCAGCCTCTCCAAACGAAGACATAGAGTTGTTGCCAACAACTTGAACTTCGGGTTAAATCCTTTTGTCTTCAATTTGGATTATCTCTTGCTTGCTATTCTTCATTTGTGCTAAGTTTAGTTTGCAATCTGTTGCTTCATTTGAAATCTGCTTCAACCTTGCATGCTTAACAACAAATTTAAGTAAAATTTGATAATCTCCTATTCACCCCCCTTTAGTCGATAAACCTCTATCTTTCAAGTGCAATCTGCAACGGCCTGCCCAGAGACTGGTAGTTTTTTGAAAAAAAATAAAAACCGGTGGCTTTCTGAAAACCGAGCCCCAATTGTGATTGTTTTATGCAATTAACTCCTTGCTTGTCTGGCCACTGTAGGATACTACCTATTACAAGAGTGTTTGTTTCTCTTTTATGTTCCTTGTTCGTCCAGTATTCCCTGGATGGTTAGATAAGTCAAACTATTACTAGCAGAGTGTCCGTGTGTTAAAATGGATGAAAATTTTATAAAGAAATTATATTATAAAATAAGCTATAATGATCATTTTGTTTCTCAAGTTATGCAGTAGCATATCTTGTTCAAAATTAGTGTGATACTATCTTTCGTTCTAAAATTCATATCCGCTGCAATACACGAGCACTGCTGGTAATAGTAGAGATAAGTATTTCAATGGACCATAATTATTGAAACAGGTATTTCATAGATCGATAGACAGTTGATATAGAAGAGTAGAAGAGTATTAAAAAAATAATACGATTCTAAATCTCAGGAGAAGATAGAAGAAGCAATTGAATTCACCCCCTCCTAATCCACAACTAAACTAAGATTCGTTTAGACTCCCGTGCAACAAATAATCTCTATAAACGTGGGCAAAAACCAATAAAAAGAAAATCAAATCTCTCCAATATGGAGAGCAGCTTTCAGAACCGCATGGTGGTCTCCCTTAAGCATATATTGTCCAACCACACCATATTTAGCACACATGGAAACAAAAACAACAATAGGTATATAAAGAATTAAACGAACTCTATCTACATAGACTGTACGTACATTTGGCTTGTCAAGTGATTCGAAGCAACCATCTCTATTCTTCTTCCTCTCGCAGGTGGCTAGGGCAGCTTGGCTAGGAGGGGAGGCAGCCCGGCTAGGAGGGGAGATAGCTCGGCTAGGGTGGCGGCGACCGGTGGAGGTGGCATAGGATGAAGGGGAGCGGTGGGGATCGGACGGTGATGAGCACGCAGCGGCCGGACTTGAGCTCACTTGAGAGGAGTTTTTATTATATCTAAGGTAGTTAATTCATTGGTTTTTGTTAGAGATTTTTTAGGTCTTTATTATATTCAAGATAATTAATTTGTTGGTTTTTGTTAGAGATCTAGAAATGTGTTAAGTGGAGGGAAGAGTTAAAATAGAAAGAAGATGTGGATGAACCAAGATGAAACCAACCACCACTAACTCAAATATATATAGTAGTAAAGAATATATAATAGTAAAAATAGAGATGCATATGCACATATGAACTAAAAAAGGTGAAAGCTGTTGAATCAATAAGCAATTTTTGAATTAAATAAATCTAGAAAAACACGAGATACAATATAATTCTAACAGCAGATTTAACTACTAGGATATTTTCAGATAAACTAGACATGCAAGATCCTAGCAGATAGTATACTAGCATATCTCTCGTATTTTCATGAAAAACTATGTTAGCTGTTGGATGATTACTAGGATATTTATAGATAGTATAGACGACCATCAAAATAATATTAACTGTTGGATGATTATTATCGGACGGTGTTTCATAAGGTAGTATAGATTACTCCGTTCGGCCACACTAATGCATTTGGCCACATCGATCCGTTCTGCCCCCAACGTGATGATCCAGCGATAGGATGGCTAATCCTCCAATGGTAACTACGAGTTTTTTTATGTGCATCTTCCCCCCGGATGCCTGTGGAGCGGAAGTCTGGTCCATGCCCGTCCTGGATTCCTACAGGAAGGAGTGAAATCAACGTTGGCGAGTTTCGAGAACGTCCTCAAGAAGCCAGGTCTCCAACTATCGTTCTCCAGTCAAGCCAACGGCTCCGGCTTGCCGAAGTTCACGGGACAAGGCAGTGGTCGAGGCTGCAGTCTTCACCAATCCACCACCACAAGCGGATTTCGCATCTGTTTGCCTACTTGATAGCGTAATTGTCTTTGCGGAGCAGCACCCCTTCATAGAGTAATAGGCTATTGAAATTGATATATGTTTTCCACAACTTTCTTAATTCTTCCCAAAGGAGTAACACTGTCGAAAAAAAACTAATGTTGAGTTACTTTGTAAGAATGGTTGTTTCAATTTCATGGAAATCTTATTCCTGGAGAAGTTGTGTATGCATTGACAGTCGTTCGTGTAAAAGATAAAAATATTTTTTTGATTGGTTTTGAGATTGCTCCCCAAGCATGCCGCTTGGTAAAAAAAAATCTGAACCATGCAATTTGCAAACTAAGCAAATGAAAGTGGGTCTGGGCCTGGCTGCATGGGCTGAAAACAAATCAGAATCTCTTCTTCTTCCTCCTCCCGTCGCCGTTGGTCCAAACCCTAGCTCGACTGGCATGGATCGCAAGCGCATCAACGATGCTCTCGACAAGCACCTCCGGAGTGAGAGGTCGTCTTCCTCCACATCCCGCGCCGCCAAGCTATCCTGCAGACCACGGCCGCCGCCGTCTCCAATGGTATCTCTTTCAGGCTGCAATCCATTCTTCGTTTCCCCCATCTGATTCTTACCTTTGCTGCTTTTAATCGGAACCACAGAGCAGTTGGATTCAGATAGTGAAGTTCAGGGAGACAGACACATTTTGGATTACATGGTTCTGCAACTTGAGAGGCAATGAGTTCTTTGCTGAGATCGACGATGACTACATCCAGGATGATTTCAACCTCTGTGGCTTGAGCAATCAAGTACCGTATTATGATCATGCGCTCGATCTCATCTTGGACCTTGAGTCAGTTCAGGGTAAGATTGATTGATTGCTTGCTTCTCGCTCGGTGTACATCTTATTATGATACATACATTACTTTTCAGCCATTCTTTGTTTACTTTGATCCTCATAAGTAGTAATGCATTTATCTGTCTTCCCTTTGTCTTGAGTTTTGCGCAGTATTGAATGAATTAGTAAGTTGGTGATCTTATTTATGTACAGGTGATGTTTTTGCTGAGGAGCAAAATGAATTGATAGTGGCATCCGCAGAGATGCTTTATGGTTTAATTCACGCTCGACACATCTTAACCACTAAGGGGTTGGCTGCAATGGTAAGCTACCATTTTGTCCTCCTATGATTGGCATGGAATGTTATACATGGTATTTTGCCTTTTTAGTATCAATCACACACTGATCTATTCCAAAACCTGAATGTTTCTGTAGCTGGAGAAGTTCAAGAATTACGACTTCGGAATATGCCCTCATCTATCCTGCTGTGGTCAACCCTGTCTTCCAGTGGGGCAATCTGATAGCCCTAGGTCCAGCACGGTGAAGATATATTGTCCTAAATGTGAAGATCTCTACTATCCAAGATCGAAATACCAAGCGAGTATCCTTTTAAACATCTTTGGTAGCTAAGCACTCAACAGTACGGGTCATTTACCTATCCTGAAATATGCAAACCCCCCTGACCTGGTAAGAATTAGAATTATGATGGCACCTATTGTGCCTTTTCAGGTTCACATGATGCCTGCCAATGAGAACTATTGAACTCCTTGTTGTAACAATGTTTTGCTTCCTTCTTGTCAATGGGATGGAGACACAAATCATTCTCAGTGTTTCTTTTCTTTGCTTGCCTTTGCATCCCAGACGCTTTGGATAGATTGCTCATTTCGTACAATAGTTATGAACAATATATTTTTGCATGTCTACTGGCACAAGTATATCTTGTGCTCTTTGTTGTGTGCTGCAGTGCTTTCTATTTGGCAAATTAGTTGTGGGACACTGTTATTTTGTGTCAATTGCTCAGACACACTACAAAAACATCAATTTGCTCAGTACCATTACAAAAAGGTGTAATTTGCCAGAACATACCACAATTACTAAAATAATGTCTTTTGAGCTAACATTTCAAAAGGGCAGTTTTGCCTCTGGCTTGAACGAAGCAGACTGTCTCACCCGATTGAACCTAGCTTGATTGCTTGTGATATATGTGGTCATCTCAGCCTGCACATTTTTTTTAAAAAAATGTTGAAATATGTGCGTTAAAACATGGCTAAATGTGCCGCACAGTGCAAAATACCGGGTCCATTGCCATTCTCACAGAAGAGGAGAAATAGGGTGAACCATGATACAACCCGAAGGGAAAACTAGACATTTCACATGTGTTCTCTCTCCTCATAGCTCAAGAAACATTATTTTAGTGATTGTGCCCCTTTTTGTAATGGTACTGGGCAAATTGATGTTTTTGTAGTGTGTCTGAGCAATTGGCACAAAATAAAGATGCCCCATGGCTAATTTTGTCGTTCTATTTTGCTCTTGTATCACCTTAAGTTTGCACAGATATCGATGGAGCATACTTTGGGACGACATTTCCTCATGTTTTCATGATGACCTATTCACACTTGAAGCCATAGAAGCCGACTTTTTTTATAAATATTATTTTTAAAATCAGAAATTCCAAATCTGGACGTCCGGATTCAAAATTTACAAAACTATACGTCTGTCGGCTAACGGTTAGCCGACAACGCGCTTGTCAGCTAACCGGAGGCCGAAATGGGTGTTGTCGGCCAACCGTTGGCTAACAATGGCGTTGTCGGCCAACGGTTGGCCGACTGCGCGCCGAAAGCATGCGGGCCCCGTAGTCGGCCGACGGGCACCCGCTTTCGGCCGACCGTTGGCCGACAAGGGCAAACGCCATCGTCACTGGCGTTTGGGAACGTGATGCAAACGCCAGCACCTCCGGCGTTAGCCCCCGAAGGGTTTAAAGCAACCGGTGGGCCGCGGGTGGGCCCCACCGACCCACTCAACCCCCCCAGCCTTCTTCCTCCTCTGCCCACCAGAGCGTGCCTCCTCTTCCCCTCTCTCTCCCCCACTCAATCTCCTCTCAAATCCATCTAAATCGGTGCCATTTCTTCATTGATTCGGACCCCATTGCATCTCTTGAGGTAAACTCTCCCATCTCCCACGAATTTGTTGGTTGAAATCGTCTCATGTGGTGGCATTTTAGGGTTAAGGGGAAACCCTAGTTTTTTGGATTTCTCACAAATCCATTGTTTAAATTGTGAAACGTTGGTTGGTTGTGATGTTTGTGATGTGTAGCAAGAATTAGGGTTAGGGTTGGTCATATGTTCGTGAAATTGTGAAATTGTGAAATGTGGGTTTGTAGCAAGAACTAGGGTTAGGGTTAAGGTATGTTGTAGGTGGAATAATAGATATTATAGACATTGCTTGTGATGTGTTTTGGATATAACGCGGTAGGGTTGTCGTTGATGCATTATGTTTGTTGTTATTGTTTTTTAGAAGGCGAGAATCGTTAATGTTCATTATGTGGATATGGCGGCATTTTTGAGTAACAATGCCGAGATTGTTGACAACGAGGAGAAAGTCACGGTATTTGTGACAAGTCCTAGTTATGACGAGGTTGTGGAAAGAGTAACGTATGTGTTGAATTGGATGGACCCGAGTGAGTAAGTTGAACTAAAAGGCGGCACATAATAGTACGACATGCCCTAGGCCAAGGAAAAAATCCAAGGGGGATAATCCTGGTACGAGCCATTCCGGTGGTGGTGTTGGTGGTGGTGATGGCGGTTCTACTGGTGGTGTTGATGGTGGTGGTGTTGATGGTGATGCTGAATGGTAAATATTTGTTACTTCATCTACTTATACATGACTTTTGCTAACATTTGATTTCTTTTTGTAGACATGGCTTCCTCCGAGCCCACTGCTAGGCCGCCTTGCGCCGATCAAGAAGATAGGCCAAGGAAGACGAGCCGTTGCCCTTTAGACAAAGATATGGTTCCTCCTACATGTTGGTGTGAAGATCCTTGTAGGGTGAAGGAGTCCACCGACTTTTCGTACACTAGAGGAAGAAGGTTTTTCATGTGTGCCAACTATGCCCGTGATCCAGAGCGTCCGTGTAACCCCTATGACCGCCCACCAGTAAGTTCAATCACACACGACGCAAATCTCTTGTTCCATCACATATGAGTAACAAACATAAGTATGTTTGTTGTAGTCTCCTCCTCCTCTTTGCGACTACTACACATGGATTGATCATGAGCAATCAAGTGCGGTCAAGGCTGTCATGGAGATTGAGGCACGCGTAGCTGTAGAAAAGTACTGAGAGGTCGTGCGTCGCCAGGAGGAGGCGGAGAAGCACAAGCTTTGGAAAGAGAAGCAACGCAAGGAGAACGAGGAAAAGGAGCGCCTCGAGAAGGAGGCTCGTGAGACGGAGAGGGCGATTAAGCGAGAGAGGGCTCGCCTCGCACAAGAAAAAGATGAAGAGCGCAACAGCAAGGGGAAATGGCCCCGTATGACTCAATAAACCATTATGCTGTCAACATTGCTTGGAAACATATGCACTTTTATGTCGTGAACCTTTATTTCGGACTTGTAACTTTCAATGTTGAAATACTGATCCCGTGAATCTTATCATTTCGTGATATGTCGTCATGTTGTGTGAAATGTGCTGTGCATCTTATGATTGCTGATATGTTGTTAAATATGAGGTGAAATGGTGTGAAAAGTCATGCCTTAGCATTAGCTCAGACACAAACGCCAAAATTCTTAACCCAAAGTTCCAGACATTTGTGTTTTCTTTTCCTTGCCGCGGCAAGCTGCCTCTGCCGTTTGTCCCTGCCACGGGAGCACGAAGTCACCGCTGCGGCAAGCCTCTCCTGCCGCGGCATGCCATCGCCCCTGCCACCTCGTCCGCCATGGCAGCGGTTTTCCCACCGCGGCAGCGCCGCGGCAACTCCTCCCCGATGCCGCTGCCAGCTCACTCCGCCGTGCCGACCCGCGGTAACTCACTTCCCCGCCGCATCAGGTTTTTGCATTCATCTTGCATACATGTTATCATCCCCGCACCCATACTTGTTTAAATTTAAGTTTGATGAAGTTATATTTTACAGAATACGTACATATCTCATCCTCGGTGGTAATTTGTAGCAAACACCAATGTACTTATTTGAGAATAGCCGTCACCAACGTCGATAGTAAGTTTGCAATGAATAAGAAAGGCGGTCGGAGTTACCTGAAAGTTGCGCAACCATCGCCAAGTAGGCCCGTTTCCATCTCGGACCAACTCCCCGACCCCCTGAGCAACACCTGTAAAACGGAACACTATGTCCTCGTGCCAACCTAATGGAGGCTCCAACGGTCCAACTGCGGCTCCAGCCAGCAGTAGCCCCAGCAAGAACGAGACGTCCTGGAGAGTAGGCATCATTTCTCCCCAAGGAAAGTGTAGGGTGTGGGTCTCAGGCCTCCAACGGTCCACTAAACAGGTGATCAGCGAACGGTCGTAACAGAAACGACGAGACTGCTCATTGTACTGCTCTCGTGGCTCCTCATCGTCGTCACCTTGCGGCATGAGCCTCCACTCAGCCGCGGTTGCCTCAACCATCCGCGCCAGTGGTAGGAGACCTACCCATGCCAACCTGTGAAACAAATGCAGGACAGTGAATCGTGGGTGAAGTTATACAATGAAGAATAGCTCGAACAATGTACGTAAGTAACATACGCACCTGTCAACCCACTGTGGGTGTATCATCCAATCCTGCTTAGGCGTGCGAGTGATGAGCACGGGAAGCTTTTCGCCCTCCTCCAGTAGCCTCCCCCGGTGTCGTACGTCAACCGTACGGTCCAGATGACGATACGGAGCCATACCTGCGGTAATAATGGATTCATTCAAATATAAACGTGCATGAATTAGGAACTTAAAAACTTAAGGATTCTTAGAAGAATTACGAACTTACAAACTTAAGGATTCTTACAAGAATTATGGGAATTAGAAATGTACGAAGTTAATAAATGTTACAAGAATTACGAACTTCCAAACTTAAGGATTGTCACAACAATTACGAACTTACACACTTGAGAATTCCTACAACAATTATGAACTTACACACTTAAGCATTCCTACACGAATTACGAACGTACAGACTTAAGGATACAACACTAGGTCGAATGCAGAATTTTGTATGTATCGTTTCACCGCTCCGTTGCTGCGTCAGCAGGTGCCGACGTGGTAGCGCCACTTGCAGAAGCCCCCTGCCCTTGTTTCCGTAACTCAGGACAGTACTTCTTTCTGTGCCCATACCTTGAGCAGTGCATGCACTGTCTAGTTGGACCATCAGCCTCCGATTGGTCCATGTCGTTACGAATACGACGAACCTGCCGTCGACCTCGTCGTACCCGGAGTAGTCTTAAATCTGGGATGTATTCCCTTTGAGCCTCGTCTACCATGTTGAAGTTCCCAACTGCACGGAAGCCACTTATCTCCCCGCTCCAAGTACGTACCACAGCTTGCTTCAGATAGTACGGTGACACGAATGAGATTGAATCCATCCCTATTTGGCCACATGCAGCAAGCACATGAGAGCAAGGCAGGTGCAGCAGCTTCGGTTTGTTGCATGTGCACCTGCAAGTGGGCGTGGCTTCCATTCCAATTGTAACCTCATGCGTCTTCGTCTCGTTGGCAGCCCCAAAACCTGATTTATCCCTTAGTCGTATCTCGTACCTCCTTTCTAGGTTGATAATGCTGTAGACTGTGTGCCCTAATCCCTTTTTAATCTTATCGTCCATGTACTCCATGATCTTCGCGCAGTACGGGGTCGATGGAAAATTGTTCATATGCAGTGCAGCATTTCTGTACCTCTCTTGAAAGTACCTCACGGTGCCATGCAGCGCACCCTCCACGATAGCAGTTAGAGGTAAACCCCGCTGCCCTCTTAGCACGAAGTTGTACACCTCCGCAAGGTTGGTCGTCATGATGCCGTACCTAGCACCATGAGTGTCATGAAGCAAAGACCACTTCTCGGGCGGCTCTTTCTCTATCCACTGAGAGAAACACTTTATTTGTTTCACCGTCCTCCTCCTCATACCAGGAGGGTCAATTCCTGGAATCGCAGAAAGCTCACGTGGCTCTTCTTCCGGGCTAAGTACCTCACTTTTTTTCTTGCGATCAGAGATCTCGTGTTTAGTGAAGTCATCGAGCTTCTTCCATAAAGTTTTATACTTCTTCTCCTGGTTCTGCTTGCATAGCCTCTTGAATAGATTCATGAGGCGCTTACTCCTGAACTGGCTGAAGAAATTTGCCCCTAGATGGCGCACGCACCATCGGCTTTGCAGGTCTACCCAAGGTTGAGGTTCATCTGCCGTTGGTTCCTGAAGTGTCTTCACTGCTTTCAGTATGCCAGGATGCCTGTCATGAATAACACATACGTTGTCCCGATTCTTCACTACTCCGTGCTTAAGCTGCCTGAAGAACCATAACCAGCTAGAGAAGTTCTCACCCTCGACGAACACCATCGCCAATGGCACGATCTGATTGTTGCCGTCCACACCAACAGCCGTGAGGATCTGGCCCTTGTACTTGCCTGTTAGAAATGTCCCATCCACACACATCACCAGACGACAATACCTGAAAGCTTCAATACATGCACCGAACGAGAAGAAAGCTCGGTTAAGCACTTTGTAGCCTGGAAAATGCGGGCTCACCGAGTGCTATATGTCCACATGTGTCCCCGGGTTTCGGAGGAGGAGTGTATAAAGCAGACGAGGCAGGTTGTCGTATGAGTCATAGAAAGTGCCGAAGCGCATCTCCATGGCCTTTTGCTTAGCCCTCCAAGCCTGCCCGTACGGGATTTCGTACTTGTACCTGCTCTTTACTGCAACTTGTATGTGCTTTGCTTCCATGTCTTTCTTCTCCACTATCTCGCTGTACATCAGTTCTGCGATGAGAGTGGATGTCAGGTTGGGGTGCCGTGCTAGGACATTGGTTCGGACGCAAGTGTGCGGCACGACGTTGGTCACGACCCAATTCACTTCATACTTCGGCACATGGGCGTGCACCTTACTTTCACAGCCACTAGCTGTACATGTTAACGTTAGATTATTTGGGAGGATATGTCGGTCCTGAAAATCCTCTGCGTTGACATGGCCCATTGCGTGACTGCACGCTTCAATTCTTTCTTGGTAGCGTACATCAAACCAATCTGGATCTGGTTCCTGTCATATTCCCAAGCAGAATCATGGCCATCGTTCATAGTCATAGCACCAAGAATTTCCTGATTCCATGCACTCGGAATCGGGGGCGCTTGACTGTTATCTTCGTCATCGCTATCTTCGTCAACATCCTCCGCCATTCCATCTTCATCTTCCTGTTCCATTACCTCCTGCATGGAACCGAAATGCTCTGCTTCATCCGCCTGCCCCGTCGGACCTAGTTCTGCCGGTTGACTGCTCTGCCCAGCTTCCCCACCTTGCCAAGCTAATTGAACTACCTCATCCACCTGCGGTTCTGGATTGGTCCGCTCCGCTTCATGCCCACCACCGTCTTCTGACCTAGCACCCTTCAGGATGGCTTGCACTAGTGCGACCGGACGACTTTGCCTAGCTTTGCAAACCCGCATCCACGATCTCCAGTCTCTAGTACTCTCGATCGGCAATAAGTCCCATTTAATATCAGTGCAAGACTTGGTAAATACTGCCTGAATGGTCACAGTAAATAGTGCAGGATCCATCGAGAAGGTACATGTAAGCCAGTGATTGGCTTCCTTAAAGTTCAGCCTCTCCGGATCAGATATAGGCAAATCAACATGGCTGAATTCACTAAGATCAACCCCACTTTGATTTGCTCGGACAACCCCGGCACCGTAGTACACCGTCATATTTACTACCTCCGACATACCTGTCATAACATAAATTTTTATCTTCGTCACATACTTAGTGAGACATGCAGTTCTATTTCGTCGCGTGACCGCTAAATTCTTTCGTGCTAAATGTAGGTCGAGTACACGTTCACGGCGTGTACAAGGGTGATCCGGAACACACCAGGGCTATCAACCGATAAATCGGGATATAACTTTTAGCACGATCGAATTGAACACGTAATAATTAACCAAACTAAACAACAATATTCTACATGTCTCATAATTATTAATTACTTCGACCTTACTTAACAACTATTTCTCCTGACGTCTACTCAGAAGAACATATTCTATTCCACGGGACGTAACTAAACTATTAATTTAAACTTCTTTAAAACATCCAAAATAAATATGTACGTAATCCTACTAAACTAGTTTAGAGCGTCCTAATTAAACTAGTTTAGAGCATCCTTAATTTTTTATACGTGCATATCCATACTAATCATATTAAACTAGTTTTGAGCATCGTAATTAAACTACGACAAGAAGTACAACTATACTAGTATATATTTACGTACATAACATATAGTAACCATAATACTCGTACTAATAAACATACTTAAGTTCAGAAAAAAATTTACCGTCGATGTAGACTTCTATCCCGCGGGTGAGGTTTTTTCTCTCCTTCCTCCTCTCCTCTCTTCTTCCTCTTCTCCTCTCCTCTTCTCTTTTCTCTCCTTCTCCCTCTCCTTCTTCTTCTTCCTCTCTTCTCTTCTTTCTTCCTCTCCTCTCCTCTCTTCTCTTCTTCTCTCCCTCCTTCTTCCTCTCCTTCTTTCTTCCTTTCTTTCTCTTCTCCTCTGCTCTTTTCTCTCTGGAACACGCGCAGGCGATGGGAAATAGGGGAATAGGGGGCACGGGGGCGCTGTCGGTCACTTTAACACTTCGGGGGCTAACGCCGGAGGTGCTGGCGTTTGTATCAAGTACGTAAACGCCACTGACTATGGCGTTTGCCCTTGTCGGCCAACAGCGGGTGACGCAACGCAATCCCATCGGCCGACTACGGGGCCCGCGTGCTTTCGGCGCGCAGTCGGCCAACCGTTGGCCAACAACACCGTTGTTAGCCAACGGTTGGCCGACAACGCCCATTTCGGCCTCCGGTTAGCTGACAAGCGCGTTGTCGGCTAACCGTTGGCCGACAGACGTATAGTTTTGTAAATTTTGAATCCGGACGTCCAGATTTGGAATTTCTGATTTTAAAAATAATATTTATAAAAAAAAGTCGACAGAAGCCATCATAGCAATATATTCCTAGAGTATTTGGCTTCAAGATTCATAAGAAAACGTGAAGGTATTTTGATGCCAAACTGGCTGTTTCTTGTTTTGCCTCGTCATCCTGAAGGAAAAGGAACCACACTAGCACTGCATGAAAATGCAGTGGCTGATTCTTTGCAACATCAAACAACTGTCTCACATTTTTCAAGGTCTCCATTAGGAAAAGAAATCTTGAGGAAACACTTAGCAACCTGCCAGATTCATGTCATGTTGGAAGGTTTGATGATCCCACTGAAATGGCTTGTGTATCTGCTCTGTTTTGGTTTTAAATGTGCAAACGGGGCATAAGCTAGTGAACCTGTATCCTCTGGCATTGGCTGATGTTGAGATGGAGATGGGGAAGAAGCTGACCTGCTGCAGTGGCTGTAGCTCTGGCGGCTCTACCGGGAGCAACCCCTCAGGGTTCATTCCTAGGGTTCCTTCTTGGGCCTAATGGGCCTGGGCCGGAGGGCCCCTAGTACTCAACACTCCCCCTCAAGATGGGTGATAAATATCGACCATTCCCATCTTGACACATGCTTGATTGCACTCTTTGGTTCCCAACCCTTTAGTGAGACAATCTGTAAGTTGCTGTTCGGAACTCACATGTTCTAACTTGATAATTCCAGCATCTAATTTCTCCTTGATAAAGAATCTATCAATCTCGATGTGCTTGGTTCTGTCATGCTGTACTAGATTGTTTGCAATACTAATAGCTGACTTGTTATCGCACCACACATTCAAGCACTCATTCTTCTGAATCTTCAGTTCACTCAATAGGTTCCTCACCCACAACATTTCGCTTAACCCTTGTGACATAGCTCCATATTCAGCTTCTGCAGTTGATCTGGACACTACTAATTGCTTCTTGCTCCTCCATGACACTAGATTTCCACCAACAAAGACATAGTAGCCTGATGTCGATCTTCGGTCATCTAGACAGTTTGCCCAGTCTGCATCACTATAGCCATCTACGTCAAGGTGTCCATTGCTCTTGAACATGAGTCCTTTTCCTGGAGTTCCCTTCAAGTATCTCAAGATTCTGTGAACAGCTTCCATATGTCCACTTCTGGGATCATGCATGTATCTACTCACTACACTTACTGAATAGGCTATGTCCGGCCTGGTATGACATAGGTACAACAGCCTCCCAACCAATTTCTGATATGTCTCCTTGGCTACTGGTTCACCACACTGAGCTTCAACTTTATGATTCTGATCGATGGGAGTTGAGGCTGCCTTGCATCCCATCATACCCATATCACTCAGAAGATCTAAAGTGTATGTACTTTGTGATAGAGCTATCCCCCTTTTGGATTTGGCCACCTCTATACCAAGAAAGTACTTGAGTCGACCAAGGTCCTTGACTTCAAATGCCTCACCCAATTTTTTCTTCAGCCTCGCTATCTCCACCTCATCATCACCAGTGATTATTATATCATCCACGTAGACTGCAAGAATTGTAATCTTCTGCTTAGAGTGCCTATAGAACACAGTGTGATCACCATTGCACTGTCCATAACCCATGTCACACACAGCACGTCTGAATCTGTCAAACCAAGCCCTAGGAGACTGTTTCAGGCCGTAAAGAGACTTCCTCAGTTTGCATACCTTGCCCTTGACTTCAGACTCAATGAGTCCCGGTGGGACCTCCATACACACCTCCTCCTGTAAGTCCCCATGTAAGAATGCATTCTTGACATCTAGTTGATGTAGTGGCCACCCAAAGTTGGCGGCACAGGACACCAGAATCCTCACTGTGTTCATTTTTGCCACAGGCGCAAAGGTTTCATCATAGTCAATGCCATACGTCTGACTGTATCCCCTAGCTACAAGCCTCGCCTTGTATCTCTCAATTTTCCCATCTGGATTCTGCTTAATCGTGTAGACCCATTTACAACCCACTGTCTTCTTTTCGGCTGGAAGAGTTGTCAACTCCCAAGTTCTATTTTTCCCCAAAGCCTCAAGTTCCTCTCTCATCGCGGCGCACCACTTGGGGTCTTGCCGTGCTACTCTCCAATCAGTTGGGATAGACACCAGCTGTAGAGAAGCAACAAACGCACGGTAGGAGGGTGACAGAGCCTCATAGGACACATAATTGCCGATGTCATGAGTGTCAAACCCATACCTCTATAGTGATCTAGCAGCAGCTGCTCTCGTCCCTTTTCTAAGAGCAATCGGCAGATCTATAGTTCCCTCTGAACTAACTGATCCACCTTCAGCCTGACTTTCTCCAGATGAATTAGAGTCATCTCCCTGTTGCTCCCTCTGCTCCCCCTGAACTGGATTCTGCTGTCCCTCATCCTGCTGTTCATTAACCTCTTGCCTTCTGCCATAAACACGTGGAGGATCGTGCCACCTTTCTTGTTGTTGCTCTCCTGCTCCTGCAGTATTGTGTTGTTCTCTTACTGTGCCAGTATTCTGCACCACCACTGGAATAATACCCATCAAAGGTTGTTGATGCTGCTGCCTTTGTACATCGGTACCAATATCACTCCTACCACAGGTATTCTCCCCCTCTGGACCAACGGCAGGATGATCCAGATCCTTGAACAGCAGGCACAAATCAGTCCTCTCTCCATAATACGGTTCGGACTCCCGAAATGTGGCATCCATGCTCACAAAGGTCATGCGTTCCACGGGACTCCAACACTTATACCCTTGTTGACCCGAGGGATATCCAATGAATACACATTTGACAGCACGAGGGTCCAACTTGTTCACTGAAGGCCTGTGATCACGAACAAAAACTGTGCAACCAAATAATTTTGGAGGCACGACAAATTTGTTTTCACCTAGGAGCAACTCACACGGAGATTTCATACCTGTGATTCTGGATGGCGTGCGATTGATGAGATAGGTGGCAGTCAACACAGCCTCGCTCCACAGAAATTTTGGCACATTCATAGTGAACATCATAGATCGGGCAACCTCCAATATATGTCGATTCTTCCTCTCAGCTACACCATTCTGGGAAGGTGTGTCTGGGCATGAAGTTTGATGAAGAATTCCTTGTTCAGACAAGAAATCACCAAACACTTTGTTAACATACTCAGTACCATTGTCAGACCGAATAATCTTGATTTGGACATTGAATTGATTCTTCACAACAGCAGAGAACTTCTTAAAACACTGAAACACTTCATCTTTGTGACGCATGAGATAGATCCACGTCATACGGGAATAGCAATCGATAAAGGTCACAAAGTACTTCATACCACTTACTGACACAACTGGACATGTCCATACATCAGAGTGCACTAGCATAAATGGAGCTATACTTTTAAGCCCCTTACTCACATAGGAAGTTCTGGTGTGCTTGGCATACTCACAAGCATCACACTTCAGCTTACCGCAGTCTACACCGTCCATTACATCAGGAAATACACGACACATTTTATCAAAAGACACATGTCCCATCCTACAGTGATGGATCATCGCCATGGCCTCCTTGTCTCCAGAACTGGCTACAAGCACAGTGTCCTCCGCCAAGACAGGTACACCACGGTCCATGTACCACAGCCCCCTACGCCTGGTCCCCGTCCCAATCCTCCTGCCAGTCTGCCTCTCCTGAATCAAACACATACCTTTGTCAAGAATAACCCGACAGTCTTGCTGATCAATTAAAGCACTTAGAGAGACTAAGTTCACAGGAAATGCAGGAACATGTAAGACGGAAGACAGCTCAATTGTGGGTGTACAGTTTACTGTCCCAACCCCTTTAATAGGTTGTGCAGTGCCATCGGCTGTACAAATAGTCTCCTGATGTGTAAGTGGATATTGGGTATATGATTTAAACTCCCTCATGTTGCCCGCAACATGCTTCGAAGCCCCTGAATCTAGTACCCATTCAGAATCTATTCTTTGTGTTGCAACAGATATGGCTGCAAGATTACCTTCATCAGTGTAGGCAAAGTGAGCTAGGTGCCCAAAGTTCTCAGCCCCCTGTTCAGCAGAACTTGCCGCTGCACTTGTGCCTGCCCTGCCATCACTCCCAGCAACCAAGTGAGCTTGATGGGGAGATCTGCCACGACCCCTGCCTCCACTGTAGCTACCTCCACTGTAACCTATGCTTCCCCCTTTTCTAGGAGCAGTGCAATTGCGCTTAAGATGCCCTGATTTGCCACAATTGAAACATTCTCTGGTTTTCCTCCACACTCTCTGCTCATCCACCTTGTAGGCTGATTCATTAGTACCACCCTTTGAGAGCTGCAAACGTACCTCTTCCTGAGACATTGCAGCGATTGCCTCATCAAGGGAGCAGAGCACAGGCTGATGAAGTAATGTGGCTCTCCTGCTTTCAAAGGATGGGTTTAAGCCCTTCAGGTACTGCATCACACGCCGGCGCCCAATCCATGCTTCTACAATTGCCATGGATTCCGTGTGTGTTAGCTGAAGGGGATCACATTGATCTAAGTCTGCCCAAAGTTGCTGCAGCTCAGCAACATATGCTAGCACACTCCTATCACCCTGACGGACATCATGCACCTTGTTCTCAATCTGAGCCATCAGCATCACATTTCCCTTCCTAGAGTATCTCTTTGACAGCAAGCCCCATACCGCAGTAGCATTGGGAAGTGCCTCAACTGATGTTGCAATATCTGGAGCCAAAGAGTTCAGCATCCATGCAAAGACCAGTGAATCAGTGGCACTCCACTTCTGCCAATCTACACCGTTCATGTCAGCTGGCTCAACAACCTCCCCCAGAACATGTCCTGTTAGCCCCTTTGTCTTTAGGATGAGCAACACTCATCTGGACCAGCTCAGGTAGTTGCTCACCCCCTCCAGCTTGACAAGAATAGGCATGAGCAGGAATAGTTTTTTGTGTGGTCAGGCAGGGTTAGCTGTGTTATGTTAGACTTGTACTTGTGTATGGCTATATATGGAGGTGCCCTCCTCCTGTCCAAGTGTTCAGTTCATTGGTCAGACTTGGGGGTACCAACTTAATTAATCAATTAGGTGCTCACCATTCTCACTAAAGGACCAACTAAAGAACAGTCACCTAGGAAACTAGGCTTCTTTCAGACAAGGAAATAGAGCAGATACTCCAAGAGACATATGTCTTGTTTGCATTTCTATGCATAACCGTAGCCTTACCTACCAATGATTAACCTAGCTGTTGACCTCCCTTTCTGATGCAATGTACTCCTACATGGCCATCTAGGCAACTCTTGAGAGAAACTTCTGGGCAGTTTATAATCCCCTTACCAGTTCGTCCTAGCTTCTACATAGTAAAATCAATCTGCTACATCTAATAAGCTAATTCATGTGGGTGATGGGTTGATTCCTGTATGCAACGCCTTTGATCTTTGCAAGAAGTTACCATGACTTTGATCTTTGCAACAAGTTACCACAGCCTGAACAGAGAACTCTTCTTCTTTCTAATTTATTTCTTGTTTGCTTCTCCAGGAAATCAACCAAGGATGGCATGAAGTAGGCAACTGTTACCCGAAATAGACATGTCATTTTCTTTTCTTTTCTACTACCCAAACCGTTACCTGAACTGTGAAGGATTTAATGGATGTTATGTTATATTAGGTGTGAAAGTTGTTATATGATATGGAGAATTAATGTTATATATGCACGCAAGATCTCATTTGAGTTATTTCTGAATTATATGTCTTCTTTCGATTTCCAAACCTTAACTTTTTTTTTCGTGATTATTTTGATCTGTTTTTCGATTTTCATGATTTTCAATATATTTTTGGATTTTCCTCATGTTTTCTAAACTGCCAGGGTTTCCTCCCACTCTTCTAGCCAAATGGTGGGGAAATCCTTCCCATGGGGGAGGGGGATTCAGTGTGCTGCTCAAAATCCTCTCCTACCTCAGCTACCAAACAAAGCCTTACTATTGTGCAGTCAATTCAACCGACAAAACAAATGTATAAGGATGATGGATTGGGTAGTTCAGGCGATGGCGTGGCTGAGAACATCAGCGCGGACCGGCGAAACAGGAGAAGAGGAGTAGCAGATTCTCTAAATGGAAGGAAAAGTAACTCAATGTTGAGTTGAAAACTGCACACCCCCACACCACCCATTGGTTGATTTCCCATGTCTGTGTGTGAAGACTAGGAAATCCTCTTGTGAATTTAGGGTTTCTATGGAACAAACTGGCGTGCCGTTATTCCATAGAACTGGGAAATCAGAAAGGCAGGAGCTGTTCACTGTGATCAGTGCAAATTCATTCGATGGAAATCCCTCTGTACCATACGACTATTGTGGCCGACTATAAATGTATTTAGTCATTTATACTAGAGCAAATTAGCTCGGTGCCATCGTAAAGATATACGAATTGGGTATTCCATCACATCTCATGCAGACAAATGGGACATGGGTTCACATGTCAGTGACACATCCATGGCAGTTTGTCACAAGTAATATTTCTTTCCATACCATGCTTGCTAGCGATTTCCTCCATTATCATGGGTACGATTTGCAGTGTGGGGATCTTTTGGAGCTGTCAGCGTGCACTAGCAGTGTTTGTCAAGAAAGGGACAAAGCAAAGCATGCAACCTAGAACAGAAAGGGGGCAAGGAAAGAACAAGTCCATGCATAGAGCTGATCACAGAAGCTCAAAGCCAAAGAAAAGAATCCTCTTCAGTTGCGGGCTAGAACAATCATCTTAAATCATACACACCTGAGTATTCACATTGCTGATCACTCTCAGCAAGCAAGTGCTATGGGCAGCCTTTAAAAACTTACACACCTCCAAAACATCACTCTAATAATAACTACATAGTGGTCGACGATGCTTGGACCAATCTTGATCCTCCTGTGCATCGCCGTCGCGGACGCAGCCGGCATAGGTGTCACCTACGGCAGGCGGGCGACGAGCCTTCCGCCGCCGGCTGACGTCGCACGGTTCCTCGCCTGTCACACCATCGTCGACCGCGTGAGTCTCCTGAACGCCGACCCGCTCGTGTTGGAGTCCTTTGCTGGCACGGGCCTCGCAGTGGACGTGACCGTCCCGCACGGCCGTGCCGCGCCCGGCGAGCAGCCTCGCGTTCCCACAGCAGTGGGTGCGCGCCAGCGTCGCGCCCTACGCGGAGGCCGGCACCAACGTCTCGAGGATCCTCGTGGGCAGCGAGGTGATCTCGCAGGCTAACCGGATCCTGCTCCTCAGCCTCGTGCCGGCCATGCAGAACCTTCACACGGCGCTGGTCACCGCGTCGCTGCACAGCAGGATTAGGGTCTCCACCGCGCACTCCCTCGGCGTCCTGGCCGCCTCCACGCTGCCGTCCGCCGGGCGGTTCCGCGAGGGCTACGACGCGGCCGTCGTCAAGCCGCTCCTGGACTTCATGCGCGCCACGGGCGCGCTGTTTATGGTGAACGCGTACCCGTTCTACGGCCTCACCAACGACACCCTCGACTTCGCGCTGTTCCGGGTGAACGCCGGCGTCATGGACGACGGCACAGGGCTGCTGTACACAAACACGCTGGAAGCGCAGCTCGACGCCGTGCACTCGGCGATGCGACGGCTCGGCTTCGGCGACGTCGACGTAGACGTGGCCGAGACCGGTTGGCCGTCGGCCGGGGAGGACTGGGAGGTGGGTGTCGGCGCGGACCTCGCCAGGGACTACAACAGGAAGTCCATCCGCCACCTCGGCTCCGGCGTGGGCACCCCGCTCATGCCGAACCTCACCATCGAGGTCTCCATCTTCTCCCTCTTCGACGAGAACCTCAAGCCCGACCCGGTGTCCGAGCATCACTTCCGCCTGTTCCACCCCGACATGACGCCGGTCTACGACGTCGGCATCCTCACCTCTCCGGAGGCTCGTACTACTATCCATGGCTTCACTCTTCGCCGTCACAACATATGTCCACACCTGATTTGATCTTAGTTTTCGAACGAAGCGCAATCAACCTTGAGATAAGTACTTAAGATAAGTGCTTCGCTTCTTCAATCAATCCCATCGAAAAACTACGGAAGTGGTAATCTTGCATCAAACCCTCGCCTTGCTCTCCTCGCCCCGGCCAGTGCCTCCGCATCTGAGCTTCGCACCTCCTCGGCGTCGGCCATGGGCGGCGACTGGCAGGAGCTGGGCTAGGCGGCTGTCATCGGCCTCATCTTCGCTTTCCTCGTCTCCAAGCTCATCTCCGTCGTCATCGCCTTCAAGGAGGACAAGTGGACAACCTCCGCATCACCCGCTCCCCTCCCGCTTCCCCCGCGCCCCCGCTGGCCACCCCCACCCCACCCCACCCACCTCCCACGAGGGCGGCACCAACAACGGCAGCGGCAGCGACAGGGAGGGCGTGCAGAGCACGGAGCTCGACGAGGAGTTCAGTGCTGCCTCCGCATTCGTCGCGGCCTCCGCCGCCTACGGCACCAGCGTCCCCGAGGAGGCGCAGCTCAGGCTGTACGGCCTCAACAAGATCACCACAATGGGGCCCTGCACCGCGCCGCAGCCGTCCGCCCTCAAGCTCAAGGCCCGCGCCAAGTGGTAGATTCCATCCCTTGCCTTGCTAAATTTCGGGGAATCTGGATCGAGCTTCTGTTAGAGTTGGGTTTAGCCTTACTGTTTTGGGACAAGGGTTTAGGAAATGGATTGGATTTGATCAATATCTAAATTTAGCTTCTACTACTACGGGAATTGTTGATCAAATGTAAACTCTGGTGTTATTTGTGCTTTGTACTTACCACGATAGATTGTTCATAACTTGATGTCGCCAAGTGTTTTGCTCTGTACTTTCTAGCTAGATTCTTGTTAGAAACTTAGAATTGGTGATATTGCCACTAGGTCTGTTAGTTCGATGCATAGGAAGTGAATCCCTTTTGATAGACTTACATTTGGATCTCATGTGTTATTTATTCTATTATTTCACTGGCGCTGCCAATTGATTGTACCTTTGCACTGTTTGTTTGTGCTGCTGTTGTCTGAGCATCCAAGTAGTTAGATTCAATGTTCATGCTCTCTATCCAAGAATGTCATTGTTGATCATGCTGCATAGCTGTGTACGGCTTAGATATTCATTTTGAAGATGCCTCTGGTGCTCTTGTTTTATAAATATGATCACTAGAAATTAGACATCTACTATTTGCAATGAATGTACTTTAGCACTGGTCTTCATTCGCTTTTGCTCCGTATGTGCTTCTCAATTTAGAAAAATCAATCCAGTTTACCAAGTATCCTTATCGGTTGAGAACTTGTATGCAAGGAATGCTAGGAATAAGTTGGGTGCTATGCCTACGAAAGAAGCTATGGAGGAGTACATTACAATTGTCGATGAGCTATTCCCTAACTGGGTTGTTGGTTCGACTGCAGTAAGCTTTCTTAGTCCTCATTAACCACACACTTGCTACCATTTGTATAGGAGTCCCCATCACTGTGTTGGCTCTATTTGATGATCTGTTTGGCATGATTTCAGAAAAAGAAAGACGAAAATAACACAATGTCTGCTTCAGGTTCGAAGGGACCAATGGGACCTGTATTTAGCAGTTTAATGTAAGAGGAAGATCAAGGAAATGAACCGTAAGTTTTTTATATCAAGGACATCTTGTGCCTTTGTTGTTGTGCAGTAATTCTGCCTTAATGATGTGGAGTAAAGCTCATCTATTGTTGTATTGTATTTCGGGTTTTTTTTGAACTATCATGGCAGGAGCTCTGCCTCTCTCATAAATAGATTAGAAGTTACCAAAAATTATCATTTCGGGTTTTTTGGATATTGTTTCTTCTATTAACTGTTAAATCTTAGGAAATCAAAGTAACATGATTCACCATTTATTATGCAGATACTTTCTCCATGCTTGTGCTAATAAGCTTTATTTATTCAGCTATTTAGTACTTTACCTGTGACTATTGTTTCCAGAATTACAAAGAGCGTATTTGTACCTGCAGAGAACTTGGTGACATCCATGTTTCAGCAAAGGAAGGAGCAATTGATGACGTAAAGAAGCATCTGGCTGCTGGTGTAGAAGTCAACATTGTGTTTGTAAGGTATCCCTGTCATGTTCTCTTTGTAGAATGACTAGATATAGTTGGGTTTATGATGTTTCAGATAGTGAAGGGAGGACTCCATTGCATTGGGCTGTTGACCATGGCCATCTAGATGCTGCTGAGATTCTTGTCAATGCAAATGTAGACGTGAATGCTCAGGTATTTGACTCTATTTATATGCTTTACTCATTGCATTCTAGAATTCCCTCGTTGATAAGTTGGGTGAGTCCATGAGCATGTATTCAAGCAAGAGAGGTTGGTGATATATCTGGCCATGTATTTTCAGTGGGTTTGCGTTAACTACTTTAGATGGGCAAAACGTTGACTATATTCAATTTCTTTTAGATAACAGGCTTATTTCAGCCCGGCTTAAACTTAATTAATCCCTCACATGGGCAGCGTCCAACAGCACATCCAAGCATCAAGTTCACCAGGAACAAACCCGGCCGCATAATATTACATACCAGAGTTCCTCCGGGGATATACCCAGGACAAATTGATCAAAGTTCAACCAAACCGAACCAAGATCAATCAAACCACACAACGCCGGACGGTGGGACGGGTGCTTCCAGCAGCATCAAGCATAGTCCAGTCCTCATGATCCAACGAGCTCGTCATCGGGACAGAAGGGTTGGTGAAGTCGCTGAAAGAAGAAGACGGTCTCGGCGATCCATTTATGCTGTGTTCCTCACGATGCTGCAGAAGGAGATCTCTGGCCCGGCGAACGATGAGGTCTTCTCCGGGAAACAGGCTGCACTCCACCCGCGATGCCAGCGATATAGGGCAAGCCTTACCCGGGGTAGGACGAACTCCCTATTCGTCACCAGAGGGGGGTCCCGGAGAGCTATCCTTAGAGGCTTAGACTCCTCCAGAACCTTCCCCTCCCAGCACAGAAGGTTCTCCCTAGCAACAGAAACCTGACAAGACACTGTTTCCACTTGCAAAGACCCGAGATGAACTCCTCCCCACTTCCCATATTAGACCCATACCGAGCAATGGGGAGACGTGATAAACAGTGTATTTGTACGTAGTTTGTACCTGTCTGTATTGTACCCCTTTGTACCCCTTTGTAACTCTACCCATATATATATGAGATACCTGGCCGGCCTGAGAGGTACGAGCCTTACCGCTATGAACTAATCTACTCTACCAATTAATACTTCTTTTATGGTATCAGAGCACAGGCGATTACCCTAGCCTGCTCCCGTCGACTTCCGCGTACCGCCGCCGCCCGCGATCTACATCAATCGATCGCTGATCAGGCGCCCGTCTACCAGATCGCATAGCTCCCGATGGCTACCTCGGGGCTCTCGGTCTCAAACTCACGTACCTCTACTACTTCAGCCGCCAAGTCGATCTCCGCTGGATCTTCGATGAGCCGAGGCAGTGCTCGCGTCATGGCATCGCGGATCCCGGATTCGCCTATTACCCTGACCAATCAGATCACTATCCATCTCACAGCGGATAATTACCTCTACTGGCGTACTCAGGTTGATCCAATACTGAGGAGCAACCTCCTGTACGGCTTCGTCGACGGCAGTTTACCCTGCCCCTCTGAGGAGATCGCAGTCCCGGCGTCTGAAGGTGTCGCCGCCTCTACCATCGCCAATCCCAAGTATGCTGCATGGCACCAGCAGGATCAGGCGATTCTCTCCGCTCTTGTGTCTTCGCTTACCGAGAGCGTCATCGGCATGGTGATGATGACCCCCACGTCGCAGGAGGCATGGGAAACTCTGGAAGCAAGCTTCGCGTCGCAATCTACGGCGCGTGTCATGCAAATCCGCACCGCGCTGTCCAAGGTCAAGAAGCATGACTACCCCAACGCCACCGCCTTCTTCAACAAAGTCAAATCCCTGGCGGATGTGCTCTCTTCGATCGGGCAGCCACTACGTCCCGAGGAATTCAATGCTTTTCTCCTCGGTGGACTGGACGGTGACTACGACGCCCTCGCCGATCGCGTTTCAGCCCGACCAGTTCATGATCCTATGCCCGTCCGTGACGTCTACGCGCAGATGCTGAATACTGAGCAGCGCGTTGACGCCAGACGTGCCGAGCTCGGCGCGGATATTCACCACGCCAACTACACCTCACGTCCAGTAGCTGGAGGCCGTACTCCCTCATACCAGCAGCGCCCAGCTCAGCAATGGGCTGGACAGGGCAAGGCCCAGTACTCCACGCCTCCTAGTGGTTCGCGTCCACAGGGCCAGCCGACCGGTCGTCCTGCTGGTGGCCCAGGTGGCTCTCGGCCTATCTGCCAAATATGCTCCAAAGTCGGCCACGTCGCATCCTGCTGCTTCAAGAGGTTCCAGAAAGATTTTCTCGGTGCCGGTAATGATGGTCGCAACATGGACCATCAACTCGCTGCTCTCTCCGCCACGCACACCGGTACTACATCCTCATACCCAGTTGATCCCAACTGGTATGCGGACACGGCAGCGACGGACCACCTCACCAACGACCTCGACAGGCTGACTACAAAGGAGCAATACCACGGCAAGGACAATGTCCAAACTGCCAATGGTACAGGTATGCGCATTACACATATTGGTCAATCCATAATTCCTACATCATCACACTCATTACATCTCAAAAATATTCTCCATGTGCCCTCAGTTACACGTAATCTCCTCTCCGTTAAGCGGTTTGCATATGATAATAACGTTTTCTTTGAATTCCATCCTTGGTATTTTCTTATCAAGGATCGGGTTTCCAGGGAGGTTCTTCTTAGAGGGGGATGTCGTGGAGGTCTCTATAATCTTGATGTTTCATCCATAAAGCAAGCTTTCAGCAGTGTCAAGGTGTCACGTGATCAGTGGCACTCGCGTCTAGGACATCCAGCCACTCCTATTGTTCAGCATATTTTACATCGTCATGAGCTTCCTTCTGTGTCAGTTACTAAAGCTGTAGTTTGTGATGCCTGTCAGCAAGGCAAGAGTCATCAGTTACCTTTCTCTTTGTCTACTCGTGTTACCACCGCCCCTCTTGAGATTATATATTCTGATGTATGGGGTCCTGCCCAAACTTCAGTTAGTGGACATCAGTTTTATGTGAGTTTTATTGATGCTTATAGTCGTTTTACGTGGCTTTATCTTCTGAAACATAAATCTGATGTCTTCCATGTTTTTCTTCAGTTTCAACAGCATGTTGAACGCTTACTCAATAAGAAAATCATACATGTCCAAAGTGACTGGGGTGGCGAGTATCTTAAATTGAATAAATTTTTTGCTGACATTGGTATATCCCATCGTGTCTCATGCCCTCATACTCACCAACAAAACGGTACTGCTGAACGCAAACACCGTCATATTGTTGACACAGGGCTCACACTTCTAGCTCATGCGTGTGTCCCTTACCGGTTTTGGAGTGATGCTTTCTCTACTGCTTGCTTTCTCATAAATCGCTTACCAAGTCGTGTTATTGATATGCAAACACCTCTAGAGAGTCTCCTCGGTGAAACTCCTGACTATACCTTCTTTAAGGTGTTCGGTTGTGCATGTTGGCCACATCTTAGACCATACAACAATCGTAAACTCCAATTTCGTTCGAAACAGTGTGTTTTCCTAGGCTATAGCTCTCTACACAAAGGCTACAAGTGTCTTCATGTTCCTACCAATCGAGTCTATATTTCCCGGGATGTTGTGTTTGATGAGACTGTTTTTCCTTTCTCTCACACATCCTCGGCCTCCACTACACCACTGTCATTCAACTTACCTATACCCTCTGACCAATTTGTTGATGCCGCATATACTCCCTTGTTGTTAGCTAATCATGGTGCAGGTTTGGGGCGCGGTGCTCGCCTCGAGTTGCTGGATGAAGAACCGGGAACTCCTCACGTTGATCGCAACGTCGACGCTGATCATCTGCATGGCCATGATGGCCACCATGCAGCCCCGGGCTCCACCAGCGCGGCTGACTCGCTCGGCACGTGCACGCCCCGCTCTCCCGTCTCAGCGTCGCGCGCAGTTTCCTCTTCCGCGGCCCAGGAGCCGACCGCGGTCTCGCCTGCTACTTCTTCGTCCGCGGCTCCCTTGCCTGCGGCCCACCCGCATGGCTTGCCTGGTTCCGCGTCGTCGACCACAGACGCGACCAGCGACTTTGCATCGCCTATTGCGTCGTCTACTCCGCCCCCGTCGGACGCTGGGATAGTCCAGCCTCTGTCGGCCCGCCCTGGCATGACCACACGACTCCAGCGCGGCATTCGTCAGGTGAAAACACGTACCGATGGTACTATTGCCTGGACTACTACCAGGTCTGCTGATCCTACTCTACTGCATACCGAGCCTGCTGATTTTCGCACAGCTCTTTCATCTCCCCATTGGCGTACTGCAATGGAACTTGAGTTTACAGCCCTTCAGCAGAATCAGACATGGCGACTGGTTCCCCCTCGTTCTGGAGTGAATCTTATTGACTGCAAGTGGGTTTTTAAAATTAAAAGAAAGGCCGATGGATCTATTGACAGATACAAGGCTCGTCTTGTGGCAAAAGGATTCAAGCAGCGATATGGACTTGATTATGAGGATACGTTCAGTCCCGTTGTCAAACCCACTACCATTCGTTTTTTACTATCTATGGCTATCACTCAGGGGTGGCACCTTCGTCAGCTTGACATTCAGAATGCTTTCTTACATGGGGTTCTTGAGGAGGAGGTTTTTATGCGACAACCACCTGGTTTTGAGGATCCCAGTCACTCAGGTTACCTGTGCAGGCTTGATAAAGCTCTCTACGGGCTCAAACAAGCCCCTCGTGCCTGGCATGCTAGACTCAGTTCTGTGCTTACTGGTCTTGGTTTTACACCGTCTACAGCTGATACATCACTGTTTATACTGCGGCGTCCAGACGTCACCCTTTACCTGCTTGTCTATGTGGATGACATCATTGTGGTGAGCTCGTCGCCTGCAGCTGCTGATCGCCTTATTCATCAGCTTGGTTCTTCTTTTGCTCTCAAGGATCTTGGCCAGCTTCATTATTTTCTTGGTATTGAGGTACATACACAGAGTTCTGGTGGTCTCCTTTTGAGTCAACGCAAATATGCGTCTGAACTATTGCTGCGAGCTAGACTTCAGAAGTGCACTCCCATGTCTACTCCTATGGCTGCTTCTGATAAGCTCTCAGTTACAGATGGTACTCCTCTTTCTGCTGAGGATTCTACTCGCTATCGCAGCATTGTTGGGGGACTACAGTATCTCACTATGACACGACCAGACTTGTCCTTTGTGGTCAACAAGGTGTGTCAGTATCTCCATGCTCCTCGGTGTCCTCATTGGTCGGCGGTCAAGCGCATCCTACGCTACGTGAAGGGTACTCTGTCACATGGTCTACTACTGCGCCCATTCTCCACTACTGCCATGCCTCTCTTGTCTGCCTTTTTGGATGCCGACTGGGCTAGCAATCCTGATGACCGGCGATCAATGGGGGGATTTGCTATCTTCTATGGAGGTAATCTAGTTTCGTGGAGTGCCAGAAAACAGGCTACTGTGTCTCGCTCCAGTACAGAGTCTGAATACAAGGCACTTGCAAATGCTACTGCTGAGTTAATTTGGGTACAAGCCCTCCTTGGTGAACTTGGAGTGATACAGAAGAATCCACCTGTCCTATGGTGTGATAATATTGGGGCTACATATCTTTCTTCCAACCCGGTGTTTCACGCCCGTACTAAGCACATTGAGATTGATTTCCATTTTGTTCGTGAACGGGTTGCTCAGAAGCTACTTGAGATCAGGTTCATTTCCTCCAAGGATCAGCTAGCTGACATCTTCACCAAGCCTCTGCCACTACCTCTATTTACTATGTGCAGACGCAATCTCAACCTTCATGGACCCGTTGAGATTGAGGGAGGGTGATAAACAGTGTATTTGTACGTAGTTTGTACCTGTCTGTATTGTACCCCTTTGTACCCCTTTGTAACTCTACCCATATATATATGAGATACCTGGCCGGCCTGAGAGGTACGAGCCTTACCGCTATGAACTAATCTACTCTACCGATTAATACTTCTTTTAAGACGCACCGGGGATGATCCCGACGAATGGTAAGCGTACCTGGCAGCCCAGCCGCGCAGAGAGCAGCTAGGGAGGAGGGGAGCGAGAGCAGCCTGCCGACCACCTCCCGGGTTCTTGCCTTGCGGAAGGTGGCCGCTCCTACCCGAAGCCGGAGCAGGCTTGTACTTGCCCCTGCTGCCGCTCCCCGTAGGCACGAGACCGCGTGGCTTGTCCGTATCACCAAAACCTTCAGGCTCAACGCAGGTGGCTATATTCATTCTGACCCTAGAATACTCTCGGCAAGTTATCAGCTTGCCAGGTTTGTGTAATTAGCATACCAGCTAACAAGTCAAGTAGTATGTTAGTTCCATTCGGTACCGTAGAGCTGAAGACTGCAAGCGCAACCTTGTTGAGGCATTGAAGCATTATATATTGAGCTTCATGAACTGAACTTTTTTTCTGTCTTCCATATTCAGGACAACAAAGGACAAATGTCACTTCACTATGCCGTCCTTTGTGAGAGAGAAGATATTTCTGAATTGCTTGTCAATCATCACGCTGATGTTCAAATCAAGGATGAGGGCGGGAACACAGCACGGGACTTATGCTCCTCGACCTGGTCTTTCATGAACATGGCAAACTGACAACAGGATGCACTGGACATTCGTTGTGCCTATTATCACCAGGAAAAGAAGCACACCGCTGTACATTAGCTTAATCAGATGAGTTGTTTTATCAACCTCATCAAATATATATATAGGCTGTTCTCAGAACTCAAAAGAGATATTGCAGTATTAGTGTTGGGAGGATAATCTTGTAGTATTGCTTTATACAGTTTACCCTGTGCTGGTGTATTTGTGCTTTACGCCTACGGTTGGCTAGGGAAAACGTGTTCCATGTGATGATACATTATTATCAGGTCTGTTGGCCTCTCTGAATGCGCCGTCAATTTTCTCTGTTGCACTGCATGTCCCCCTGTACCTATTGGACATGCAATTCCCTTCATAAACTCTTTAGATGAACTTCTTGAACTGTTTCCTGTGAAGTTCTTATCAAATTTCTGTGTTCCAAGCGTAGAGATTGATCGTAAGATAAAGGAAATACCATAATTTCAGAATTTATGTGTCTTGATATGGTAATCACTGGAACCTCAGCTAGCCAAACATGAACTGGATAAGATAAAGCAAGAAAAAACACAAACCAGAAAACATATGACTTGGGGCACTAGCCAGTGAGTACGTGGTTCTAAACTAAGAATAAATATAAAGAACCTAAAGTTCGTCCTGGTCGTCCTCGGCGCCGTCCTGACAAGCATAAAAGTTGGATCGTTTGCATCAAAAAATAAGAGTTGAATAGTGTATCCTAGCTAGAGGTTTTTGTTTTCAATCAAGAATCGCTTGCTAAGCATATTTTTCTGGCCCGGAAGAATTTCTTTCTGTGCCCCTTCTTGCCACATACAAACTCTGCATCGGTTGGGTGCAAAATCTCAAATTCATCTGGACAAAATGAGCACTGCTTCTGAAGTGGCACAGCGGTTTTTCTGTTCATTGAGAAAGAAAGAGAGAGAGAGAATTAAATAAGAGCTCTTTTACGGTACTCCGGAATAAAGATGGACCGTTAATTTATTCTAATCTAATGGCTAATCTAATCTGGTACTCCAATACTACACTTAAGGAGTACCACCTCCAAAGGGTTTGAAAAACTTATGAAGTACCTTAATATTGGGGCCAAAACTGGTATTTTAAAAATAAAATTTTGTTTTCTCAGATAAATTTTTAGGAATATATTAAAACCCTAACGCTAATCCGTATCCCTAATTCCCAATTCTACACATTTCGCGTCATCTCCATTTAAATCATCCGGCTGCTCCCTCCTCCCCATGGTCGGCATCCTCCGGCCGCACGCGCCTCCGCCCCGCGGGCCTCCTTCCGCCAGCGCCCCCGGCCGCCAGTGCTGTGAGGGACCCGGTATTTTAATCCGATTCAAGGGATTCACAACAAGTGAAGACGGTGACCATAGCCGCTACCTGCGACGGTCTATGGCCCACCCCCGCCCCGTGCGACATGCATATGGCGCATTGCGTATGACTCACCACGGCCTGATTGGGGGTTCACAATTCCAAACACATACGCCTCACGCGTATGACTCATTTTGGCAATGGACCGTACTTTCACTTTGCATTCCACCTGAACCGAAGTAAAATAACAAGTATCTCCATATGCACCCAATCACACTCCCCATTTCAACATACACGCATGACAGACGGGAGGTGGGGGCATATGTTGGACAGCAAGCATATCATCACACGAACCACTACGATACGATAATATAACTAGCTGTCCACATTGTGAACTATAAAGATTACATCACTCGGCAATAACCGGAAGTTTAGTCAAATCTGGAATAAACTTGCAACAGCGGAATAAAGAGACAAATCCCACAGCGGTGCATCAGCCGCTGCCCAAAATCCAAAAGAAACTCCACGAGTCGAACGCCGACCAAAGAAACCACTGGACTAAGCATTGTCATAACAATCTGCAACCACGGGCTCACCTGCAATGATCTAGGAATATCCTAGGTGAGTACAAAGGTACTCGCAAGACTTATTCCTGCTTGATTAAATGTCCTACACATGCATTACTACAGCAGAAATAAAACATGGTACAATCCAAGTTAACTAGATATACAAAATACGACATGGCAATAACAATATGAAGGAAAACTACCGGAATTTAGCTCGCAGTCCAGATTTCATATAATTCAAGGTAAGACCACGCAAACATTTGCATCATCATTTCCAAGTCTATTTGGGGGCAGCCTGTTGGGGAACGCGCTACGCAAAACAAAATTTTTCCGCGCACGAACCAAACCAAGAAACACTATCGAGGTGTAGGTAACGATATCATACCTTCGACGATCACGTCAATGCAGCGGAGAAGTTGACCGATGTCGATGAAGTCCGCAGACTCCCGCAGCTAGGTTATACCTCCCAGCCGCGAGAGCGATCTCCTCGTGAATAGTTCGCCCGATCAAACGCCGAAGTATACGACGTCTCCGAGGTATCCACGCGTACCGGATCAGCGACACCGCGGTAATGTGTGGACCAGCACACAAGAACAGCGGGGATCTACGAGAAGGAGAAGCAGCAGCGCGCCGGCAGCTGTACTAGATCCAATCTAGAAGAGAGAGAAAAAGAAGGCTGTGGCCAATCTAGAGATGGCCGGCCTAGGGTTTAGTCCAAGGGACTAGGGCTGCCTCCGGGGCTGCTTGGGATACCCTTTGAGGTGCCCTGCCCCTCTATTTATAGGGGTTGGGGCAGCTCTCCCTAGGCAGGTGGAGTCCTACTCCAGCAGGGGCACCCTGTTGGAGTTGGAGTCCAACTCCACTAGAACCTTCTAGAACCTTCTAGAATTTCTAGAACCTTCCAGAACCTTCTAGAATTTCTAGAACCTTCTAGAACCTTCCAATACTTTCCGGAACACTTCCGGACATCACCGGAACCATCCGGGACCTCCCGGAACACTTTCGAGATCATCCGAAACACTTTCGGAACCCTTCTCTCTCGTTCTCCATAAATCGTAGCATTCCTAAATGTCGCTAAAACGTTAAGCGTGTGACCCTATAGGTTCGAGTATATGTGGACATGTCCGGAATACCTTCCGGTCAATAATCGTCAGCGGGATCTGGACACCCATAACGACTCCCACATATCATCGAAGATCTTTATCGAGCAAACCTTGTATTGTCGCATACAATTCCTTTTGCCTCACGATACATTACACAACCCGAGGCGAGACTTTGACGGTATCCCTGTGATCAACTCCTTGATCACCATACCTAGTTATCCTCGTTACCGGTTTGTACTCTTTTCTCGTTTCCGTATTCCGGTATCCCCGTGACTAACCTTTTAGTCACAATACCTGGCCAGGCGATGCTGGACACCGTAATACCGAGTGGGCCCAGAGTGTATCTCTCCATCGCCGGATGGGCAAATCCCAGTCTTGACATATCTAGAACCACGATATACTTTCTGGTGTACCTGGAAGTCACCTTTATAATTACCCAGTTACGGCGTAACGTTTGATGACCCCAAAGCAACCATCCGGTATCCGGGTCTATGATATTCTCATGGTCTAAGGACGCAAGTAAACGTTAACACATCATGAGAAGATACTGACAACATATTGACGAAGTGATCTCGCAGTATCTCATAAGGGGTCTATCCAACACCATTGTTACCCTAACAATGTGTTTCCATTATTGCCGGCATCCTTGTTACATTAACAATGCCCATGATCAGGAAAACAAGATCATCAACAATACATGAGCTAGTCCAGAGGCCTGACTAGGGATCTGAATGGTGTTTATTATTCCACACATGCAATTAGGTTTTCCTCTGAATCTCATATTCAAGAACCAATGCAATTTTAGCATAGAACATAAACTTAATCATGAACATGAAAATAGAATAATAACAACTTTATTATTGCCTCTAGGGCATATTTCCAACAGTCTCCCACTTGTACTAGAGTCAATAATCTAGCCAATGCTTAAGCTCCTAACACCTATGGCATTCCGGTGTTGCTCATGCTTTGCTTGTGGTAGAGGCTTCGTCAGCGGATCTGACACATTCAGATCCGTGTGTATTTTGCATATCTTTACGTCTCCACGCTCCACCAATTCACGAATGATGTGGAATCGGCGTTGTATATGTTTGGACTTCTGGTGGGACCTTGGCTCCTTGGCCTGAGCTATGGCGCCACTATTGTCACAATAGAGCTCCATAGGATTCAGCGCGCTCGGAACCACACCAAGCTCGGTGACGAACTTCTTAATCCAAACGCCCTCCTTTGCCGCTTCTGAAGCGGCGATATACTCAGCCTCCGTTGTAGAATCCGCCACAGTGTCCTGCTTGGAACTCTTCCAGCTCACTGCGCCACCGTTCAGAGTATACACTAAGCCTGATTGAGATCGAAAATCGTCCGGATCTGTGACAAAGCTGGCGTCGGTGTAACCCTTTACAACGAGCTCTTCGTCACCACCGTATACGAGAAACATATCCTTAGTCCTCTTCAGGTACTTTAGGATATTCTTCACTGCTGTCCAATGATCATGACCTGGATCACTCTGGTATCTGCTCGTAACACTTAGAGCATAGGACACATCTGGTCGTGTACATATCATGGCGTACATGATTGACCCAATCGCGGATGCGTATGGAATCTTACTCATGCGTTCTCGCTCATCAGTTGTCGAAGGACACTGATTCTTGCTCAAACTTTTCCCATGCGACATCGGCAAGAACCCCTTCTTGGCGTTTTCCATACTGAACCTCTTCAGTACTTTATCTATATATGTACTCTGGCTTAGCCCTATTAGGCGCTTTGATCTATCTCTATAGATCTTTATACCTAATATGTATGCTGCCTCGCCTAAATCTTTCATTGAAAAACTATTTTTCAACGAAGTCTTAATATTGTCAAGAAAAGATACATCATTCCCAATCAACAATATGTCATCCACATAGAGTATTAGAAATGCTATTGCGCTCCCACTTACTTTCTTGTAAACACAAGCCTCTTCGCAGTTCCTGATGAAGCCAAACCCTTTGACCACTTCATCAAAGCGAAGATTCCAACTCCGTGATGCTTGCTTCAGTCCATAGATGGATCTCTGAAGTTTGCATACCTTTCCAGCATCCTTTGGATTGACAAAACCCTCGGGCTGTATCATATACACGTCCTCGGTTAGCTTCCCATTCAGGAACGCTGTTTTGACATCCATTTGCCATATCTCGTAATCGAAATATGCAGCAATCGCTAGAAGAATCCGAACAGACTTAAGCATCGCTACGGGAGAGAATGTCTCGTCGTAGTCAACTCCTTGAACTTGTCGGAAACCCTTTGCGACAAGTCGAGCTTTATAGATGTATACATTCTCATCTGCGTCTGTTTTCTTTTTATAGATCCATTTACATTCGATAGGCCTCACACCTTCAGGAGGGTCCACCAAGCTCCAAACTTGGTTCTCGTACATGGATTCTATCTCGGATTTCATGGCGTCTAGCCATTTAACGGAGTCAGGGCCCATCATTGCTTCCGTATAGGTCGCAGGCTCATCGTTGTCTAACAACAATACCTCGTCCGAAAACCACTGTGGTTTCGTGCGAATCCTACCAGACCTTCGTGGTTCAGCTGCTGGCTCGACTGAAGTCTCTACATCACATGTAGGGGCTTCCGTATCAGTCATTGTGGGAAACTCCGGAACCACTTCCGGCGTTGCATCACTTTGACCTAATGACGAAGATTCACCAATCTCGTCGAGTTGCACTATCCTCCCACTCACCCCTTTCGCAAGAAACTCTTTCTCGAGAAACACACCGTTCTTTGCAACAAACACTTTGCCTTCGGTGCGGTGATAGAAGGAATACCCAACAGTTCCTTTGGGATAACCAACAAAGAAGCATTTATCCGATTTGGGATCGAGCTTATTTGGTTGTAAACGCTTTACATATGCATCGCATCCCCAAATTTTAAGAAAAGACAAGTTGGGTTTCTTCCCATGCCATATCTCATATGGTGTCGTTTCAACGGATTTAGATGGTGCTCTATTTAGTGTAAAAGCGGCAGTCTCTAAAGCATAACCCCAAAAAGACAATGGCAGTTCAGTTAATGACATCATCGATCTTACCATGTCCAACAAGGTTCGATTACGTCTCTCGGACACTCCATTCCTCTGTGGCGTTCCGGGAGGCGTAAGCTGTGGAACAATTCCGCAGCTCTTCAGATGTTCGCTAAACTCGTAACTCAAATACTCCCCTCCGCGATCTGATCGTAGAAACTTGATTTTCTTGTTACGATGATTTTCTACTTCATGCTGAAATTCTTTGAACTTTTCAAAGGTTTCAGACTTATGTCTCATCAAATAGATATACCCATATCTACTCAAATCATCCGTGAAGGTAATGAAGTAGAGGAATCCACCGCGTGCAGCTATACTCATTGGACCACATACATCCGTATGTATGATCTCCAATAAGTCAGTCGCCCGTTCTACGTGGCCTGTGAATGGCGTTTTAGTCATTTTACCCATTAGACAAGGCTCGCAAGTGTCAAATGATTCATAATCAAATGACTCCAAAAGTCCATCACAATGGAGTTTCTTCATGCGCTTCTTTCCAATATGACCCAAACGGCAGTGCCACAAATAAGTGGAATTCGAATCGATTATCTTGCGACGTTTAGCGTCAGTGTTATGGATGTGTGTATTACCATCAAGATTCATAATAAATAACCCATTCACAACGGGAGCATGGCCATAAAACATATTATCCATATAAATCGAACAACCATTGTTCTCAGACTTAAACGAATAACCGTCTTGCAACAAACATGATCCAGAAATAATGTTTTTGCTCAAGGCCGGAACATAGTAACAATTACTAAGCTCTAATATAAATCCTGAAGATAAATGTAGAGGTAGGACACCGACGGCGAGCACAGCAACTTTTACTCCGTTCCCACGCGCATCGTCACCTCATCCTTTGCCAGTCGCTTAGGCCTCTGTAGTTCCTGCATCGAGTTGCAAATATGAGCAACCGATCCGGTATCCAATACCCAAGAATTACATTGCGGACCAGCAAGGAATACATTAATAACATGTATGACACTCATACCTGAGCTGGACTTTCCAGACTTCTTCTTTTCTGCCAGATATTTCTTGCAGTTCCTCTTCCAGTGTCCCTTCTCTTTACAGAAGAAGCACTCAACATCAGAAGTGGCGCCAGTCTTGGACTTCTTAGGCGTGTCAGTCATACTAGCACCCTTGGATTTGCCCTTTTTCTTAGACTTGCCCTTCTTCTTGAAGTTGGTTGTTTTATTCACCATCATCACATGATTGGCGTCCTTCTGGATTCCACTCTCAGCAGTTTTAAGCATAGTGAATAATTCACCCATACTCTTTTCCATCCCATTCATGTTGTAGTTCATGATGAAGCTACTATAGCTCGGAGGGAGGGAAGCAAGAACAAGATCAATGCCCAGCTCTTGGGAGATTGGAAAACCTAGCGCATCCAACCTTTGCACGTACCCAGACAATCTAAGTACGTGCTGACTCACTGAGCTGCCCTCAGCCATCTTGCATTCAAACAAGGCTTTGGATATCTCATATCTTTCAGTCCTTGCTTGCTTCTGAAACAAAGCTTTCAGCTCCTGGATTAACTCATAAGCAGCCCAATTCTCAAAACGCTTTTGAAGATCAGGTTCCATGGAGGCAAGCATGATACACTGTACTGCAATGGAATCATCGCTCTTAGATTGATAGATACGAGTCTCATCATCCGTAGCGTTAGCGGGGAGTTCACCGAGAGTTTGCGATAGGACATAGTCCTTCTTGGCACTCTTGAGGACAATCCTCACATTACGGTACCAGTCCGTAAAGTTGTTCCCAGATGAATTCAGTTTTTCTTTCTCAAGCAACGCGCATAGTGGAAAGGTGGTTACGGGTGCCATAGATCTACAACTTAAAAACAAATACACTTTAGACATTGTTCATGATTAAAGTAACTCAAATTAACACTTAATTAGAGTAAGCTCCCACTAAAACCAATATCCCTCATAATTGATTATTAGTGATTCAAGATCCACGACTCACTTACTCCACCATTGATGTGACATCACTGATGACGGAATAACGAGACCGGTAGGTCAACATGCCAATCATATCCCATATGACTCTTGTTTATCTTTCGATGGGTGTGTTCCGAGCCCAAGACGATCTTGCAAAGCTCGTCAAGACAACCGAGTGCTCTGCTGCGCGAACGGTTCGCGCCCGCCTCATATATGTCAAACCTATCGTACCCATGTGACATGGCGCACCTCAGAATGGCAAATACTCCAGACGGTGCTACACTTGGAAGAACACTAACTACTTTGATATTTGTGTGAGGGATCACCCTATTTAACAACGTCTACCACGCATCAAACAAGGTGCATAAAAGGGATTAACATCACATGCAATTAAATTATTGTGATATGGTATAGCCCCTTTTGAAGAAGACTTCTTCAACATCTTTTGGCGGAGAACTCCTTCTTCGTGTACGACGTAGCGTCGAGGTCCATCGATGTAAGATTGTCACCACCATGTCCTTGCAATTACAACTATTTGCTATCACATAGCTAATAAAATAAATGCATTACATGGCTTTCTAGTTGACGCGTAGGTCAATATAATAAATAATGACAATCGTATTGGCTCCTGCCGATTGCCGTACTCATGACACGCAGGTCATGACAAAATTAAAATTACAAACACTTTGCATCTCATACAATCACATTGCATCACATAGGCTATACCACATCACATGCATACCCTGCAAAAACAAGTTAGACGCCTCTAACGTTTATGCTACAATACGTGGCTTTATGGCTACGTTGCAAACCGTTTGCTACCTACGTTACCATAAGCATGATTGCTCTTGCAGTTATTTAACTGTCGGGGTGTCTGGAATTGGAGACTTGGAAATCTCGAACCCCATACTAAACTTCGTCATACGCATGACCCCCGTGTAGATCACATCTACAAGCCCGCTCATTGCAAATTTATCTTTCTCAACTAAAGTGAAACCAAAGTCATCCTTAGCATGTCTCGATCCGAAGATCGTAAGGTTCGCCGGACCTCTGAAAATTTCACGATGCCGCCGAGATCAAAATTTTGCAATGAGAGGAAAACAACAAGAAAATCTGGTGGTAGATCTCATCTAACACCCCGCACATCATATGTGCAATGCCGCATATCACATATGCTCTAGTCGTACCTACAACTACGCATAGAACCGCTCTGATACCACTGTTGGGGAACGCGCTACGCAAAACAAAATTTTTCCGCGCACGAACCAAACCAAGAAACACTATCGAGGTGTAGGTAACGATATCATACCTTCGACGATCACGTCAATGCAGCGGAGAAGTTGACCGATGTCGATGAAGTCCGCAGACTCCCGCAGCTAGGTTATACCTCCCAGCCGCGAGAGCGATCTCCTCGTGAATAGTTCGCCCGATCAAACGCCGAAGTATACGACGTCTCCGAGGTATCCACGCGTACCGGATCAGCGACACCGCGGTAATGTGTGGACCAGCACACAAGAACAGCGGGGATCTACGAGAAGGAGAAGCAGCAGCGCGCCGGCAGCTGTACTAGATCCAATCTAGAAGAGAGAGAAAAAGAAGGCTGTGGCCAATCTAGAGATGGCCGGCCTAGGGTTTAGTCCAAGGGACTAGGGCTGCCTCCGGGGCTGCTTGGGATACCCTTTGAGGTGCCCTGCCCCTCTATTTATAGGGGTTGGGGCAGCTCTCCCTAGGCAGGTGGAGTCCTACTCCAGCAGGGGCACCCTGTTGGAGTTGGAGTCCAACTCCACTAGAACCTTCTAGAACCTTCTAGAATTTCTAGAACCTTCCAGAACCTTCTAGAATTTCTAGAACCTTCTAGAACCTTCCAATACTTTCCGGAACACTTCCGGACATCACCGGAACCATCCGGGACCTCCCGGAACACTTTCGAGATCATCCGAAACACTTTCGGAACCCTTCTCTCTCGTTCTCCATAAATCGTAGCATTCCTAAATGTCGCTAAAACGTTAAGCGTGTGACCCTATAGGTTCGAGTATATGTGGACATGTCCGGAATACCTTCCGGTCAATAATCGTCAGCGGGATCTGGACACCCATAACGACTCCCACATATCATCGAAGATCTTTATCGAGCAAACCTTGTATTGTCGCATACAATTCCTTTTGCCTCACGATACATTACACAACCCGAGGCGAGACTTTGACGGTATCCCTGTGATCAACTCCTTGATCACCATACCTAGTTATCCTCGTTACCGGTTTGTACTCTTTTCTCGTTTCTGTATTCCGGTATCCCCGTGACTAACCTTTTAGTCACAATACCTGGCCAGGCGATGCTGGACACCGTAATACCGAGTGGGCCCAGAGTGTATCTCTCCATCGCCGGATGGGCAAATCCCAGTCTTGACATATCTAGAACCACGATATACTTTCTGGTGTACCTGGAAGTCACCTTTATAATTACCCAGTTACGGCGTAACGTTTGATGACCCCAAAGCAACCATCCGGTATCCGGGTCTATGATATTCTCATGGTCTAAGGACGCAAGTAAACGTTAACACATCATGAGAAGATACTGACAACATATTGACGAAGTGATCTCGCATTATCTCATAAGGGGTCTATCCAACACCATTGTTACCCTAACAATGTGTTCCCATTATTGCCGGCATCCTTGTTACATTAACAATGCCCATGATCAGGAAAACAAGATCATCAACAATACATGAGCTAGTCCAGAGGCCTGACTAGGGATCTGAATGGTGTTTATTATTCCACACATGCAATTAGGTTTTCCTCTGAATCTCATATTCAAGAACCAATGCAATTTTAGCATAGAACATAAACTTAATCATGAACATGAAAATAGAATAATAACAACTTTATTATTGCCTCTAGGGCATATTTCCAACACAGCCCATACCCCACTTTTATCATTGGTGGAACACGACAACAATTTCAAACAATCTCTCGGACCGTTACCGACAATACGACCACTACGGGTATATGAGTGCATTGCCCTTGGAGGTTGCAAGGCTCCAAGCGGAATTGAGACTTACCATCAGATATACCCTAGCGTCGATTCCGGTAACGTCCACGTGGTAATAAGGGAGTGCTTAGATGAAATCACCTCAGGATGGTATGACGGCAAAACACTTCAAACGCCGGGGGCCGCATTCAATTCTTCAGATAACATACCAACCGTATTCACCAAGCACACCCTCGGCTCTCACATCTCATCTTATTAAGTTAAAGTTGAGTGGGCGATAAGTTTAATTCACAGCCATAGCTGAACATAACCGTACCACACATCCTAGCCATACTAGTTTGCTCAAATACCGGTCATATGTTTCAAGCAAACATTCATCGCATAAACATATGTAAGTAAGACAAATAAGTCACAATGTAAATATGCAACAAGCTCTGCTTGCCTTGGTCACAGGGTTCCGGATCTTGCTCTGAAGTGAAAGCCGAGTGGTCTCCTTCTTCGGGCTCTAATGCGAGCGATAAGCGATACCGGAAAAGAAACGGTAGAAGAACAATAAGATCCAGCATGAATGCATGATGAATGATGCTAGATACATTTTTCTAAAGTGATCTACTAATGTTTAGGAGCCATGACAGCGAGCATTGCTCAAGTTTAAACATGTAGAGATTAAATCGTAATCCTAATCATGCATGCATGTCCGGTTAAGCTTGGGTTCTTCTTAGGTTTGAAAGTTGCTATTTTTAGTGGATGGTCATGACTCAAAATGTTCATTTTATGAAAGTGCTCAGTGATACGAAACTAACACAACTGGAATCACTCGATTTGGAGCTATAGTCGTCAAGTTATGGATTATCGAAAACATCGTACGAAAGGAATGAACTAATTCGAACTCAAATTTGGTCTGGGTTTACATTTTGAATTTTGAAATTTTGTTTCAACCAGATTGTAGAAAATTTCTCAAGGTTTCCAGAAATATAAAATTTGTTCAAATCGGAGTTACGGATCAAAAGTTATCGCGTTTTCAAAATTATCGGAGAATCGAGCAAAACCCTAACCCTAATCTGCGAAAATGAATTTGCTACTCGCACCCGACTAAGCTACCCTAATCTGACCACGCCCAGATGACATGTGGGGCCCCTGTGGTAGTGCTGACTAGGCACGGGCGGCACAGTCAGCCGCTGACGAGGCCTGTCCAGCCAATCAGGGCCCGCCACATCGCCCTCCTCCCTCTCACTCACTCTCTCTCTCTCGCATTTTCTCTCTCGGGACCGGTGGCTTCGGGACCGTGGCAACCTCGCCGAAGACGGCCGGAAAAGGGCTCGGGAGCACTGTGAGCTCAGAGAAGATGGTGGGAGCACCGGGAGCTTACCCCGAAGACGAAGCACTGGCGTGGAGAGGCTACGGCGGCCGGGAAGGAGCTCGCGACGGTGAGGAGCGGCGGGGAGATCCAGTCGTCGGCGACGGGGTGGCTCCGGGCTTCGATCTGCACAGAGGAGGGGCGGAGGAGGTTAGGGAGGAGAAAATGGGGACGGAAGAGCACTGGAGCAGCCGTGCGGGCTCGCCGGAGTAGCGGCCGGAGGCGGAGAAGAAGGCGGAGTGGAGCTCGGGCACGGGAAGAAGCTAGGGGAGGAGTGCTAGGGTTTGGAGCAGGGAGGAAAGGGGAGGAAGAGGCGGTCCGAACCGCGCTTAAAAAGGGTGGCGGTCGGGACACGCCGGTGGCAGCGCCGCCCACTCCGGCCATCCAGCGGCGGCGACGTGGGAGAGGAGCCCTGACGGGTGGGCCCGCCTGACCGGCGGAGGGAGAAGGCGCCCAGGGGCTCGGGGCGCTTCCTGGAGGAGAAGGCGGAAATCCAGAGAAGGGGAAGGCGGGTTTTGGGGGGGGGAGGGTTAGCGGGCTGGCCGGTCTCGGCCCGCAACCCTTTTGATTTTTCTTTTCTTTTTCTTTTCCAGGCTGAATCAATTTTGTAAAATCAATTTGGGCATCCAAAATAGCTTCAAATTAGTTGAAATTTTTACAGGACCTTCAAATAGCATATGGGACCTGCTGTAAAAATTTGAGGTCATTTGGACACTGTTTGACCTAGGGTTGCATTCAAATTTCAAATTTGCCCTAAATTAGGGTTGAACTGTAGCTAGGCCCTATAGACCTCCAAAAATTTCAAAATTTTTCCTGCAGTTAGGGCTTTCATGTCTATAGCTGGTTATAAATTTTTGTGACTTTTCATCCACAGGTAAGTTGCTTAATCATTTAATTACAATTGAGCCCTTTTCAGCAATTTGATTCCCAAATCTTCAATTGAGTTAGCAAGACCCGAGGGTTTTTGGACGAAAGATCATTGTGTATTGGTCCAGCTAGGGAGCACTAATCTCACCCACCTACTATTGTTGACGTTGATGTTTGTTAATCCAAATAAGTTGATTGGTGTTTGCTAAATTAACCACCGAGGATGAGATATGTACGTATTCTATAAAATATGATCATATCACATTTAGATTTAAATAAGGTGTGTGTACGGGGATGATGACATGTATGCATGAGGAAAAACAAAACCCTAATCGTAGGATGAAATGGGCATTACAAGTGCGCCTCCGCCGGCCCACGCCCCCGTCCCTGCGCGCCCCCTTCCTCGAGCGCGTCCGACACGCCACCAAGGGCTCAGCCCCCTCCGCGCCTGTAACATCCCTAAAGTTAATCCCTTGTAATTGTGCATCATGGCATGTATTCAAGAAATTAAAAATGAGGGGAAGTTTTTCAAATCATTGAGATAAACAAACCCTAACTGCATTAATCTTGCTAAGTGAGCATCATAGCATGCATGATTTAATTTTGAGCAAATTTTGAATTTGAATTCTAATTGGAAAAGGGTTTTGAAAATGGTTTGAATTTGTGAAACAAAATTCAAAACAGAAAGTCAAAAAAATAAAAATAAAAACCTATCTAACCCTCCCTCCCCAAAATGGGCCTTCCCCGGCCCATCTCCTCCCCCTCTCTCCCGGCGGCCCGCCCCGCTTCTCTCCTTTCCTCCCCCTCCTTCCAACTGGGCCCCGGCCTAGTTTCTTCCCCACGCAGCCTGCTTGGCCTGCCGCCGCCCCCGTCACCATCTTCTACCCCGCCGTCTCGCTCTCTCTACTCGCGCTACCCCCGCGCCACGCCACCTCTCAGCTGCCACCGAGCAGCTTGCGTGGCAAGCGCCTGGGGCGCCCTCTCCGCCACCTCTTGCTGCTCGGGCCAGCAGCTACTTCGGTGTTTCCCCGCTCCGCCTCCTTATCCCCGGCCCCGAGAGCTTTCTCTCTCTCCTTCCCCCCATTTGCTCTCGCGGTCGCCGCCTTGCCCCGCTGACCCGAGCTCGCTGCCCCTCAGTTCCCCGCTGCCCGGCCGCTCTCCTCGCTCCATCGCTCGGCCCCGCCTCTCCCCGCCAACCGAGCTCGTCGCCACCGCCTCGCCCCGTCCCGAGTCTCCTCCTCGCCCGAGCTCCCTTTCTTCCCCTCTCGCCGCCTTGCTCGCCACTCCAAGCCTCGCCACCGGCCGCTCCAGCACCGCTTGCCGACGTCCCCGCCCCAAGCTCTGCGCCGCCCCGGCTGCCTCGCTCGCCTCCTTCCACCAGAGCGCCACCCGAAGCCCCTTGCTCACCTCGGTGTTGCACCGGACCGAGCCATCACCGGAGCCACCCACCGCCGGTAAGCACCGCCATCGCTCGTCCCGTCACGCCGCCATTCCATTTTCTCCCCACCACGCAACCGCCTCCCCTTCCCGGGCCTCGCCGCCGGTGGCGCTGCACCGGGTGAGCCTCGGTCGGGCTAAGCCACCCGAACCGAGCTCCCGACGGGTTTTCAGTTAGGGCGGTTAGGGCCCGTTTAAACCGAGATTAGGGCATATTTAGTGCTTAATTAATGATTAGGGTTTAAGTACTGTAGTTCTGACCAATTAATTGCCATAATTAATGCTAATCGTTGTTACTTAATACTAATTGACACATTAATGATGCAATTAGTAACTAACAGTGCAATTAATACGTTTATTCAAATTGTCTCTATGCCATGTGGACCCATAGTCAGAATTTAAACAAAATGAATAAAAGAAAAAGATGAAATATATGACAGTGGGCCCACTTGTCATTGAATGGTCAAACTTTGACCAGGGGGCCCACATGTCATACACTGTGGCTGGATTGGAATTAGGAAATAAAAATAAATGTTTATTAATATTGTTTATGTTTACTGAGAAAAATACAAAAAAGTATTTAAATTGATTTAATCTTAGAAAATTCATTTTTAATCAGAAAAATACAAATAATATATAAAAATGTTCAGAAAAATGAGAGCTATTCAAATATGTCATTTTCATCCATGTTTACATTATAGAAAAAATATAATTGGTTAAAAACTCAAATTAGGGTTTCCGATTAGCCAGAGAATTTTGGATCACGATATTTCAAGCGTCCGGACTCCGATTAAATTGATTCCACTTGCCTTAGTCTTTATTTTGCATCCTCTATGCCATGGCATGTATTGCACCTCATGCCGATGTTCAGCATTTAGATATTTACTGTTGTACCCTTGTTCCCGGTGTTTTCGTCCTTCTCCGATAGAGCCGGAAGGTCCAGAAGACGATAGTCTCGATCACGAGCAAGGTGTAGTTGCAGAGCAACAAGGCAAACAGCCCCTTTGAACATATTGCAAACACCTATCATTTGCAAAGTATTATTTATTTTCAACTTCGTTATCGCATGCGTTCAAATTCTATTTTCCGCTAAGCATCAACCCTATGCCTTTGCATGAAACTTACTTTGTCGCACAATCGACTCCACCACCTCCCAAACCTATCTAGAGTAGTATAGTGTGCATCTTTATGCTGCTTACTATGTTATTAATGCTTAGACTTGTAAAAGTCATAATTCCTTGGATGGCAGTCAAACCAACATGAACTGGATGGTTACGTGGTAGGTGGGTGTTCACCGGGGGTTAACTAATGAACTTGACTAATAGTCATTGGGTTAGACGAGAGGCCATGGCTGGGAGCATGGTGGGTTGTCTCGTTTTCCTGCAAGGACCGGTTCCCGGTGTCCTTTCGAACCAAGATTTGCGTACTTCTACACGAGTGGGATAATGGACCACCCACGACTAAATAATTTGCCTAGACTTAGTGTATGAGCTGCATTAGTTTGCCGTTTTTATTTGCCGGGTGCGTGAAAAAGGAGATGTGGTGTGGTATCTCAATATAAGAGTGGGGTGGACACACGGTCTAGGAGACCGGGGATGTACCTCGATTCACAACTTATTGGACCGTGTCGCAGTTGCGGCCGGACTGGCGTACATGGAATGACCCGTAAAGGTGGCTCATACCTAGGTCGAAAGCATTGTAACGGTCGTGTTCGATCACCCCCCGCCAGCACACTTCATGAAAGTGTGTCAATTGCGATGGCATTAGGAGTCGATCGATACATGTAGGTAAAGATGTACACCCCTGCAGGGTTTGAACTGTTCGAACAGCCGTGTCCGCGGTTATGGATAATTTGGTAAGAATCCGCAACGAATTAGACAACTACAACAATACCCTAAAACTTGCCAACTCTAAGGTCGAGGTGTTAGCGACTGCTTCCTCCCAGGGTGGTTGAGGAAGAGTCGGGGGATCTAGTGTTTGGTGATCTGCAGTAAGGAATGATCGTGAAGTGTTCGACTCGTCTCCTTTAAAAAGTATTCTAGTAGTCGATTTTCATCTACTTAACTAGTATTGTTAAAAGTAAATTGGCTTTCCGCTAAATAGTCCACAGATAGCCATTTTATTGATACATGTTGCATCTATTACTAATTTCCCCTTGTAAGTCTTGCTGAGTACAATTTTTATACTCACCCTGCAATCATTGATATTTTTCTTGCAGAGGGAACCATCCCCTCAGAGGGTGGTTTCTACGTAGAGATCGACGACAATGACGCATAGTCACTGGAAATCCCAGGCAGTGGTCCTGCCCCGGAGTTTGGCAGCTTGGTTTGTTCTGCTGCCACTTTTGGCCTGACCTTTTTGGCTTCTTAGCCATCTTTAATCTTCCGTTGTGTATGCAACTCTTATGTGTAGAAAATGTTGTTAAGTTTCAAGAACTTATAATATCGCATTTTCAGTCGTAGAGTTGCTGTTGTGATACTTGTTTGTTCTCACCTGCCTCATGTGCCCTACGTGTATGTTATTGAAGCAAATGATGTGGGTAGGGTTTCAGAGTCTATATCATAGAGTTGTTAGGTTTAGTCACCCCTGTGAAGCGACTCTTCTACTGAGAGATTGGAAGCTATATCATCCTACTCCAGCCGAGCATTAATTTGTCGGGACGAGTTTGGGATTGATATTCCGGCTCGGTAGGAAAGAGTGAGGAGACCATATCACCCTACTTAATCCGTGCATTAGTTTGTCAGAGCAAGTTCGGGGTTGACGTCTCGGGCTATTCGAAACCATATTACTCCACTCCTCTTGGAATTGATACCCAAGGGTTGAGGTCGGGGTTGACGTTTCGACTTAGCAGATGATTTCACTTAAAGCTCTCTGTTATGGATTCTGGGTCCCGACAGCACCGGCGCGGACTCGGCTGCCGCCCGAGATCCCCAAGGTCCCCTGGGATGACCGTGATGTGCTCCAAGGTGGCCGCTGCCGCCGCGCGGAGGATCGATGCGGTGAGCCAACCCAACCTCGTGCCGCTCCACGGGTTCTTGCAAGGTTGGTGTTAATCTCTGCCCGCACGCGCCCATTTTGATTACTGTTGCTTTGGGTGTTTCGTGGTTTCAAGCTTGCAGAAATACTGATAGTGGCAATGGACATCTGTAAAGGAATGAACTACCTGCATCAGAACAACATAATTCACCATGATCTCAAGACCGCAAATCTTGTCATGGATGAAAACAAGGCTGGTGTTTTTCATAAATCGTGCTATTCGTTTTATCAGAAAGTCTCATATTGTTAAACTCTAAAAGTAGGAAAAGACATATTTTTCTGGTTGTAAAGGTTGCAGACTTTGGTGTGGCACGTGTGAAAGATCAATCCGGAGTGATGACTGCAGAGACTGGAACTTATCATTGGATGGCACCTGAGGTGCGCGTCATATACATGCATATGTCATAAAAATACAGTACCTCCTTTTCTCTTATAGCATGTATGTATTATTGTAACTTCAAGTCATACAACATAAGCCTTACGATCACAAAGCAGATGTTTTTAGCTTTGGTATCGTTCTATGGGAGTTGCTAACCGGCAAGGTAACCACAATTAGCCTTCTTTCTGAATAGACTTTCAGGTTTTTCTTTATTTTTAACTAGTACGTAAATTACTTGTAGGCTTAAATTGATGGTCATAACTGTTCGATTTCTCAGATCCCTTATGAGTACCTAACACCGCTTCAAGCAGCAATAGGTGTTGTTCAGAAGGTAAGTAAGCATTTGTGACAACTCTGCTTTGATTATAAGGTATAGCATTTGCTAAAGACGTTAGACTGCCCTTGTGCATTTTCTACAGGGCATTAGGCCGACAATTCCAAAAGATACCAACATCAAGCTCGCCGAGCTACTTCAGAAATGCTGGCATAGAGAATCAGCTGAGAGGCCCGACTTCTCCAAGATACTGGAGATCCTTCAAAGAAGCTCAAAACAGGTCAATCTTGCATCTTACGATTTATCAAATTTATTGCGTGTTTCCTCTTGCATAGATAGGATAAATAGTACATCACCAACTAATTTAATGTCCTAACAAAAATAGTAGTTAATCTAACACAATCCTTTAGACATATAGTTGTACTGCCATAAGGCCTAGCTACAATTCAGAACTATCATTCGGGGAAGTTGTTCTTTCATAACTAGATTATTGTTGTCGGACACTTGGTCGTCACAAGATGCTTCCAGACTATCGTGTGTCTTGATCTTGTTGTGAACATAGTAGAGCAAGTGACATGCTAGTTCCCTCCTGAAAACGTCCATATCATGCTGCATATGTAGAGACAAACAATTAGAAACTAATGTACGAGGAAGTTTTCAATACATATTGAAATAAAAGTAGAAATCTGCACACCTGTGTAAATCTTTTCAATAATTTAGATCCCATCCATAGTTCTATGGACTTTAGCATGAAAAGGCCACATGAGGAACTGCATAGATTAAAATATATTAGTATAGCATTCTGAGCTAATATATAGCATTTGCAAGCTTAGAAAATAAGTATATTGGTATATTGGTGATGAATGTAACATAGGAGTCTTTCTGCCTTGGTACGCCCGCTATAGTCTTGATCTCCCAAGACGTCACTTTGAAGTCTGGCCAACTAGTTTTTGGTAGGTCTGTAGTTTTTTTTTGCCATCTCTATATATGACTCAATTCCTTTCAGCTGTGAAGTGTCCATTTAAGTAATGAATAGAATGTAAAAGGTATCAATGTTTACTGAAGGGGAGTACAAAATGATAAGCTCACTGTGTTTGTTAGTTGCATATGTGGCTCTTTACTGTGCGAAGCCAATGAGTCGAGGATCTGAATTTGTCTTGATGGGGCATTCAACACTCCTAGGTACCAATGTAGACCTCGGTTTAGGGGTAGGAAGATCTGCATGAAATTAGAAAGATGTACATAAGACTATACGAACTAAATGTTATATGAAATTAATTAGGTAGGTATTATGTTTTACCATGTCGTGCTTTAGATATGTAACTGTCTTTTTCTTATTGTGTTCTTTTTCAATATCATCCATAAACGATGCGTAATATTGGCCATCTCTAGCCAATGTTTGCACATAATATGTCTGCTTGATGAAGACCTTTCTACCATCCCTTGTATCAAAGGGGTTGGAATACCGTTGACGATAACTGGCCGTGTCAATGATCTAGTATTGCATGTAGTAATTTAAAGGTTAGATTATATCCTAATCCGAAAGTAACAAACAAAACATATACCACTTACCGTGCAATGCAAGTATTTGTGCGAGTCATCGGTTTCATAATTTACTGTTAGGCACTCTAGGGTTTGTTTCGTAATGGCTAGATCGTCTATGTGGACCAAAACCTTGGAAGCTCTTTGTCTGTTTATCCAAGCAATTGTGGCAATCGTACCTACTGCGTTTTGTAAGTGGAGAAGCAGTTAGTAATTGATAGTGCAATGATGTATAGGAAGATAAGGGCAACATCTGATAGGAAGTACCATCTTTCTTTTTTTTACGACGTTGTCTCCGTTCGTGATCATAAGAGATATATGGATCTGTTTTGCTGTAGGATGATTTAGATGCCCTCCCTGATGGTCCTCGCACCCGCTTAGTAATTGTGTTGGTTTCCTCATCAGTAGATGTCTTGTTTGCCTCATCGCCATCTACCTCCTGTTGGATAGGTGGCATATGTGCAGCATACTTGTCTCCCTTTTGACAATAGGACCTCTACAACATAGGACAAGGATAATCGCAATGTAATATATAACTTCGAAATGCAAGTTAACTTAACTAGTTTTCTATTAGATTTACCTCAACCTCTTCCTCCGGTATGGTGGGGGAAATGTACCCCTTATCCTGTATGGAATATAGGTGAAGTCAGATAACAATCTTTAATATACTAATGTACAAACATGTGTGAAGAACATACCTCGAAAGCGATCTGCATATGCTGCTGTTTTTTAAGCATTTGTTTCATATTGTGTTCCATGTCATACATGCAATCTTGCAGTGGCTTGTAAAACTTATGTTTCATAGTATAATGTTGTCTGTCAAGCTTACATTGGATAATGCGCTGATTCAGGAGAACTTGTTTAAGTAAGCTAAGCCCCTACATAATAGGATGAGCCAAAATAATATGTAATGTGCGAAGACAAGAAATAGGTAGTCATAATGTGTTTTTAAACATATGCATACATCATCACTTGAGCTGAGACAGGTTGTTCTATGCAATACATATTCTATATCACTCCTGATTTCCTTAATAGTTTGTAAAAGAATATAATAGGCATGGTTAGTTTCTGCCTTCAAAGATAGCAACTTTAATACAATTTGCATGAAGATGTAGCAAAGAATTTGCTAACCGTCCCTTCTCTGAACTTAACCTTCTCTCTTTTATTTGCTTTTTCCTCATCCCAATATTGAATTAAGGGTCTTTCACTGCCATTGTAATCTATGTCTATAAGGGTCTTTCATGGCCATTGTAATCTATGTCTATGCCGTGTTTAGCTTCGTTCACATAGAACTTTTCCCCAGTACCAGACCTGCATTAGAACACATTAATCTTAGCTGTAGTAACTGATTACATGTATCGGTACTTGCTGCATAAATAAGTACTCATGTGGTCTTACCTATAGGAGAGCCAGGTTCCCCACAAGGTTTGCATGTTGTTTCGTCTTGTATTGTATTATGCTTTGTATGAGGTGATCCAATGTTAGCCTTGCCCAATTCACATTCTTGATGTCTTTTACGTCTAACATGAGGTTTAAGTAGTCAGCGCTCGCATTAGTTTTCGTTGTTGGGCATAACAGATGATAAATTGCACACAACACAAATCTTCTAATAAAATGTTCATCATGAGAGCTGTTGTTCTTTTTGATTTGTTGGACCAGGCCATTAAAAGAAATTTTGCCGTTGTCATCTTTGTATGCTTGGAAGAGTTGTGATGCCCTGTTGATCTCATTTGATGCCTTTTTCTTAATGTCTGAGATCTCTCCTTCTGACGGCAGTTCCATGATATAATCAACATCTTGTATGGTGATTTGTAGCCTAGATCCTCCAATGTTGAAAGCATTTGTCTCAACGTCATAAGAATTAGCCAATTTCTTGTAGGTTTGGCGCCTGATCTGAACTTGTCCTAGCTTTAGCAAACCTCCAAGTCCCACTTCTCTGATTGCTTCCTATTGCTTTGGAGTCAATGAACTTATTAGATCAAACATTGTTGTTTGATAACATGCCATTGTTTCCTGTAGATTCAACTAAATTGTTAGGTTGCATGAAGGATCACATATAAACTGCCAATTTATTAAGGTGGATGCATCGTGCTGATTGTTTTGAACAATGGTGCCATCTTACTCTGACAGAAAGAACAGTAAGTGAACCTTCCCAGTGGCCACATGTGGGATGGAGTAAGGTCATGTGATGTACTCATAAAATGTTTGTGCAAACATGTCATGTTTTTTCCAACAATGAATCAAAAGGTGGTAAAGCTAAGTGTTTGTTTATATTGTTCTGCTATCTTTTGGTTATGATTGAAATGCTTTTCTTAATGCAAACTTTCAACCACAAAAAGGGCCCTTGCTGGAGAGTTTCTACAATCTAGAAAATAACTTGATGGATGTTGATGGACATAGAATTCATCTCAATTTTGATTGCATGGTGGATAACATATAAGTTGCTGACTTTTATTGAACAGTACATTTTTGTACCTTGGGCGTAGCTCATGCCGCTGTATGTGTCGTTGATGCTATTTTAGGGGGTTAAGGAGTGCAGGGCTCATGACATTGCTCCTTATCCTTGCCTGAACCAGCCGTGTTCTTCATCAAGGGTGGAGCCTGAAAAGCAAAAATATGAGTGCTAAGGATTAAGAACTACAAAGACATTGTTTATTTCATGTTATACTAATTAAGGTACAAACCTTATTGTTCATTGTTGTAGATTCTGATGATTTGGACTGCATGGATGTGCAGTCAGAACTACCAGAACCAGCTTCGGATGATGGACGAAGCTTCCGTATGCAATTCATGATGTGAGTAACCATGTATATATGAGTAACCACAATATGCAATCTCAATACACAATCCATCCATGATGTGCAGGTGTATATATGACTAACTACAAGCCGGCCATATTGCAAGCGGATGGTTTATTTATTTTTTGAGCAGTACAGATATATGCAGATATACTATCTTTTTTTAATAGATATGACTGCCTCCGTAGAGTTCTTATATGGTACAAGTTACACATCGATCCAACTCACGACCAAAAGGAAAAGTGCCTTGTGCTCTACCATCTGAACTAGATTGGCTTGATAGTGAATCTATATTTTTTATTCCACTAATCCAGTTTCACTGCCATATACCGGTCAACTTGTACATTCCCACTATCATCTATGAGCCGTCCAGTCGCACTACTATCTATACAAATCGTCTAGTCTAACTATCACCTATCGGAGTCATTGGTCCCACTATCATCCATAGAAGTTCTCCAGTCCCACTATCATGTAGCATAGGCGTCCCATCTCTGTACGTTTATCCTACTAGTCTAGCCCCACTATCATCCACAGGAGTTGTCCGGTCCCACTATCATCTATAAAAGTTGTCTGATTCCATTATTGGAGTTGTCCAGTCCCAGTACCATCTATACGAGTCATCCAGTTCCACCACCATCTATACGAGTCATCTAGTTTCACCACCATCTATCAGAGTCGTTTAGTCGCACTATTATCTACAGGAGTTGTTCAGTCCCACTATCATCTAAAAGAGCCATTCGGTCCCAATGTCATCTACCATCAAGATCAGATAAACTAATAAATTAAATAATTATTCTGTAATTTCATCTTCTACCAAACTATTAATAAAAAATAAAATCAAATAGTCGCGTAACGTTGGTTACACTTCCAATTCGAAGAAAACAGATAGCAATCCATTAATAAAAAATAATTAAAAATGTTGGGTACATTTCCATTTCGAAGAAAACAGATAGCAATCCATTAATAAAAAAATAATTAAAAAATAATTATTCTGTAATTTCATCTTCTACCAAACTATTAATAAAAAATAAAATCAAATAGTCGCGCAATGTTGGGTACACTTCCAATTCGAAGAAAACAGATAGCGATCCATTAATAAAAAAATAATTAAAAATGTTGGCAAAAATTAGCCTACAATGGGGTTTGAACCCACAACCAATAGACTAGTAGACTCGCAAATGCACCAACTGATCGAGTGAGGCTTCACGTCCAGTGTACCTGGCAGTCTTTAAGTACCAACGAAGAGAAGTGCATGTAAAAAAAATAATTAAAAACTTGCGCACTTTGGTGTTTGAACCCACGACCAAAAGATTAGCTACCTTGCCAATCTACCAATTGAGCTAGACATGATCGCTGCATAACACACCCGCCAGGACTAAGTAGAAGTTTAACAGAGGTGCATCTCACAGAGCACAGAACAACACGAACATATACTCCGATAACACAAAATTGTTAAATACCAGATGGATTACATACACTAATAATCAATTGCAGACACTAACAATCCTTCTTGCCCTCCCTTTTCTTGCTGCAGGCTTCCAATGCATGCACACTATTTTTACCCTTCTTTTTCTCCAGACTGGCATGTGAAACAGCTTTTCTTCATACGCTTAATAGCCACATCAGTTCCTCTCCATTTTCCATGGTACACGGTTCCAAAAGTGCCAGAACCAAGTTCCTTAAGAGCATCTCTAACCCATCCCCAAAAAAGTCTTAACTCCCAAAAAACTGTCATTTTTGGGAGTTAGAGGTATCTAACCCATCCCCAATACACCTCTAACTCCCAAAAACTTTTTGGGAGCTCCCAAAAAAACTTGCTCTGCCTCCCAATATTTTGGGACTCCCAATCCCCCTCCCAATCCACTCCCAATCCACGCGGGAGAATAGTCCGGTTGCAACCGCCGGCAAGCTCCGCCGCGATTCACCGCCGCCGGCCTCCCTCCAGCCACGCCGCCGGCTGCCGCGGGCCCCTCCGTCCCCGCCAACCCCGTCCCCGCCCTCCCTGACTGCTCGCCGCCGCCAAAACCGCCTCCCGAGCCGCCCCGACCACCGCCACCTCCCGAGCCTCCTCCCGCGCCTGGCCACCGCCGCCTCCCGAGCTCCACGGTGCCCGCAAGTCACCGCGGGAGGTCGGGGGACGCGGCCGCGAGGCGGGGGGAGGCGGCGGAGCGTGGGGGAGGCGGCCGGGAGGTGAAGGGGCCGGGGGAGGCGGCGGATCTTGGGGAGGCGGCCGGGAGCCAGGGGGCCGGAGGAGGCAGCCGGGAACCGGGGGGCCGGGGGAGGTGGCCGGGACCGCGGGAGGCGGCGGATCTTAGGGGAGGCAGCGAGGCGGCGAAGGCGGCAGTGGGCAGCGGCGAGATGGGGGCGGGCACGTCCAGCGGAGGGAGGCGTGCGGCGATGGGGGAGATGGGGAATGGGGAGATGGGGAATGGGGAGCTGCCGTGCCCTTTTATGTCTTTTTTTTTCTTAAAGGAAATAGCAAAGAAAATTATATTGGGAGTTAGGTTTAGGGGATGGGTTAGATCCCACCCTCCCAATACCTAGAAATTTTTGGGAGTTAAGTTTTGGGAGTGGATTTTTGGGAGTTAGGTTTTGGGGATGGGTTAGAGTTGCTCTAAGCTTCTCCAGATCTTCATTCTTGATAATCTCTGTTAAAAGATATTTCTTTAATTTCAAATTTCCAATAGAATAAGATGAGCACTATTGCCATGTCATTTGTCATGTCTATAACAGAGATCATAAAGTACCTCTTTTGTTGGGCAGAACCATTGGATATTCTGCAGTCAGAAAATGCTATCTTACTTTTTAAAGCTAACTAAAAGATAAACATTAACAACAACAGCTAAACGTGCAACAATGAACAAACAAAACAATGTCATTCTCTGTTGAATCATAAAATTGCTATCGAAAAGAGTTGTGAAAAAAGATAAGTTTTTCATGAATCATAAGAAACTAGACAAGTTGATGGTTAATACAACATGTTGTGGCGGTACATACCTTTATTTTCAACAAAAGCACATGCTTTTCTTTTTCTTCGGGCTTCAGCTGCAAAATCAGAAGGAAACAAAAATAAGCCTACTACCAAATGACCTAATGTCATACAAAATAACAACACGATATAAATAATTACTTTAGTTTGGGACAAGTGCACCTATCGTGTGCGGATACGCCACATTCACTACAAGCTATCTTTCTCTTCTTGGCCACATGGGATTGTCTCAATCTCTCATAGAATGACTTCATCCTCTTCTTAGATGGAGCGCCTTTTGTAACAATTTGCTTGGGATCAAGGGCTTTGTCACCGGAGGCATGGTTAGAGGCAGAATAATGTGCGGGCAAAGGACCAAATGGTGTTGGCCCCATGTTCTCATCATTCCCGATGGGGTCATCCATAATACTCTGTAGCAAATCCATCACTTGTTGTGAATGCTCCGCGCTCTTCAAAGCTTTGAATAGAGCAACACTAGCCTTGTTGCGCAATTGATGGTACCAACCCATCTGATCCGACCACACATGCATATTGGCGTTCCTCTCTGACACGAATGCAGCCTTGACACCTTGTCATAACACAACAACGAGGAATGGTATCTAAACCAAGCAAATTTAGAACATCAATATGTGTGCACATGGGATGCCTTTGCACTGTAACTTGCGGCAATGGCAACTGACAGCATTCACTAACAAGCTATCCAAGACAACTGCACAACAAACCTATGTTGCACTCCATATTTTAACACAACTACATACCTGACCAAACCGTCTTCCTCCCTAACCTCTTCAATCTCCCATGCACACGATATGCAAATACACTCTCTTACATTCTTGAACATTTTTTGTGTATAACTACGTGCAACACTTTTCTCTAATGGGTGAGCTATTATTCTTGTGAAGGGACTGACTGTGAAGCTTTTGCATCCAACTCAGCCTCGTTCCTCTGAATACGTGACATGCAGTGCTCAGTGTGCTCCACCAAATCAACCAGTGACATTTTGTGGTCTAGATGCTTACGGAGCCTAGAGTTCAGGCTCTCACTACGCTAGTTGCTCTGCATGCCCAAGAAATATCTTCCATTGGTATAAGTCGTGGACCACCTCTTTCTAAGTTTGTACATCTTCGAAAGCCATAGATTCTCTTCTGCGATCTCATATCTTGCCTTGAACTCAGCCCAAGATTTATTGAACTCAAAAATTCCCATTGGATGGTAGATGAGTTTTCTGAAGTCAGCAAGCATTGGATTACGTAGGTGACATACCATGTTCTGCTCAATGTGCCAACTACATAGACGATGGTCTGTCTTCGGCATAACCTTCTTAATAGCTTTTCTCATTGCGGCATCTCCATCCGTGATCACAGACTTCGGGTGACCTTGCCTCATCGCCTCCAAAAAATATCTTAAGTAGCCACTCATATGATGAGACGGTCTCGTCTGAAACAATACCACAACCGAAAACAACTGTACTACGATGATGATTCACTCCAATAAATGGAACAAAAGGTAAATTATAGCGGTTGCCCCGATATGTGCTGTCAAACACAACAATGTCACCGAATGCTTCATAGTCAATCTGAGATTGTGAATCTACCCAGAATATATTTTGAAGACGACCTTCAACATCTTTACTATATTGAAAGAAAAACTCAGCATCTCGTTCTACCTGCGCTCTCATATGGTTGAGCACAAATTCAGCATCGCTACCTAAGATTCTTTTCTTCTTATACTTGGCGAAGAAATTGTACAGGTCCCGAGAAACGAACCCAACCTTATCATAGCCACCATGGTGCCTCTCCATCTCTTCCATGATTTGGCACGTACGAAGGCCGCCAAGTCCGTATTCCACCACATCAGCTTTGTGAGCATTGGTTAGCCCATGATGCGACCGTAGAAAAGCTACATGGTCAGGCTCAGCAAGCGGATGGTTATGCACATCAATAAAGTTTTTAACGAACCAGACACCCGTGTCAGGATTATGCTGGATCTCAAGCATAGCTTTACAGCCACAACAGGTGAGTGGTCGTGGCTCCCTTTTCTGATCAGTTGCTTCAAAGTACTTCTCCAAACGTTACCCTTCTTTAAAGCAGCAGAAATGCATTCGCATCACCGTTTCCATACCACTGATGCACTCCTTATCGTCCAATCTGACACTAAATCTTTTTTTTCTGCATAGTTATTGTAGTGCTTGAAACCCTCTTCCTCACTTTGAAACATCTGACTCACCATCATGTGATATTCTTCAATCTCCTCCAAGCTGGCGTTGTAACCTTCCATGCTACAAATATGATATCATCAAACATTACATTTAGTAAGTTTGTTCCAACTCTAGTGAACTATCGTAAAAAAAAATAAACTCTCACAAATGGTAATGAGCTACCGATTTAGTTCTAACACAGACGACATAATTTTTATGAGAGGGCATCACTCATAAGCACATCACTTCGAAGATGAACATGTTTTATTGTGTGCAAAATAACAGCATGGCATAAATAGCAGGATTCAAATAATTATTACTTCTCAGATATATTACGCACATATTATCGATACTCGTTCATCATCTACGATTTTGACTAGATGAAACATAAACCGGTAATAAGCCAATACCATTAAACCTGACCTGAACCTACCTGCAACGCCAAGTCCAGTCGACGTCCAACAACCCGAGGATAATGGAGACGCAGGGAGGCTTTTGGTGGCTCGGTGAGGAGGCGGCGATTGGTGTGATCGCAAAGGAGGGAGTGTCGCAAGGGCAAGAGGAGCCTCTGACAGGGAGGAAGCAGCGCTGGGCGGAGGCGCGCGCGGTCAGGCGCTGGGCGGAGGCGCGCGCCGGCAGAGAAGCTGGCGGGCTCGGCCGGGCGGAGGCGGGCGTGGTCGGGCCGGAGGTCGGGCGGAGGCTAGATGTCGGGCAGAGGCGTGGGCCGGTGGAGGCGTCTGAAGGCGGACGCGACTCGGTTGGAGAGGCGGCGGTGCGCTGAATCAGTTGGAGAGGAGACAGAGCCCAGATTAGCTGCAGTTGCAAGGTCAAATGACTATTTGGTGGAGACGCGGGCACGGCCAGGCAGTGGCACTGGGCGGAGGCGCGCGCCGGTAGAGACGCGGGTGGGCTCGGCCAGGCGGAGGCGCGCGCGGCCGGAGGCGCGTGGACGCGCGCATCGGCGGCGAAGCGGGCGGGCTCGGCCGGGCGGAGGCGGGCACGGCCAGGCGGAGGCGCGCGCAGGCTTAGCCGGGCGGAGGCGCCCGCGGTCGGGCCGGAGGTCAAGTGGAGGCCGGAGGTTCGGCAGAGGCATGGGCCGGTGGAGGCGACTCAGTTGGGGAGGCGGTGGCACGCTGAATCGGTTGGAGAGGAGACAGAGTCCAGATTACCTGCAGTTGCAAGATCAAATGACTATTTTAGCCTTATGAACGAACGATTAGATTTATTTGGTACTTCAATCTCTATTTAGAGAGTACCGTGATACCCAAAAAAAGCTTTTAAATAAGTTACATGACTACGAGATACCATTGTGAACTCAGCACCCTGCTCGGACCATACATATCCAAGAATGAGATCCCTTATAATTCTGGTGTCGTCTTGCCCCGAATGAATCGAGAGACAGAATTACCGGGTTGTTGGAGTTGTAATGGTCGAGGGCCTTGTAGACATAGCGTGAAGTGAGGCGGAGATCGCGTTCTCTAGTGTAAATGCAAGAGTACTAGTGTTTAACCCTCTGACGGGGACAGGGTTTAGTTGGATCAAGCCCAACAAAGCGGCTTTTGGGCCGAGCCCACTAGTCAGCACTGCAGGGCCCGTAATAGCAACGCTCGTCTCCTCTTCAAATAGCAACGCTTTGCCGCCCACGCTTACCAACTCTGTTCTTTCGTTTCTTGTTTCTTCCCCCCCCGGCAATCAAGAATTCAAGAAAATCCAACTTCCTTCGTGCAGATGGAGTCCCGAACTCGCCGTAGCAAGCTCCTCGCCGACGACATGGCAGAGGAGTGGGCCGCCGTCTACACGGCTGGACATGCAGCGGCGCGCAGCATGGTCAAGGCCACCAGGGACCTCGCCGACGCTGACGGCGAGCACGAGGACACCGCCACCAAGAATCTGGTGGAACGCTTCCTCCTCACCGCCGCCGCCAGGAACCTCGCCGACGCTGACCGCGAGCCCGAGGACATCGCCACCAAGAATCTGGTGGAACGCTTCTTCCTCACCGCCGCCGCCAGGAACCTCGCCGACGCTGACGGCGAGCACGAGGATACCGCCACCAAGAATCTCGTGGAACGCTTCTTCCTCACCGCCGCCGCCAGGAACCTCGCCGACGCTGACCGCGAGCCCGAGGACACCGCCACCAAGAATCTCGTGGAACGCTTCTTCCTCACCGCCGCCGCCAGGAACCTCGCCGACGCTGACCGCGAGCCCGAGGACCATGCGTGCGGCACCGCCGTCCGAGGAGCCGACGGCGAGATGGTGGAGCATCACAGTGGGAAGAGCAAGTGCATCGACATTGTGTTAGCGGAGGCGAGGGGCGGTGATTCCAAGGCACGCTTAAGGGCAATATTCTCCGGCGGAATAGGCTTCCTGTGGCGCATTTTTCTGGATTGGTCTTGGAAATGTACTGGTTATCCCAGAAATCGACGACCGCCGCGGCGTTGGAGCTGGTTGAGCGTTATGGGATCACCAATCGTCCAGCCGCCCCGTGACGGTAGGTTTCAACTTTCATTAATTCCTTCCTTGTCCTAATTGATTTGCTCAAACAAGAAGAAGAAATTGGTTTGGTTCTATTTCTCTGCAGGTTCTTGTGCCATTTCATCTTGCACCATGTGTATTGAGGCTCAACATAGATTGGCTTTTGAGCGTTTGCATGGCCCTGGATCTTTCACTTTGAAGGCGAAGGCTCCAGTAGACCTCAAGAGGAAGTGCAGGCAAAGGGGTGTGTGGAACCCGACGGAGGGAGCATATGTTGACGACGTTCTCGACGTCATCCGCTCGAGCAAGGGGGTGGCGACCACGCGAGTATTTCTTCCCATCGTTTCCTATGAAAAGTATCACAGGGACACGCGCGATCTTACACCAATGGATGCGGCGTGGATGATCTACAAGCGAGGGCCCGTGGTGGGTTGTCGCTACTCCCTCATCAATGTTGATAGCATCAATCACACGGAGTCGCCCGCACGAGAACAACGTCGGTCACGGCGTAGTTTGTTTCGCGTACCGGTTCGTCAACGGGGAGCTGCAAATCAGGATTATGGATAACCACACGGAGGAAGGTCCCCTCAGATGGATCAGCTATGACGCCTTCGACATGTTCGTTCTACCGATTGTGCATCCCCTTGATCCTTCGTTGCTTCGCCGGAAGAAAATAAGGATGGGCACGGTGCGCTGGATTCTGAAGAAGGTATTCCCTTTCATTTGAGACCATGAGCATGTCTACTAGGTGTCTTTGTATTGTAATGCTCTGCCATCACTTTGATACTTGGGAAGCGGTATGTGGATATTTCTTGCTGGATGGGTTACTTGAGTTTACTATAGTTCTGCATGTCAATTTTACGAAGCATTTGAGACAAGAGACACCTGGGATGTGCATTTACATGCAAAGTATCCGATAGTGATTTTTTATTTTTTTTGCCTAAAAACTACAAGGCACAACTCAACTTGTAGATGCTTATAAGTCAGAGGAAACTGATGTAGAGAGTCGGCTGGGATCGCTTGATATCTTTATGCGGTTTCCATCGCCAGTCGTCTTCTTTTATGTGGGAATAAAGTTGGCATTAACGATATTTCTCCATCGTCTGGTCTCTTTCAAACTTCATACCCATTTCCACAATACCACTCCGTAGGAAAAAGTTGCACACATCCAGCCAGAATTTAGAGCTATTTTTGACGACGAGCGAGCACATTGCATTTCAGAGCAAACAATATAACATCCAGATGCACGCCAAAAAAAATATCACATCCAAATGGTGACATACAACAAGGTTTACACAAACGCGTATCAACCTCTCGGGCTATAAATGAGACCGATGCCATTGTATTGAACAGTGTTCGTCCACGGCACGTACATTTCGTACTATACCCTACTTGATTGCTGATAACAAAAACACACTCCACATATGATACCGTCATCAGATGTCTTCCGCGCCTTGTTAATTGTACATATGTCAGAGAATGGAGGTCACGTGACGATATCATCAACCTCCGAGTGAAATACAAAGCTAGGGAATGTGGTTGTTATGTCCCTGAATTTTCAAGCAAAACAGTTAACCAATAGATTTGACAGATAAATGCACATAAAGACAGCCACAAACATACAAACGCACTGCTAATAAACTATGGCTCAGTTTGTGGTTGCTGAACTTGTTTTATAATCTACTGCTAAAAAATAGCAATAGAAGTAAGAAAAAATTGGTTAAACAAACAGTAAAATAGGTAAATGCTCGTTGGACAAACGGGATTATCATAATCCATTGCAATGTAAAACAGACATTTGCAGTTAAATATGGCACATCAATCTTAAAGTTCTGGAGGGGTCCCATAGACTAGAAGTTCATGTAGACATGTGAAAATCCAAGGCGCTGGCAAAATAAACAGCTTTAACTCTTACTAAACAAATGGGCTTGTACCTACACTCTCAACTCCTGAATATAAATACACAGTAGGGGCCTCCCCTCCTGCTTTTGTTAAAAAAAAAGGCTTGTGGCAATCATATGGCAGCATAGCACTTGTCAATGAACTATGAAGCAGCAACTTTCCAAATGTGTTGTTCGGTAAGTACTTTTAACAGTGTGCTTATTGCTCAGATTGCAGAAATTAATTGTGTGAGCAGCATTATATTATTTTAAAGAAGTCAGCTGAATTTGAAACCTAATAATGATTCGTTTCATCAAGAGAGAAAAAAAAACAATGTTTTATTCGCACAATGTTTGTGATGTCCTTTTGCTGTATAATACTTACTTAAGGTATGGAAGAGTCATTATCTTCATTAAGGAAGGATTTCTTGACACAAAGTTCTCCCATTCTGCTCTATCTATTTTCCCATCCTGATTCACATCAGCATCTGACAATGTCTGGCAACATCAACCGGATCGTCCAGATCAGTCCAATATATGAACTCTTTTATAAGCTTGGAATTTAAGAGTTACTCGAGACAGATTTTGAGATCAAATGTCCGAACCTTGTCCAGGATTGTCTCAATGGTTTCATCTGATAATCTCATTTCTGATTCACTAAGAAGAGCAATAAGCATCTGCTTGACCTGTACAACAAGGCGATAGAAATTATGGCATCAATGGAAGAATAAGTGCTCATGTTAACAAATATTAATTTCTGTAACTCGAGAAGTGCAAGAAACAATATAGTATGGATTAGTTTGTACATATCACATCTTATTTCCTTTCAAACTTTTACTAAATTTGAACTAAATAATAATTTGGACTTCAGAAGAAACACCACAAAACAGACACAATAAGATTACATGCTACTAAAGCATCAAAATATTATAATTAAATTTTATTAACTTCAATAGAAATTCAAAATTTTCAAAGATGTGGAAAATCATAAAACAAACACGAGTTCAAAAAATCACCTCTTTTCGTTCTATAAACCCTGTGTTGTCCATATCATATAGCTTGAAGGAAACTGGCAAGCAATATAAACTTTCATAAAGCAGAAGTATGGTCTCAAAGTAGCCAAATGAAACAACGGGGAAATAACTTACAATCAATTTTCTCTTCCATTGGAATGCTCGGATGAAATACATTTAGAGCTCGAACAAAGTCCGCAAAGTCAATGACCCCCATTCTCTTGACATCGAAAAGGTCAAATATCTGCAAGGTTACGTAAATTCAATCTATAGGCGGAAGTATGTCCACATTAAACAAGTATTGGAAGCATAATAGAGTGAAGATCAATGGCAGGGCAAAATACCCGATTAGCAAAAAGATTATCCTTCTTGCTTTTAAACAAGGCAAGCTGGAACTCTTCCTGCACAGCAGAAAGTTAAAAGTTCTTCAATGTTGATGGCAAAATTTGATTACTGACTGTATCTAATTTAGATTGATCAATCCCAAAAGACATCAAGATGATTGGTGCTCTAGTTTTTCTCCAAAGTAATAAAGAATTGTCCTTATGTAAACAAAGTAAAATAAACCTACACGTGTACTTGCATAATTTATGTTATGGCACAACCAGAACAGAAAGTAAGTTAGCAGGACAGTTGGATTAAATGGTGGCAGATATTTGAATACGTTAGGTTCTGGAAATATGTTCTATTGAAGTGTCCAAAAGGACAATCTTGTATGATGAGCATTAGGAATAATTCAGAAGCTTGTACGATGGTTAAACATGGCACTTGATGCCCTTTTGAAATACATCATGGAGACTAAATCAGGAAACAGGCACATTGTTGTCCTCAGCAGAAATATCCTAACGGCACCACAGACATGGCAGCCTGGCTTACGAAAGTTATGAAGCCATGCACTAACCAAGAAACAGAGTTTTAGAAAATGATTGCCTCTAGTTTATTTTTGAAGACTGTAATAAGTAAGATCTGGTAAGGAGGAGCTTTTGCCTTGTTGATGAGGCTATCATCGATGACAGAACCACTAATACTCTTGAACAACTCAAATAGCGCTTCGACTTCACTGACGCTGACTGCACGTGTGAGTGGTGGCAACAGGCAATGAGGTTGTATGAGTATGGTAAACATGAAATGGAATGTATAGTTATAACAACTGAGGTTAATAAACAAATAAGGGGTGCTTACAGGCAGTCTGGGAGGCGAGCTGGATGGGGTCCTGGTAGCCTGGGTACTGCCGCTTGGGCGTGGAATGGAAGCACCCCATCACCCACCACCAATCCAAACAACGAAATTCCCCAATAGGATACGATACAATACAGAATAACAGAAATGAAATCAAGAGCTAGTGGGTGCTAGGATGCTAGTGCTCAAATCCACGCCACAAGCACATCATCATAATTGATTGGTCAATTCATTCATTGGCGGCATCAAAATCAAAATCAAAATTAATAGGAGGATGCAAAAGAGGGAGAGCTGAGGAGGAAGGGAACCCTAGTTTGTGCCGGCGTAGCGAAGAGGAAAGGAGGGGAGGATGGGACTGATCCAGGGCGTTGGGGCGTTATCAGAAGGTTTCGTGTGTTTGGGGGCTGCCGGCGCCGGCGGAGGCGGGTGGAGGCGATGGACCGGATGCAACGGAAACTGCTGGTGCTGCTGCTGCTCCTCCTCCTCCTCCTACTTGTACACTGCTCACTCACTGGTCTCGTCGCTCGCTACAGGTTAAGCTGTTTTCTTCGTTTTATACGAGACCTTGCGTGCGTAGAGTTTGTTAGAAACTCTAACTCACAATTTCGGCAACATGAAGATAATATTTTAATCGTCAAAATAACACTTCCAATTTACGCCATAGTATTACCGAAACCACATGCAGCAACTAAGCCTATAATTATGTCCCCCATATTATAACACAGTTTAGCTACCCAAAATAAGGAATAACCAGCCCTAGACCTAACATAGACACAGTTTAGCTACCCAAAATAAGGAATAACCAGCCCTAGACCTAACATAGACACATATATCTAAACAAGTTGTTGTAGATGTAAAGGAGAAGTAAAAGGGAATTCTGGCAGCCCTTCGTTCATTTTGAGCCGTGTGGCCTACTTTTTAACTAGCATGATCGCTCACCATAGCTCTTCCTCGTCTTCTTCGCTCTTCGTCTATAGAGAAGAGTATTTTATGTAAAAATGATAATTTTTGTTTTACGTAAAAATGATAATTTTGTGCCCATGAGCATCCACCTTATAATTATGAGTAGATTACTCAAAACCATAATTTCAGGGTACCTCTTAACACTTTACCATATTTTTTAGAAATTCTTTCACAAGATTATAACTTCTAAGATAATTTGTAACGCTACATATTAAATTATCATCTATAGCTCTTAATAGATAAACTGACCATAGGGCCCATTTATCAAGCCAGACACTTATATGGACATCGAGGTGCCACGCAAGCTAAAATAACATGGAGAAAATAGGTGGTTCCTACTTGTGAGCATGCTCTCCCTCCTATCCTCTTCCTCCCATCTGTCTCTCCCATTCTTCTCTCAAATCATGTAGCTCCTCTCCATGTACGTTGGCACAACTAGCTCGGCAACGTCAAGTCCTCGACGCTAATGCCAAAGCGGTTCGGCAGCTCGACAACATTCGTGTCGTCATCCCGATGGCCAACTACCAGAGGAGGCTCCTACAACACACGCCAAGGACGCACCATAGCCGGCCCGCCGGCATCCTGGGCGTGCTCGTGAGCCGCTGGATGCTGCCGGCGGCCTTGAGCCACTCCTCGGCCTTCCTGAGATGGAGAGTAGTAGCATGAGGGACATGCGTACGATGACACCAACTATGGCGAGCCTTGAGATCAAAAGAGAAAAAAGTTTTGGATCTTTAGGGTGGAAAGAAGAAAAGATTGCCATACTCGGTTGGATTGAAGGAGAATTACAACAAAATATTACGATTCAGGAGGGGATTGGATCTCGGAAACAAGAACAAGGACTTCCAAACATGAACTAATCAAATCGAGCTTTGTTTCAAATTAGAGCAAAATATCACAAGGTATCTGAAGTCGTGGCATTATCAACTTATTCAGGTCCTTACTTTTGCCAGGATTTTTTTTTCTTTTTGTAGAGAAAAGTTTCCTGGGTTGGAAACATGCGTGAACTTGAGGGTAACCGGGGGAGGGGCGGGGATTTTGGATTTGATCCTTGAGATGAAAGAGCGAGCAGTAGGAGATCTCCCTGCCTCGGTCCGAGCCCTCTCGATGCCTCCGCACTCCAGGCTCCCCCTTCCCCTTCGCGGGCCATCCGACGCCCGCCGCCGCGGCCGCCTCATCACCCTCACCGTCCTCCTCCTCCTCTTCCTCGCCGCCCTCGCCCTCGCCCTCGCCTTCCTCTCCTTCCCTTCCCCCGCCTGGGGACCAAGCACCACCGCCGACCCCTCCTTCTGCAGGGGCCTCCAGGGCCTCGAGCTCTGGGGCCCCGCTATGAACTTGGGCTCCGACCACCGCCTCCCCTCCGCTGCCGCCTGCTGCGCTTCCTGCAAGGCCATGTGTCTCCACCATGGAGACTGCCGCTGCAACTCGTGGGTCTTCTGCGGGGACAAGCGCAGGTGCAACCACAAGTTCGGAGAGGTCCGTAATCTCCATCTAACAATCAATTTCAATCCCTTTGGATTTCTTCTTCTTCGATCTAACTAATGGAATGGAATGGTGATGGCGTGCAGTGCTGGTTGAAGAAACAAAAGGATGTCATGGCTCCTGCTGTCATTGCAAGGGGGGACGATGTCATGTGGACTTCTGGTCTAGTCTTCGCGAAATCACAGGTTCATCCCTCCGGACTGGACCAACCACTTCATACATACTATCTCTTGCCTTGATATTCACCTTCCCTGCCTCAGTATACTGTTGATAAAGATTTTTTTGTGTCATATGTGCTTTGCTTGTACAAACCGGAATGCCCATATGCTTCAAACAAACAAGAATAACACATTCCTTTTTTGTTCCCTATAAAATATATGTCAATTTTCTCTCCTGCTACCTACTATGTTCCCTGCCCTGGTATGAATGAATCTCTTTATTAATTCAAGGATTTTATAATTTAACGCAGGGAATTGTGGGGCTGGAAACAAATCTCGGGTCACTTCGTATTCAAGTAAGTATTCTTTGAGAGTCTCTACAACAGGGCAAGCATATTCTGGACCTGATTAACTGTTGTGGGATCATTTATACAACACTAGATGTAGGCAGAGATAGGAAAGCTGACAGAGTGGTGTTTAGTGTTTGGCCATTTAGTTTTCCTCCCATAACAACTGAAATATGCTACACCTGGATGTGTGTTCAAGCCGCTCATCTTGCTTCTTCCCTGCTAATCAGAGTTAACAGAATGGTGTTTGGCCTTATCAGTTTTACTTTGATAATACAACGCATGGTATGTGGTTGTTGAGACTTGATGATATAACACCTGAGATGTGGCAGTTGAGAAAGTTAAAACTATGTTTCATGGCATATAATATAATGTCCATAAAATAATGCCATTGGGCTTACCTTTTCTACATGGATTTTCTAATTATTATTTTTTTAGAAAAAAGGGAAACATTAGGGGAGAGCCTCACTGAATGAGTTTTCTAAATGTCTTAAGAGCCATGGATGGTCTGGCTAACAATATGAGATTTATGAGTTATTGAATTTAACATGTCTAGTGAAAACCTAAATGTGCATTTGCGGTTCCAATTTGTATTTTTACAAATAATTTTGTACATGGACAATGCTAAGTGAACATCCACCATAAGTGAGTGTTCTCTTGTTAGCCCAAGCTGCTGACTCTAGAAGTTTGGATGCTAATTACTTGAAATTTTGTCTTGGAATAGAGCTAATTCTGGCTTAATGATTCCCATTAGATTTGGATTTAATCATGAAACCTATCCCTCTTGATGATCCATCTTTTAACTCTTCGTCTTGTTAACAAATGACAGATTAAACCGTGAGTGGACTGGAAATATATACTGTAATGTGATTTACACAGTGATATACACTGAACTCTTCTCCCTTGCTCTGACATACTTTCACTGCATCCAGTTGCTGCCTGATTGTGCACCCCATTCTGTGGATTACTTCATCGAGCTATTGGGCTTGCACAACTGTGCGGGATGCAGATTTTATCGTGCTGAAGATCGTGGGAGCTTGTGGGATGCAAAAGGCGACCACATAAGAAATGTATAGCTTTCATCACTGATTGAATCATGCTGCATGAGGGAGGCCAGAGTCACATTTGGATTTGTGTGATGGTAAGAGACTAATAACTGTACCCTGACGATGGATGTTTTTGTGCAACCAGGCTGCATTTGGCCCGCCGTATGCGTTGCTTCAAGGGACACTGGAAGTTGATGGTGTAGCCTTCAAGGAGATAGCGAAGGAAGGGTGCCCAGCGCAGGCAGTGAGAAGAGGATCCGTTGCGTGGGTTGGGTCAGGGCCAGAGTTCCTGATCAGCTTAGCAGACCACGGGGAGTGGAAAGACGCCTACACTGTGTTCGGGTCTGTGCTGCCTGAGGACATGGCCATCGCTGAGGAAATGGCAATGCTGCCCACCAGCACAGATGTGTGGAGCAATGTGACCGTGAGGCTGCTGAGAGACCCTGTGTATTTCAAGGTGAGGAGAAGCACCAACGCTAGTGCTCTCTAGGCCTACTTTTCAACTCATTCTTTTTTGTTGTTCGTGTTTGGAAAAAAGAAGAGAAGAAAACTAGTTGAGAATCAGACCCATAATGTAGGAGCAACAGTGCCACAATATAAAAGCAGAGATTATGTGTAAAGAAACAAACAAAAGGAGGCATGAAAGTGAAAGATTATACCTCTGCATTGATGGCGCGAGTTGGGTACCGTTACTTTGCAGAGGCAAACTGTAGTTGATAATGCATGCTGATACCTCGTCTAAACTTTGGAGCCCAAAAATGAAGGCCAGATTATTGTACTCTTAGGTGACAGTGATATAACTTGTTAAATGCACCCCAACTATGGGTCATATATAGCACAGTAAGGTGAAACAAGAAATCGTATACATCACCGTGGAACTAATAGACCTGAGATCGATGACTTGCCTAATTATTTCAAAGAAATCACTCCTTTGCGGTTGGTTAACCCTGACCAAGGGCCCAAACCATCCTCAAATGAGTGCATTATCCTCCATACCGAGCATCCCGTCCTCGTCCATCCTGGTCTCCCGAGCGTGCTGTCCCTTTGCGATTGGTTGGAGACAGGGAAAATGAAGCCTTTTCTGCGTCGATTGTTGCGTTTGTATCCTCTTCCATAGAGTGATGGTACTATATCTTGTTATCATGCTCATGATACATAAAGATAAAAACCCTTATGCTAAGTGACAAATATAGAACCTGCTCAACTACATGTTTGAATTGTCATTCTTGACTTAGTAGTCTGCTCTATCCACTGAATAACTACAAAATAGCTTGTCATTCTTGTTCTCTGGAAGGCCCGCAAAGCGACTGAGTCACATGTTGGGGAATCATAACGGGTAAACTCGGATCCCGAACTTGCTAGCTAACCCTTAGCCCGGTTGAGCTCCCGGAAAATGAGTGATCTGGTTTTCCGGGGTGGAAGCTTCAAAAGATAGAGCAAATAAAGTCTTGTTATCTCACCTCTGTTGACACACAAATGGGAATGTGTTCAACTCAAGTAATATTAAGATGTGTAGATATCTTGTGGGTGAAAGTGAGGAACTTTGCAGAGTCATGACAAATTGTGTTCGAATACGGCCATGGTTCCAGCTAATGAAGCTATGTTTAAGAGTGACTCATAATACAAAATATAAGTAGAATTTTGGTAATGATTAATTAAATGTGGTGATGGCCCGATAGTTTTATTAAATTCAACTGCTTTATAGCTCAAATGCTTGAATAATTGGTTTTACTGATAAATCAGAGATTAGAGTTATATATCCACCTAATGACATAAGACTCTGCCATTTGTTTGAAATCCCTTGCATGGTAGTTAAATAGGCATTCCCACAATGGCTTGCTGAGTACTCTGTGTATTCATTATTGCACTAACGATCTCAAAAAATGTACAAGACGAAGAAAGGGTGTAGACGTGTTAGGATTATGACCGCACTTAAACCTTTCATATGGGTTTTCATTGGATCTATTTATTGTAGATAATGTTTTGGGCTTTGTAGCTCATTAATTCTTGTAAAGTGGCCGGTAAGCCATGTTTTACTCTATTAATTTTTCTTTGTTATTTATGAACAAGTATGAAGTTCTTTCTGTCTGTAAATATAAATCTTAGATAATTGCAAGAAAAACGACAGTCCTATGTGAGAACAGGGCATTACCCTATTTGACAAACTAGATCGTTAAAAAAAAATTAGCAGCAGAGATCTACATCTCCTACTGCATGCACAGCGTGATATATCTATCGTTCCTAGAGACCATATTCGGAATATGAGGAGGTTGGGTGGGATTGGTTTGATGATGTGGCAGCCTAAGCGGCAAAGATGACAAGGTGACATCAGCAAAAACCGCCTACTAAACCTTCTCCGGGACAAGATTTATCAGGTTTGGATAGTTGGAGTATAACTTTCAAACGGTTTAGGTGTTTGTAGCATAAATCAGACTGTAGTAATAAAAAAAATTAGGGGGAATATTTGCATCTTATGATATAAGAAAAACAGTACAACATAGCTAGATGTCTCAAAAATTGGGACAAAACACCTAAAAGAAACAAAATTACAAACATAGCCTTATAGGCATTCTCGACATGAACGACACAAGTTCTACAAATAAATGGACAATCACGCATCATCTTTATGCTCTTTACATTATCACTAGGTACGATGCTCTGACATACTTGAAGTACCTAGACACCCTGAGAGTATCCGAAGGTGTTCGGTCAGTTTGGATATTGGCTGATTCAAGCCACAAGATATTTGAACTTGCAAAACGGCGTGTTTACCAGGTTGTGAGACCAGATGGTACAAAGGTTAGTACGAGTAACAAGGGCACACCAACAAAAAAGAGGAAGGCGACAACTAGTAGTAGAAAGAAAGGAAAAGAAGCCGGTAGCGGCTGTTACTCCCATGCTTTGCATGCATGCACTGTGCTTTTCTTTTTCTTTTTTAAAGTGTAATACTAGATGATTTCGTTCCTTCAGAAAGTGAGGATTCCACTCCTAACAAGGATGACGCTCACAAGATTAATGCAGAGATGTCCATTCTACTGGAGGAGGTTTTGGAGGAAGCACCTAAATGGAAAGTGTTGCGGGTGAGAGATTCAGTTTTGTTTACCCGTTTTCTTCAGGCAGCACCCAGCATTAATTATTTGCTTCATACATTACAATAGAACTGTCTCTTCGAATCTAGTTGGCGGGGACCATTGCATTTTCCTTTTCTGCTAAACCTGGCAACTGCAATAGATATTTGCTTCTGTTTCCACCCACTTTTTATGCTAAATGTGAAATAGTAAAAATAGTAAACTATAGTCTACTTTCACTGTTTTGTTTTGTACCAATCGCCCCTCCCATTTCTTAATTAATCCAAGTAAATTATTCATCAATGAGGCACTCTTTGCTTGTGTTACAAATGCCTTTAGCTGATATGCTAGGCATATATTTGCAGGAACTGCACATGAAGATGAAACCAATGACAGTGGCATAGTTTTAGTAGCATGCAAAGATGAGCGCTCATCCTTGCAGCTGCAAGAATGCATATCAAAAGGCCCCCATCTGGTAACGGCCCTGTCTAAATGTAGACGCATCAATCTGCATAGCACTATCGGTCTGTATTTTCTATTTCCGTTGCACCAAAGTGTCTTTCTTTCATCTCAAATGCAACTTTCCTTCTTATTTGCTGAAACTTGAAAGGTTAACCATGCGAATCTTCATAATGCTTACATAACTTGTTTTTAACAAGGTCATGCGAGAAGAGTGGGAGAAGTACTTGCTTGCGAAAGCTGAGCTGCATGGATTACATAAAAAGAAGAAAAAAACAATCTCAGCAACCGAAAGGGTTTGGTGTCCTGGATGGGGAATGTCCTATAGGGTCTAGCGAGAGTGTAGGACCTATAAGCATTAACAAGCTTGAGACTAATGCTGCCGCCTCTGGTATAAGCAATTTAACTAAGGAAGCAGCTGGCAAAGATGATTCAAATGCCAGCTGCAGCAGGAGAGGATCGGTAAGGGACAAGGAAAGGGGAAATCAAAGAAAATCATGACAAAGGGACCAGCCGCTAATAGAAAAATAAAAAATACTACAGAAAATGATAATGGCCAACGTGCCGATGTGGAAGCATCAGGCAAAACAGATGAACAGTCTGAGATTGATGCCTCTAAGGTGTCTGCAGAAGATGCTTCTGCTCCAGCCTCCACTGCCGACAATGCTCGTAACTATTCACCTGCTTCTGCAGACTTGATGGATGCCAAAATGCTACCTCCTGTCCAATTTTTACGCCTTAGATTGTGACCAGCATGTATTTGTTGTATGGAAGCCATCAGTAATTATTGTCTATCATGCAGATATAACCTTTATCAGAGAAATTGAGGTATACAAGGCAGAAAACCCATCAAAGAAGTTGAAAGTTTACTTTCTTTTTTATGAAGAATCTTCTGAGGTGCAAAAGTTTGAGTCCAGCATTCAATTTGATCAGACAGAAGTCCCTGATGATGACACCTATTGATCAGGTGGTGTTTCACTCGAATCACTTCATTACTAAAATTTTATGTACCTTAGGCATGACTTCTGTTTGACCTTAGCAACGTATTTATCATATGAATGTTACTGCACAATGGCTGATTGAATGGCAGCTGCACGTTAATCAAGCAGATATGATGTTTATCTTAACTCTCAACCAGCTTTGCACGGGCAAAAAACACTTTAATAAAATTTCATATTTTTCTGACACATGACACATCTTCAGAGTGGCCGTTGCATTGGACCAACTGTTGCAAATGAACCAGGACCTCTTTTATCTCAGAATTCAAAGAAAGGCAGGTGGTAGAAAGCCACCAGAGAAGGAGATGCAGGTGACTCTTCTGATCCTTATTCTGATGAAGGAACCATTGTTTTTACTGGCTGAATTGCTAAAATGTTTAGTACCGCACTGTTTCTAGGTTATTGTAGACATGTGGGAGTTTATGAGCAGTCTTCCCAATGTACTATACCAGAAACGTATTCAAATAGTACCGGTCACCATGGAAGTTGGTGAATATGTTCTTTCTCCTTTGATATGTGTTGAAAGAAAAAGTATCGCAGACTTGTTCCAAAGCTTTGCTTCTGGTCGTCTCTACAATCAGGTCGAGACCATGGTTCGGTATTACAAGATCCCAGTGTTTCTGGTAGAGTTCTCACAAGATAAGAGCTTTTCCTTTCAGGTATTTCCCCCAACTTTTCGTGCTAACATTTGGCAGGTCGTTCATCTTTATACAGATGATCTCTGTAGAGGGCTGTGTTGGCCATACGAGTTAACTAACTAGAGCAAATTTTAATTCATTACTGGCTAGTATGCTAACTGGCGTGCTCATTTTCTCAGTCTGCAAGTGAAGTTGGGGAGGAGGTGTCTCCGACAAACATTATCTCAAAGCTTTCATTGCTAGTCCTGCATTTTCCTCGGCTTCGCATAGTGTGGTCTCGAAGCTTGCACGCTACTGCAGATATATTTTTATCACTGAAAACAAACCAGGATGAACCTGATGAGAACAAGGCAATGAGAGTGGGTCTGCTCTCTGAGGAAGGAGTTGTGGAAGATAACGTGATGTAACCTGTGTATTTAATTTTATTATATAAATCACCCCTGGATGTGGCAAACTCAGTCTGGGTGAAATGTGGTTTCCAGGGCTGAAAATTACAACACATCTGCGATTGAGTTCTTAAGAAGGCTTCCTGGTGTGACAGACTCGAACTATAGAACAATAATGGATGGGTGCAATAGCTTGGCGGAGCTGGCCCTGCTACCGGTAGAAAGGTTAGCAGAGTTGATGGGCAGTCAGAAAGGAGCACGTTCACTCAAGGAGTTTCTTGATGCCAAGTGCCCCACCATGCTGTAACATGAAAGGATATTGGTCACCTAGAACAAAAACAGGAGGAGCCCTTGTGAGCTACGGATGGTCAGAGACTATTCCTACAATCTGTTGGGATGGAGGAGGAATGCCATATGAGGTACGGACAAAGTGAAGTGAGGAGCAGGAGGATCATCAAAAGAGAAGTATGAAGAGACGATGGGTGGCCTAGCCTTCCAAACAAGTCCGCCCTGTACATACACTGGTAGTTATCATCGGGTGGGATGTGAAATTGCACATCGGCACTAGGACTTGGTAGGAGAAGCGAGCTCACATTGTGTACTGTAACGAGACTAGCAACTGCTAGCGCGTAATTTCATCCAGATTCAGTTATGTTTTTATGTTACAGCTTGCTCGGAGCACTAGATTGGATCAGAATTGGAAGCACAGAAAAAAAGGCCCAACCTCCCCCTCCAAAACCTTCCTTCCGGTGGGCCATGGCGCTCGCCGCCCTCCAGAGCTGCTTCCGCGCCGTCCCTCCCGACGCAGTCACCGCCGTCGTCGCCCTCCCAGCTCTTCCACTCCCTCCTAGACTCCTTTCCCGACCTCTCCAAGGTCTCTCTCCCCCACGCCGCCGCGCTCTGCCATTTGCTCTCCCACCTGGCCGACTCCAAGGACGCTCTGCGCACGCCGCTTCTTCTCAATTCCAACCACCTCCAACAGCAGCAGCAGGTGATGGCGCTCATGTGCGATCCCGTCTCCACCAACCAATCCTGGAACTTACTAGGAGCCACCATCCTGTCCTTGTGCATCCAATCCTCTGCTGTCTCCATGGCTTTGCCCATCACCACCCATCAACTTCGCCACGACCACGACCATGACCACGACGTCATGTACCACTACCACTGGGATGCCCACCCCTGCTTCCGCTCTCTTGGCGTCATTGCTCCGAGACGCATTGACGAGAAGGAGGACCCCACAGCAAGGTGCTGATGCTTCCCTCCATGCACTGGTGCACAATTTGACCTGGGACACGTCCAGGTTGGTGCTCAAGATGCTCGCCCACGGCCAAGAGTATCGTTCATGCGCCACCCGGATCCTCCTACAGCCTTTGCTCATTTCACTCGCCGAGGTTTCTTGTGTCACCGCCAAGTTTGGTGCACTTCAGCTTAAGCTATCTAGGTTGCTCTTCTTTCCTGTGCTATGTGCTCACAAATTGGGACATCAGTGTACTGTCTTGGGACCTGACAGTGTTCACTTGACTAGCTGCCATACATTGAAAGCTGAAACACGCTCATATTCAGGAGTGCAAGACAGCAGAAATACAAGTAGGCATCTTTGTAGGCATCACTGAATACCTGGTGCTTGGCAATGGCATTGAATACTGAAATGGCAGGAGGTCTTGATAACATGACTGAAGTTAGTTAGCTGATAAGTAACCTTTGGCGACATTTAACAAGCGCATCTAGAGCTAAGCCCATGGTCACCTAGCAATCATGGAAAAGGTGCTACAAGTTTATTTCATTTGGTAACATGACTGAATGAAAGACAGTATCAAGGTCCAAGGTGGCCCGGCAACATCCCCTGCACTGAAGTGTGATGTGATGAGATGAGATTTGTGGATGCATCAGAAATGTGGAGTCCAGGAGAAGAGGAATGCGTCCAGCAAAGCATGGTATTATTGGCTAGACGAGGCCGCGCTGGCGGGCGAGCGCGAGGAAGTCCTCCACAGGACTCTGTTTGTTGGTGGTGGTGGTGGTGGGGATCATGAGGACCGCCGTGTAGAGAGGATCGACCTCTTGTTGTTCTTGCTGTTGCTTGGGGCTCGGGGTTGGCGTCCTGATCTTGGCGCCTCTGACCTTCCTGGTGCAAACCCTAGGCTTCCGGCCCGGCTTGACGAGCGCTATGTCGTCGTGGCCGGAGGAAGGCGCGGGCGATGGGGGCGGGGACTGGGTGAAGGGGAGGGTGCACATGGTGATGGGGTCCTGTTGGGTAAGGGGAGGGGTGGTGAAGAGCTCCTCCTCCTGGTCCTCCTCCTGGTCCTGGAGGCCGCCAAGGAAGGAGGAGTGGGCGAGGATGTCCTCCTGGGAGGAGGAGATGTCGCCGCCGCAGTCGAGAGCCACCTTGGCCATTGAGGCGGAGGCGGCCATGATGAGTGTTTGCGGGAAAAAGCCAGACAAGATCGAGAGCCAGGTTGGCCGAGGTGGTGGAACTCGGAGCCCGAGCGGCCCGAGTGGCTAGGGCGGCAGAGCTTGAGGGCCAAGCGGCCGGGGCGACGGATCCCGAGCGGCCCGAGCGGCCGGGACGGCGGTACCCGGGGCCCAAGCAGCCGGGGCGGCGGAGCTCGAGCGGCCGGAGCGGCGGAGCTCGGGGGCCCGGCGGCTCGGAGCGGCGGAGCTACCCGGCGACGCGGGGCGGGGCCGGCGCAGGGCGAAACCGGCGCGGGTGGAACCACCCGGCGGCGCAGGCGATGGAGGGGAGGCCGGCGTGGAGCGGTGAGGGCCGCGCGGGCGGTTGTGGCGGAGCCAGCGCAAGCGTGATTAGGAGGCGGCGGAGCAGGGGAGGTGTCGGTGGTGGGGACCCAACCCACTGTGCTTGATGGGCCGGCCCACTTAGGCAAGAGCAGGCGCTGCGGGCAAGAGAAGAAAATGAGAGAAAGGAAGAAAGAAAGAAACAGAAAGAATACGAGTTAACTAAGTAGAGCAAATTTTAATTCATTACTGGATGGTATGCTAACTGGCGTGCTCATTTTCTCAGTCCGCAAGTGAAGTTGGGGACAAAGCTTTCATTGCTAGTCCTGCATTTTCCTCGGCTTCGCATAGTGTGGTCTCGCAGTTTGAACGCTTGCCTTTCTACACACCAGGTTGACAAGGATTCTTTAGTAAGGAAACAGGATTTTTACGTCTTGAAAATGTCGGTAAGCATCTTTTCTTCTGGAAATGATGGCACTCAGCAATGCTCTGGCAGGACTCCAGCCGATTTGCCTGGTCAAGTCCGATCAAATACCGCTATGACAAAAAGAGAAAGGTGGGCTAACAAAGAGGCCAACTCCCTTGGTGTTGAAGAAATCAGCCAGTCAAGTGAACACTGTTCAAGTGGTCAAGACCGGTGGAAGGTCTTCCTGTTACTCTATGAGATGCTCCAGGAGTTTGGGACACATTTAGTCGAGGTAGCCTGGACACATCAGGTTAGTTGGTTCACGCATGTTCCTCTTATCAAACTATCCACAACAAGATATGTTCATTTCCAGGAATCCTGAAACTAACATTTTAAGGCCTATGTAGCTAAATATTCACTTAGTACTAGCGATAGCGCAACAATATATTAATCACACACTTCTTTGCTTAGGTTAGCTGATATGTTTAAAAGTAATCTTCAGGTAATGCTATTGTTTGAGTCTACACCACAGAGTGACTATTTGAATCATATATCCTATAGAGCTTTTCATGCTCAGATGGAATCCGTGGAAGGAATTTTCCACTGGATGGCAGTACTGTGGGAGAGTGGGTTTACTCATGATAATCCTCAAGGTCAGTACTGATATGTACAGAGCATATATGTTAAACTTGTTTAGAATGTTCCCTTATAATTTGCCTTTATGAATGTGTTCTGCAATGCGCGGCCTGGTTATGCAATCCTTTTTGGATATCGCATGGGAACGCGATAAAGGCTACGCTCAGATTATCCCTAGAAGCTTTGTGCTCTGTCCTCTCATACGTGGTTTAAACGATTTAGTTCATCACAAGGATTTTGGTTAGTTTATCCATTTTTCACTTAATTCAATAGAACACGAGTGGTTCTGTTCTGAGAATACAAAGTCGTTCTGTTTAATTATCAAATATGTGCTTTTCTTTGCACATTATGGCGCAACTATTATTCTCTTGGTAAAGTTTTCACAGACCTCCTAGCTACGAAAAATATTATGGAAAATGCTATACATCTGTAGTCTGATTTTTGCTTTTCGTAGGACGAGTTTCCATTTAATGAAAATGTTTTCATTGCATGAAATTTGTTAAATAAAAATATCATGTTGCATTGGTTCAAAAAATTTGTTACATATGTTTTAACAAAATGTTTCCATCACATAGCAGAAATGTTTCCACGGACGTCTGATCCCAGTCCTGCCCAAATATTATTCTGTTCCAAAAAGCCCTCCCAGGAACACCATGTTACCTCAGTACTGTTTCTTCGTAAACAAAGATACAGATATCTGAGATGGCGTACCACTTCTGAACCAAATGGATAAAATGATTGAAGAAGCATCACTATGTTGATGTTTTCCCTTTGCAGCAAATATGAACCAAAAGTGTGTCAGCATATTGAAACTAAACTTGTAGATTGTGGGAAACTTGGTTGTTATGACAATTCTGGCTGTGATTATTCCCTCCTATGTAGGTTATTGATTTTGTCCTTGGAAAAATATTTTACATTTCACTATTGGCGGTTGTAGTACAGTCTTGTTTAGTGATCCCTGATACTCATGAGATTTTTTTCTTTGCTTTCTTATCTTCTTGTTCTTTCAATGACATATTTGCCTTATTTTTCCTGTTCTTTTATGGCATACCGTTCAATAGTTCATTCTCTTTTACATGCTAAGCTGTCTATGTAAATTATTTTTAGGCATTTGTGGTGTTTATAATTCGGCAACCATAAAAGGTGCAGAGAGGTTTTTCAGCAATTATGCCCAGAAATTGACTGACATGGTACTTTTTATCAGACAACCACTGCATTTTGTCCCTGTTAGTAGTGTTGTCATGCTTTCTTATAGATATGAGAGCTGATACTTCGGATTTTGGAAATGAGTTTAGTTGTTCAACACTTTCTGTTGCCGTTCTCTAGTTTTTACATTGATTGAAGGATGTCCATATGTATCACAAAGACAGTTAATCTAAACTGTTGCAGTATTTTTTTTGTGTAAAAGAAGGTTACTGTATACTCAATTTACATATGTTGCAATATATAGTGCACACAACATAAATAGGTATAACTTATCTGCAAATGCTGGAGCTGCAAAGACCCACAGATATTGTGGCCTACCTTAGTTCATTACTATTTCAAATGGGACTATTTTTGTTGTTTGGCCACCAAAATGCCCTAGTTTGTTTTGTTTTCTGTAGTTCCACTGGCTTCTGGTAGTGTTCTTCTGAGACCTTTTTCTCTCTCCATATGTCCTTTTGCAGTGACTGTTTACATCTGGTCTGGAATTTGGCGTCTGCTGCTAAACAAGATTCATTTGGCCGAGCAGGATTAATGACTTGCATTTTATGTTGCGTCATGCGCATGTCAGTCTGATACATGTGACTTACCATGTGTCTCTGCTGGGAAAGAAATGGCAAAATGAGATGGAGATTCATTTATAGCAGTCAATACTGCAGATTTATTATATGCCTTATGGTTTATTAGTGAGAGGAGTAAACAACACTTCAATCCAAAGTATCTTCTGAAAGGTTGGAAATCTCTTTCTCCTGGCAGAAATTTTGATCAAATGATAAGTAATCATTATCAACTTGTTAACTTGAAGTAAAATGCAGTTTGTGAAGAGGTTACCAAGGCTGCAGCATAGTTGATAAGTGCAGCTGAAATTCCACTCAATCAGCTTTTGTATTTCATTTCTACAATACCTCGAGAGTGTACTGATTATTTTGGTACGTACATGAGAAGAATGGAGAAATGTCTGTTATCTGCTTTGGAGTTATCATTCCTTGAGGATAACTATACAATTCGATTTGCTTCTATTATCAACTTATCCTTTGCCACGCACTGCTGTTGTCCTTGTAGGACCCACTGAGGGCTATAGTTCAGAAATGGTTTGTTCAGAAGAAAGAATGTTCCACGAGGAACACTTTGTTGGAGGAGTCCGGCTTAGATTTGAGAGTTCAAGGACTAGTATATAAGCAAGGGTTGGGGGGAGGCTCCAAGGGATGAGATCTCAGGAGTTGAAGCCTGCGGTCAATATGGAGAACACGTGATCCGGTGGTGAGGTGTGAACTCAGCATCAATTGTGAAAAAATTGATGGAGGAAAAAAGTAGCAGGGTTGGAAGATATGTGGGTTGGCTACGCAGGAGATCTTAGACCAGGGCTGTGGAGGCTCGACATGAAAATTTTGGCGAGGTGTGCGGCTGAAGGCGCATGGCAAACAGAGATGGTCTGGAAAGACTATCGAAGGAAAGGATGAGATGACTTAGGATATGGCTGTAAAGTTTCTTCAGAATGAAGAAAGAAGTATGGTTGCAGCTGGAGTCATGGTGGAGTTAGGGAGTAGCAATGGAGTCTCATCGACGGTTCAGGTCGTTAAGCTGCAAAGGTGAATCTCAAAGTCCAAGGTGCACGAAGGTTCACACAAGACGACTTCAAGGTGGCGAAGGAAATATTCGTCAAGGTAGAGTTTGTTGAGTTTGCGTTGAATATGTGTAAGAGTAGGTTACGATTTAGATTAGAGAAGACGTAGTATTATATTAGGGTACTATGGGGGGTCCTAGTAGGATACAGGTAGAGTCATAGTCGGACTCAGGTATCCTAAGCCTTTTATATAAGGAGGGGGATACCATATAATGTAACCAAGCCAACACATATAACTTGAAGGAGAGTTATGAGACGGAGAGGAGCGCCCGTAATCAAGCCCCACGGATGTAGGTCTCGTGGCTGAACCATGTTAAAAATGTCATGTCTCTTATTGCCAATTATGCGGTTGAAGCGACCCTGCACACCACTGCATGGTGTAGTGTGCCAGTCTTTGATATAATATAACAAAATCCCATCTCATTATATTACATCCATCAGAATGTACAACAGAAGCATTGATGGTCCAACAACTATATATATATTACAGACTCCAAAATATACAGAAGTTATTACAGAAATATAATAAGATAAGTTCAACTGAAAATATCAATAGAAATATAGAACTAAAGATTAAATGGCAGAAAAAGTATAACTGAGATTTTATTCTTCTACTAAACTAAACTACTCTTGCTTTGGTTCTGCCCCGTCTTGCTCTCCATAGTCGATGTAGTAGTCGACTCCTTAGATCCCTCCTGTCAGGTCCGGCTCCTCCTTCCCTTCTTGGACTTCAACTTCCTCATACCCAACCTCTAATGGTTCAGAGTCTAACAAAGGCAAGATTTATGTAGGGGATGAGTACAGAAGGTACTCAACAAGTTCATAATAGCAACAGGTGTTTGAATGACTATTTCTACTAGGACAAAGTCCTCAAAGGATATGCATGAATCCAATATTGTTCCTGGATAGAAGTCAATTTTAATTTAGCTATGTTCAGAAGGCTTCACGGGTCGTTAGAACCTCCGATGGTTCCTTTCCCGCCACGTTCGCAGTTCATACCCAGAACAGGGAGTGACAATGCCACACTTCAATACACTCTGCAGAGGTGCGCTACTTTACCCACAAGTGGTACTTAGCCTTTAGCCGGGTACGAGACCCATCACACTCCCATCGGTGCGTGGCCAGGTCTAAGGTTCCGAGTCATTTTCACCCTTCCCTTTGGCAATATCTCCCCTTATGTAGTCGATCCAGCACCGACTACCCACCTCGTCATTATAGCGTACTTTTCTGTATATCTCAGGGACATAACGCCTCCCAAAGCGTAAATTCAGGGTTTATCGCTCCCCTGGGCGAGGGACATAACGCTTCCCCAGGCGTTACTTTACGTACGTTCCTGGGAGATATGCATTGAGAAGGTACTACTTGACTCGCCTGTCCCATAACAGGTCTTGTGGTTAACGCTATCTTTACGACGTAAGAATGCCAACTGACATTTGTTATTAACCTTATGATGATACCATATGCAATGGAACCCTGACCACCCAACAAGTTCCAAACCGGGGTTCCACTGCCCACCAATATATGATTCAACGAATCATAATGCAGTCCATTTATTAATTATCACAGGTGATAAGAAGAAGGAATTGCATATATGTTGGTAGAAATATTCTTCAACATGAACAAGAAATGAACTTGCCTTGAGATGGATAAGAGGTGAAGTGAGATGTCCCTTCGGACGAAATTGGCAGAACCTCGGGGTCTGAAGTGGAATAAGCGTCCGATAAGGACTATTTCCGAAGATAGCAATTGTATATGCAGATATGCATGCTTATGCTGATGAGGTTGATTTTCAAAATTTAGATTGTTTGGACGATGTGGACTACCTTGTCGAAAACAATGCAATAGATGATATCTATTATTACTTCCTTGATTTTTTTATCTGTTCTATCTTCTGAACTTATATAATTTACTATTAATAACTGTGTGGGTGTGGTGAAGTTATTTGACGGATTTTAAAGTATTTATGGAAAAATCCCAAACTTTGTATTTGAGGAAAATTATAAAAAGAGCTTTAGGCTTTCTCTAGAAGGATATGTGTATATACACATCATTTGGATTATCGAGTTCTTATGAGTTATTTAAGTTCAAAAGAGGATTTTTGATTCTCCAAATTATAATCTTTTGTCAAATTTAAATTAAATTAATCATTTATTCCAATTCACTTAAGAGTTTAGATTAGGTTAAAATTCTCTTTTTCAAAAGAAAATACTAGAAAGATATACTTGGGTAAAATATTTATTACTTTATTCTTAGGTTAACTTTTCTTTTAAGGAATAATGATCTTAACCTAAAGAACTTCTCCATTCTAATTTATCCTTCACACATCTATACCTTTATTATTTTACCTTTCTTCTTCTTTAGCTTTAATGACAATAGCAACAATTTAAATTTCTATTTAATCCATTTGCCTTATTTTTAAGGAACAAACTAAAATCTTAAGAAATTAGTAAGTATATATGCTTATATAATTTTTTTTAGCATTTCGTTTCTTTTTCTGTTTTGAGAGGAATTAGAAACCTACACACATTTTTAATGTATTTATATATATTTCTTTTTAATCCTCACATTTCTCTTATTTCTTTTCTTTTTTCTTTTTACTTGTTCCTCTGAACTCATCCGCACCCGACTTATCCTTTCTTTGCCTCAACTCTTCCTTTCTCCTTTCCAATCCCTAATTCCCCTCATCTCCTCCCTCTCTCTCCCACTTACCCGTGCGCCGCCGGCTCCTCCTGGACTCTCCCCCGGCGCCGCCGGCGCCTCCTCTGCTTTGGACCTACCGCCGCCGCCTTGCGCCGCTCCTTGGTGCCGCTCCGCTCGGCTTCCTCCCTCTCTCACCGGCCGCCTCGCCCGGCCGCCATGGCGTCGCCCCTCATCCGGCCCCGCCTCCACGAGCCTAGGGCTCCGGCCTCCTCTGCCGCGCCTTCTCCCCCGCGCGGCTTCCCCTTCTTCCGTCGGCCGCCGCCTGCTTGGTGCCTCGCCGCCGCCTCCCGTGGCCTTGGCCGCCTCCATCACCGGCCGCCACCGCTGGACGGCGGTGAGTTGGCCGCACCGCAACCGCGGTGGCGCGCCGCCTCCGGTAAACCCCTTCTACCTCCTTCTTCTTTCCTTCTATTACCCCATTCTCTTCTTGAATTAAATCCCCAATTCTAGGGTTCTTACTCTAGGGTTCTAATCTGACCAGATGATAAGAACAGAGACTACATTTGATTTAGCTAACTGGCTCACTCTGATGATAGCTAACTATGCCTACATGTGTGTTCATAGCATTGGAGATTATTAAGTTCTGCTCTAGATGCCTGGCTACAAGCTTAACTCTCTGCTGAGATTTTATCTGGAATTGATATGAACAGATACTACACTTGACTCCCTTTTTTTTAGAATGAAACTAGTGTTTAGATATATGCATGTTTCGGTTGGTAGCTAATTTTAATGGCATATATGCATACTGTTGTGGATAATTTGTTAGCTTAGATAAGTTCTCCCGTTTCCTTTATCTAGCTATTTCTTTTAGAGATAAGAACAATCTGCTATACATGTTTCAGGTTCTATTGCTTAGCATGTCTATGCACATAAGCTTGTTATGATCCTAATTATTTTCATCTCTTTATCTAATCTTTAAACTGATAAGAACAGACTTCTTTACTTGATTTTGATTATTATCTGTTGCTTCCATTTTAGCTGTGTATTTGCTGAGTAGAACAGACTACTATACTTTCCTGGATCTGGACCATTCTTACTATGATTCTTATTTCCCTCTTTCTTATCTATTTTTAAGATCAGATGCTACTCTTGCTTAGCTTATTCCCCCTGTCTCTCATCTTCTTCTTCAACTGATAAGAACAGATCACCCTACTTCTTGATCTTAATAAGAACAGATACTACACTCTTTTCTTCTCCCCATTCCAATTTGATAAGAACAGATTGCTTTTACTTGATTCAGAGGGTTGTTTTATTTAACCTAACGCAGAATATTTCTGCAGAACTTAAGTACTTCTTCTCTTTTTTCTAATTTCTTCTATCTCTTCTATTATACCTTCAGCAACTGAAGCTTGTTCTTGTGGAAATTCTGAAACCTTCTTCTTCAGGCTTTGCCTCCTCCTCCTCGCTACCTTGACTTGCTTCTCAACTATCTAACTCTTGGCCCTTTGATTTGGTGCTGTTTTGGTTGAGGTTGAGATGAGAATGAGACTCATGAGGTCCTATTTATAGGAGTTTGAAGGCTGGTGTGCTGGGATTTCGAAAATGGCTTTGTTTGACACCTATTGTGTGACTCATCTCTTTATTTGGTGAGCAAGCTGCTTGCATGGCAGCCCCTAGCTGATCCTTATCCCTCTCTCAAGCTTGAGGTGGCAAGGCAATGCCACCAGCTGCTTGTGGCAAATTCATTTCCCTTGGACAGCTTGAAGGAATTTAAATTGAGTTGCCTATTGTGGTACGTTGGCTGCTGCTAATCTTTATAAGTTTAGTACTTTAAGTTGCCTAGGTTTGCTGGATTTAAACCTGAAAGCAGACCCTAATCCATGTTTAACATAAATAAATTGGTTGCCTGTTGCTAATGGAGGTTAGTTTAAACTAAATTTGACTTAGGGACTTAATTTGTTGCCTTGTTTGCCTATTCGAATCTAGTTGCCCAATCACTTGTTGCCTTCTGTTCCAGGACATGCTGCTTTAAGATTGATGCTTATTATGAATGGTTGCCTGTTGCCTTAACTTGAAGATTAACTCTAGGTCAATTTAACCCCACTTGAATCCAGAACTAGTTCTCTGGATTCTCAGAGCTAGCCTCCTAAACAAATGCATTCCAAAATGGAAATGCAATATTTTAATCTTAACCAATTCTCTCTTTTGTAGCATTTTGCTCTTGTTTTATATGCAGGTTAAGAAAGATTGGAGAATTGGAGAATTGGAAAAGAGTGGTGAAGAAGAGGAATTGAATTGGAGATGAGAAGGGAGTTGAAGAATGAAGACATTAGTTAATTTATAAGTTTTTGTGTAACTTCCATAATTTGAAATGTTCAGATCTTTTATAAGTCTGATTTTGAATCCTTATATTTGTAATCGGATTGTTTAAACATATGTCTTTTCTCTTTTTGATTTGGTTCATGTTACTCATGTATATATATATTTGTATTGGAACTGTTGAATATATGTATGCTTTCTCGGATCGACTGAGATATTTATATATATATGTTTTGAGATTGCATTGCTTTTATATATACATATATACGTGAATTGTTTATCCATAAATTTTTTTAAATTTCCCTCAAATTTAATATGCATGAATGCTATGAATGAATTCAACTCCTAACTCTAATGTTTAGTCTTTTAGAAAATACGGGTTCTCACAGCGGTGTTCTCGGTTTAGATCTACGCTTCCGCGTGTGGCCTCGTGATTTCGTAACAATCTGAACAAATATCCCCCTCACACATACTCGAGCCCGTTAACACCAGCGTTCCAACTCACCAACTATGACTAGGAACCGCGAGCTCTCCGAGATTTGTATCCGGATATCTAGGCTCTGATACCACTTATTACACAATCTTGGACCCGCTAACCACCAGCGTTTTCAGTCCCAATTGCACTCCAGGCCCAATCACAGAGTAACACGGGCTTATAAGAGGTCTTGGGCCCTCTCCCCTAAAAGATTAACCTAATAGGAGGGAGTACCCTCACCGTTATAAGTTGTGTTCAGCCTCTATCCATAACTGATGTGAGACTAAACCAAACAATCTAGTAACGTTGAAAGATTGAAAAGACACGTTCCTCTAATCTAGACATGCAGAGGAATGACTCTCATGGGAAAATTAACAACAAATATTTACTCGGTGTTGGATTACTTACTTGCACAAAGCAATAATTACTAAAAAATAATTGATTTAGGTACTACGCAATTCTCCAAAGCCACGGTCACTATCGTCTAAGCAGGAACCATACTCGACCTACAACCTTCCCCTTCCATAACTATACATAGTTGTGCTTCTTTGTGACCCTTGTTGTGGTCATTCTTGTTAGAGATCTTTTAGAAAGTGGTTAAATTAATTTGTTAAAAGAAGTTTGGCTATGTTTTATTTAGTTAGTTTACTATTTTTTGTTAGAGATTGTTTAGCAAAATAGAAAAGAAAAGTACAAAATGTGAATTGTTACTAACTCTCATTTATATAATAGTAAAAATAAAGAAAAGATAAGAATAGATAAGTTTGAATAATCTACCTACCTATTATCGGTAGGTAGGCTCATGGCGTGAAAGGAGAAGGGGGAAGGAAGGAAGTGGAGGAAGGAGGGGGGCCGACCGGCTTGTAAGGTCGATGGTGAGGCGACGACGAGCTTGTATGGAGGTGGCCTATCGGGCTTAGAGGCACCGTGACCAGATCCACAAAGCGGATGAGTGTAAACTAGAGAAAGAAGAAAGAAGAAGGTGGGACAGAAGATGGCACGGGAGGAAGAAGGGGCGGGGGAGGGGTCGTGCTGGGTGTGTTTGGTTCACTGGCTATCCCTCAGTGGGATAAGGGTAACCAGTTTTTAGTTAGTTGATCTGTGTTTAGTTCAGAGTATGAAAGGGATGAGGATAGCCAATTTAATAGAAAATTGCTCTAAAAAGCTGATTGAGCCCATCCAAAAAAAAATGATGAATGAGGATGCCCTCAACCAACCCAACCTATCCCTCAAACCAAACACACCCTAAGTCTACCGAGAGCGAGCGACGTACGCGCGGTCGCTGCGTCCAAATAAGTTTTGCGCATTTAAAAAAAGAAAAAAGAAAAACGAAAAACGAAAAACGAAAAAGGAAAACGATCTGGGAGGAGCTAGGAGTCTAGGCGAGGTAAAGGCAAGTTACAAGGAAAGGGAAAGTGATGATGTCTGCGGCTGCGACAGCGGCGGCGGCGGTTCTACCGGTGGGCTTCCGTTTCCGGCCGACGGACGAGGAGCTGGTGAGGCACTACCTCAAGGCCAAGATCGCCGGCCGTCCCCACCCGGACCTCCTGGTGATCCCCGACGTGGACCTGGCCACCTGCGAGCCCTGGGACCTCCCCGCCAAGTCCGTCATCAAGTCCGACGACCCCGAGTGGTTCTTCTTCGGCCCCCGCGACCGCCCAAAGTACCCCGGCCGCCACCGCTCCAACCGCTCCACCACCGCCGGCTACTGGAAGGCCACCGGCAAGGACCGCCTCATCCGCTCGAAAAGCCCCGCCGGCACCCTCATCGGCATCAAGAAGACCCTCGTCTTCCACCGTGGCAGGGCGCCTCGAGGCCACCGCACCGCGTGGGTCATGCACGAGTACAGCACCACTGAGCCACACTTCCAATCAGGCCAAAACGTACGTAATCACATCTTCTCTTCTTACTTCCTCCTCTTGATTAATCTGCTTCCATTCCCCTCGCTTTATTGTTCTACCATGTATGCACTAACACTACCATTATTACTTCTTGAATCTTGATTCCCTTGTCAATAACAAGCAAGGTACCTGCAAATGATTCAATATTTATCTGAACAAAGGGATGCTTCCTTCAGGGTAGCTTCGTTCTGTACCGCCTCTTTAACAAGCAAGATCAGGACCAAACCCCAGGGCTCAACACGGAGTCTCCATCTACATCTTCTGGAGCCAACCCGCAGAATGACGAAAACGCGGCCACCGCCTCGATGATAGAAGACATGACTTTACCATCTGGTTTGAGCCAACAGACTGTAACCAAAATAGCTACTGTCGATGCTGATCACTCCATGGCCCATCTTCTTACAACTCACCCTGGCAAAGAACAGACTTCAGCTCAGGTGAACTACTACTTATTTTCTGCATTAATTTCGTTTCTGTACACGGACAACCTTCACCATTTTTGGTCTGTGTTACATTTAAATGAGAAATGCTTTTTGTAAAATGTAGGAAGCTACTTTTCTGGACGTGTTAGCTCAGCTTCCAGACCTGCAGAGTGAACAAAGATATGATAGATTCCCTAACATCAGTTCTCCGATGCGACCTTACACAGATCATCCTTTTATCGGCAACATGGGTGAGCAAGACTTTTCAGCCTATTTTGACAGTATCATAGCTGAGCAGGATCTGCAAGACTTGTTGCTTAATCCAGCTTATGCCAAAACGGACACTGGAAATGCCAAGTGCAATACCACTGCTCTAGTTACATCGACCAACAACTCAAACAACAATGCATTGCTTGAGGATAGTTGGAGAAAAGGCGATTCAGATCAGGTACTCCTAGTTCAGGTTAGCTTAGAATGCTTTAGTGTTACTCTTATCGATGTTGGCACTCTCATCTGAACTTTTTCTTCCCTCCTCTTCCCTTTTCTAAACAAAGCATGCAGATGACACAGATGCTACTCGTTGCTCTTCTGGTACCAATGCACTACAGTCAGATATAGGCGATGATAATCATGAAACAAGAGGCCAAACTAACATCGTGTACAGTGGAGCAGACCAGGGATCCCACTACAGCCAATGCGAACTAGAACTACCACCTGCGTTTGATCCTCAAACAGAATCACAAAATAGTGGAGTCTTCTGCTCCGCTAGCTCTTCAACTCCTTATCCCCAACATCTGTTCAATGCTATGGTAGATCCGAACCGGAGTGACATGATAAATTCAAATGCCTTTAACGGACAAGAGGGTTGGGCAGCAGCACCTTCGATGCAGCAGTCCACAGTTCCAGAGTTCATCGATCTGCAGCAAGGGACTGCAGCAAGAAGGATCCGCCTTGTGTGTGCTGTTCAGAGGGCATCAGCCTCTCAGCATATATTAACTTCTCATTTGGAAAGTGAAGATGAAGAAGCTGGATCATGTTGTATCACAGGGAGTTCATCCAACAACCATGATGAGGATTATGTCAATGCAGCCTCCCAAACTATGGTATGATTCTAATTTATCTCAGGTCAATTTACTCATAATAGTACTCATTGTATTAAAATGGTCTTGCTCAGGCTGGAGATCTGATGCATATTCAGGTCAGAGGGCATAACCCTACTCAAGTAGCTTCGTCGGTCGAAGTTACAGACAAGATCCAGCATTTATCATTTAATGGTAATAACTTGTTATCAATTCAGTTCTGAAATATGCTGCTTTAGAGTTGATTCATATTATGCCCGTGTCCTGTGCTGTAGCTGAGCTTTTGTAACTTTGTCCTGCAGAAGACATATCGGCACATATTAAGCTGCCTCGTGGAGCCAATCTGAAGCAGAGGCTCAGAAAGGATTCTGCACATACCACTGGGAATGCGGATGAATGCCTTCTGCAGAAGAGCGACCATGTGCCTGGACCTGGAGATCCATCTTTGGAAACACAACGAACAACTGATTGTGTTGTGCGGTTGCTCTGGCTGGCTCTCCTGGTTGTGGCCCCTTTGGTTGTGTTGGTGGGCGTATGGAGGTCGCTAAGTTACTGGCTGGTGTAAATGGGGTTGTTGATTGTAGAGTTCACGTTGCTTGTTGTATATATTTGCTCTTGTCTTAAGTTTAGGAACCTCAGAGCTGTTTTGTAAGGTAGTCGGTTCACAGTCTAGCTACTTAGAACGTGTGTATGCGCATGATTTACTTTGCAGTTCCATGCCCATATATGTAGTCTAGCTACTCAGAATATCAGTGTTGAAAGAAGAGGGCATTACATGTTCTGGAGAGCAAACACAGCAAAAGCGATGCCAAGGAAAGTGGCGATGGCGATTCCGAAAATGCCGGCAAGGATCCCTGGAACCATCACGTCAGTCCAGCCCTCTGTGGTGGCCATCCCACAGGCTGTGGTCGGGCCTCCAACGTTGGCATTCGACGCTATCAGCAGCAGCTTGTCCTCAAGTCCAAACAGCTTCCCAGCACCCAGAATCACCAGCAGATGCACCGTGATCTGCACGAACGCAAATGCAAATATGCCGGGCGTCGTGTTGATGACATTGTTGATGTTTCCATTAGCACCCACAACAGCAAAGAACACTTATATTAGGAGAGGGAGGGAAATTATTAAGCACAATATGCGTCGGGTTTGCGACGAAAGCTCATATATAGTACTTGCCTGCATCAGAATTACAGCCAAGGCCTCGCCTGAAGGACCGAGCTTTCCGATGTGAGGGGGAAACAGTGTTACCAAAGCTACCACGATTGCCGTTATGCAGGGAAGGCTTCCCCCTTGTATGCCCAGCAAGCTCGTCATATATTTGCCTGCTTTGCATATCGCGAACGACACAGCCACAGCCCCCCTCACCATCTCCTGAGATGAATTAATACATCTGCTTAACACACAACACTAGATGCTATTCTAGGATGACGGACTACTTCAAATCAACCTAGCTAGCTAATGTATATAGGGAAAGAAATTATGCAAAATGTCAGATTTATCAATGTTTTCAGAACCAAAAAGATTAAGTACTAGACGGCCCTACTTTATTTCCTTTCTTCTTCTGGAGGGTTCAGCAAACTTGAGGACAACAGATAAAGGAAATGAAATTAGGAAACAGGAGTCACCTTTTGATTGCGTCTCTTCTACTGGGATTTTAGCAGCTAATGCAAAAAAGAGTTGTAAAATAGAGTGCACAGGTAACATCAAAAGCTTCTGAAACAGCAACGTAGTTGACAGCTGAAGGGGCACACAACAAAACTAGTTACAATATATTAATTAAGTTACACGAGGAACGATATAGTCAATTTAGTTAGGATTTGCCCTCTTTGTCAACATGCATGTAGCCTAGCCAGGTTTACCACAATGGGAACTTGGAACAGTATGTATATTTTGTTCAAACAGATCAAAATTATCCAGATTGAATGAGTGTAACCTATTCGCTGCAGGGTCAAGTCAACTGAAGATTAAATTAGCCTAGCTTTTGGTTTGTTATATACCTGCATGTAGGCTAGGTTATGCTAGTTTAGATGGAGTTGGGGCATTACCTCCACCAATATGGCGGCTCATAAGAGCTGCAGCAATCCTCCAGTTATCTTTCCCCAGCGATCGCATCGGGACAAGCACGAACGCAACAACGGTGCCGATCGTTGTTGCGACTACAAGGCAAGGCAAGATGGATCCATTAACTAATTAGTAGCAGTAAGTGAAGCATCAAGTAGAATCGATCGGAATGGGAACTGCATATATATCTGGATGCATGCAGAGATGGAGTGAGAAGAAGAAGAAGAAGAAGAAGAAGAAGAAGGCAGTAGTAGTGTACTGGATCCGAGCAAGAATGCGAGGAAGAGGGTGCCGGTAGAGCGGAGGACGCGGCGGAGGTCGGCGGTGAAGAGGAGCAGGGGGATGGCGAGCGGGAGGAGGTAGTCGAGGACGACGCGGTAGGCGGGGGGCGTCTGCGGCGACGATGCCGGCGGTGCTGGCTGCGAGGCCGAGCAGAACGGTGACGAGCGCTCCGCTGAGCGCCTTGCCGGCGGGGGTGTTCTTCTCGGACCAGATGCCGAGGGCGGCGGTGGCGAGGAGGACGGTCCAGTTGCCCCAGTGATCGGAGGCGGGAACGAGGGGACCATGAGCATGAGCACATTGAGCAGGAGGCAGGACTAGCACGGAGGCCCGGCGGCGGCATGCAGGTGCAGATGATGATGCAAGGCCACCAAGGCTAGAGGAGTGGCGGCGGCGGCGGCGAAGCGGCAGTGTTGGGAGAGATCAGGCGGAGGTGATCTAGCTAGCTTGTTCTTTTGCTTGTCAGTGCAGATATCCACATCATCTCAAATACATATGTACGTTAGTCTAATTTTTCTAATTTACATAGTGAGATAATATTAAAAATACATCAAGATAAAAGTTTTTCGGTAATCCACCACGTGGGCACCCCTGCAAGCCACAAGGACGCCGATACCTGCCATGTGCGGGGGCGTTGTTTGTTCGTCTTCCTCCCGCTGCGACCTGATCACCCTGTGGTTACGCAAGACTTTAGTCAGATATTTTGATAAATTTTGTATATGACAAATCCAGATGCATGTATGCATATTGGCGATCAAAGTTGAGCGACAGGGATAAATTATCCGGGGACGATAGATACGTTGCAGTCGGAGACACACGAGAATGGGATGATGTGTGTGTGGACCATAGCAAGAAGAGGTAGAGACATGACATGGAATGGATGGATGATGCATCATCATCCGGAGAGGAGCCAATGGGGAGCGGGCGTGAGATTTTGGTTGCATCCCTGGCCACCCAATGGTTGCATAAAACCAGTATGTCCCGCGCACCCACCCGCCCTATCTACTCACCCCTAGTCGTACGTACGTGCCCAGCATCCAAGCTAGCTAGCTTAGCAGACAGCAATGGCCGCCCTTTCCTCTGCAGCCGTCACCGTCCCTTCCTTCGCCTCCGCCCGGGCCCCCGCCGCTCCCCGCTCCAGGCTGGTTGTACGCGCGTCGCTGGGCAAGGCTGCCGGCGCGGCCGCCGTGGCCGTGGCCGCTAGCGCCATGCTGGCCAGCGGCGCCATGGCGCAGGACGTGCTGCTCGGCGCCAACGGCGGCGTGCTGGTGTTCGAGCCCAACGACTTCACCGTCAAGTCCGGCGAGACCATCACCTTCAAGAACAACGCCGGGTTCCCGCACAACGTGGTGTTCGACGAGGACGCGGTGCCCAGCGGCGTGGACGTGTCCAAGATCTCGCAGGAGGAGTACCTCAACGCCCCTGGCGAGACCTTCTCCGTCACCCTCACTGTACCAGGCACCTACAACTTCTACTGCGAGCCGCACGCGGGGGCTGGCATGGTCGGAAAGGTCACCGTCAACTAAGCTGAGAATGCCATCTTTCCACCGTTCGATACGTTCCTGTGTGTCAATCAATTAATTGTATGGTACGCTATGATGAGGAGGATATATATACGTGCACAAGTTTGGTATTTATGATGTGTATGTTTGCTACTTGCTGAATCTAGAGTAATCTTTGCTTTACTACTTCCAAGTACGTACGTACTCTTGAGTGATGAATGTATAACATCACGAAAACGCAAAAAATCGTCATACATGAATCTTCATGACGGGAACACAGCGTGACACCGATGGATTTGGATTTCGTTGAATGGAGAGAACGTTTTCCATAGCAATAAGAATTGTGGTGAGGACGGGTGCAGAGCGTGCGGCGTTTTGGGTAAGGGGAAGAATAATCCATGCTTAGCTGGATCTATACCTACAAGAAAAAGAAGGCAAGCAATACTAGCACATGAATGCATGCTGAGGTAGCCGGCCGGCACAACCATGGCATAGCTTCCTTGTCCATTGTCATTCAGTAATATCTATGTGATTCTTCTTACACCGTATTTGATATTATTATTATGTAATGTGGTGGAAGGGAATGGAAGCCTCTAGGTAGCTAGCGGAAGTAGCCGTAGAGCTCGAGGAAGCAGATGCAGAGGTTCCAAGTGTTGGAGCTGCCGGTAGTCGGGCCCGTCAGTGCAAGCCGGAAGAACCGGAACGGCAGCAGCGCCGACGGACCAGTGATCGGCCACGACGCGAACTGACCCGGCTGGCAAATCGCCTGCTCCTCTTCATGGACGCCCAGGCTCGTCCAGTTCCGACCGTCCATCGATCCCTGCTCACACACCAACGCGCAATCAGCCAAACTCTCACACATTCATTCTATACTTCATTCATTGCATCCATCTCGTGAATACCTGAAGAACCCACGACCTCATAAACGTTGTGGACCCATCCTGCCTCACCGTGTAGTAGTTGCACATAAGCTGCCACAACACCACACAATTAAGTTACTTTCACCTAATTATTATTATTTGAGTTTGCCTCAAATTAAATAGGATAAGATTCTTTTTCAGATAACAACCAGGTGGTCCTCTCCAATGTCTACCATCCACCAAGAACACTTCTTGCCATCTTCATCACGAGGCCCAGCAAAACAAGTCCCCTGATGTTATGTACCAACATGTCAACTTTATCCCAAGCAAGGGCAAAATTATACTAGTAACATGTTTGCCAGGCATTCCCAACTACATCAATACCGTCCCCACACACAGAAAAAAAAATACCTGGTAATTTTTTGAAACCAAAGCCTTTGGATCCGTGTACCTCGAATTTGGGCTGCTTGCCATCACAGTGATATTCTAGTCGCAGAAAAAGCCATTAAATATGCGAGTTACTATGTCGAATAGCCTCAAACACAAACGAAGATTCCTTTTGTCACCTTGGCTAAAACAGGATTGATCCATTGATGCTTCCCGAATGACGTCCCGGCATAGTAGATTACACCATTGTTATCACCATCAGAAATATACTGAAGCTCTTTATAGCTCGAGCTTCTATGTTGAAATCTCTCGCTGAAAGGTTTAAGGCTCATGAATAGTCAGGCATACCTTCAATTCTTACTGCACTTTGATCAAAGCATTAACATTTACTGACCATTTATTTGTTCTTGACATCCATGGTCCAGAATTAGAGAGCTCAATTGCTTCTGCAACCTGTTATCCAAGAAGTAATCAATTGTAATTCCAGGGCAGAATACTTTATAGAGTTAACTTTGGAGCTAACAAACACTAACCAACTGTTTGAACACTGGGATGTGGTTGGCTAGATTACATTTCTCCATCTGCAGTGAACCGATAAGTGCTATTAGAAGCCAAATAGACTTATTCAGCAAACGCTGCTCTGTAATAGGACAATATTACAAGAAAAGGCAGTACCCGTTGAAGGAGAGATGGCTGCATTAACGGGAACCGCACAAATGGTAGTAAAGAATTTATGGCAGTAAGCCTCTCTCCAAAGAGTTGCTCTGGTGCTGAAGTGCTTAGCAGTTTATCTACAGAAGTCCAGTAGAAAGTGTCACAAGACTCCATACACCATGTTAAGATGGCATCCAGAACCCTCTCTTCTGATGTTACAGTCATATCATCTTGCTGCAAAATTACTACTAATATGACCGATGTCGACAGAAAAAGCTAGCTAAAATTCTCAGCAATGTAGTCTATATAGGACAAATGTTATGCATACCATTTTGTGTTTCCAAGAAATTTAGCATGCAACTCTGTACAGAATTTATTTGACTATACATTCCTTAACTCGACTTCAATACAAAAACCAGAGAAACTACCAATATTTAGATTACTATGTTGGCAAAACCAACATTTGAAGTACTAAAATTGAAGAGAACTTTCGCCATATCTACCCAACAACATGAGATTCTTTTGTCTCTTTCTGAATGTGTAGGTGGATCAACAGGTTACGCCTAAAAATTTATAGGATTAAGGAAAGACCCTGAAAATGTTAGGCCTGCCTATAATTGCATAGTTAACTGGCAAGCCTTACTACCGGGAAAGTTACCAAGGTGTAAAACCAAAAACTACAGGAAGAAATATTTGTTTGTTAGGTAAAATCCAATAATTAGATGAATTTTTTTGAAGAGTTTCATCAACACTATTATAACCCACAAGTTGTTCCGCATAAAATTCCTGAGCTTGTGGAAGGTGACACTTGAAGCAATCTACTACAACTTTCAAATGTGATGGTCAATCCTGATGGACACTTTATCTATTTTCTCAAGGACATAATTAGTATCTGGCCCGACTGCAGGGCAGTTGATGAAATGAAAACAGTATTCCGACTTGCCTGAAGAATATCCTTAAATGTTGCCTCATCTAACAACACATAGTCCGTGCAAGCAGTTGTGCAATAATCAAAGTGCATTGCAAAATTCCTCTTGCACATTTCTTCAAGCAGTTTACAAGATGGAATTGATGAAACTGCTTGTAATACTGAACATACTGTTTCCTGCAATAAACTTTCAGGGGTCAGTCTACGCTGAACCAGCTAGCAAGTTCACCAAATTTGCAGAAGCCATATCCCTTAAATTCGGAAAAATAAGCTTCTTCCAGTAGGACACGCGAATCCTGCATGTATAATGCAGACGGAAAGTTGTATCAATATCTCATAGACTTGATTTCTGAGGCTAATGGCCCCACTTATTATTGTCATGACCACCACAGGCCCACGTCAAGTCTTGAATAGCAACAGATAAATTCTACAGTAATTGCAATAAATAGAAACATCAGAAACTATAGAAGCAGTCTATACTCAAAATTATTTTCCTTTTGTTAATACATGACCACTGCTACATACAAACTGAAGTTTAACAGGTGCCTCTATGAGAACAACACTGCTCTATAATTTGGTGATAATGAAGTATTTGCCATATGTAATATTCAGCTCTACTAAATTTGAAAGTGCATTTAGACCCCCTAAGTGGATTTTGGTGATTAATGACGAGTTATTAAGGGATTAATGTGTTTATCAAGTGTATGAACAGGTTTTGTCCCTCAATTAAAGTCCAACCAACATTGGCGACCCCTAAAAAGTAGAAAAGAAGATATGGCAAGTTTTATTCGAAGATTATTACTTTCTTTTTTCTAAAAGTTTAGTGATTCGAAAATCACATTAAAGTCCTAGGAAAAGCCATACTATCAAGAGGGGTGCTATGAAGGGTTAGAGAAAATTTTAGTGCTCAAAATACTCAATTTTGATCTAACATATTCCAGAAATCCACCAAATATCCTTGAAAAAAACCAAATCAGTTTTCTGTGGGCCGGAATCCGAAGTAGTGCCGGACTATCCGGGCATGTAACAGTGGTGGGCTGCTCAATGCAAACCAGAGTATCCAGAGATACCCCGGGTTTTTCACGCCTTCTGTTTCATTCCCAGAGTGTCCGGGCTGTGACCTAGAGTATCCGAGCCTCTCTGAATTTCAAGGATGCAATTCCAAGTGTGGATCAGAAGTATTTGACCCGGATGCTCCAGGGTTAAGTCTGGATTTTTCAGAGCCTTTGTCTGCCAATCAGATAGTTCGGGCTGTGTCCGGATTCCTTCCGCACTCTGCCTCCAGGCCGGAGTATCCGGGGCTAAGCCGGATAGTCCGGGGCTGCGTCTATTCAGAGTAGTATGCAGTGTAAATCGAGCCTTGTTGTGCCGGATACTCCGGGACACTATTTTCTACACCAAAATGGCTAGATTTTGGAGTGAGCTATATATACTCCCACTTCATCTTCCCCACACAACCCCTTCGCCCAAATCAGATCTAGCTCCCAAGTAAAAAGTTCCTCTCCTTCCCTAAGCTCAAATCCATTGATTCTTGTGAAGGAAATCAAGAGGGAGTGAGAGATTGAGCACTAGAGCATTGAGTTCTCTTCAAGATTTCATCGCACATATTTTTCTTGAAGATTAGGGTCTTCTAGATGGCTAGGAGTGCTTGAGAGCTCCCAAACTTTATAGTGAGCTTCAAGAAGTTTGTCAAGGCCAGGATTCGCCTCCTCATGGGAAGAATCACCAAGAAGAAGAGAAGAGTCGCTCCAGTGCACCTTCTCGAGGATTAGGCTTGAAAAGGAGCCAGCTTGGTCTTTGTGACCTAACTCCTCAACGGAGATGTAGGATTTCCCCAAGGATCCGAACTTCAGGAACAAACTCTTGTGTCCCCTTAGTTATTTCTTTCCACACTTAATTTCCGCAAGCTTTGCTTTCCTACTATTTTTAGGTTGCTTGTGTGTGGCTACTAGTATCTTAGGAGGTGCTCATATAGTCTTGCATTTATTCATCTTTAATTCCGCTTAATTGCAAGACTTGCTTAAATTAGGTTAAAATTTGAACGACGCCTAAAATTGTACCAGTAACTTCTCTTGGTGTATCATTCTATATAAGAGAAAACATAGCTACCTCTGAAAGGATTTCCATAATTCTTTTACAGCATTCAAACTGAAGAATAGTAATGCCGAACTGGTCTGACAATAGTAGAAGCTGAACCAATACTGAAGTAATTTTCCGGGTATCCACTTTAAGTTCCCCACTGTACATAAACTGAAGGAGGAGAAAGAACGCTTCAGCAGAAACATCTTCAAAAAATACATTTGAACCCTTGCTTTCCTTCATCCCATTCGTGAACATCTGCATATGTACACTCGTATGCATGATGCATTATCCCAAAGCGTGAATATTACATAGTAATAAAAATCAGAAACAAATACAATGTGAGAAGAAAGATGTACCTTGGCGAATGGCATGCTCCACAAGCTAAGGATGAGTTTGTGGGCCTGGGCAACAAGACCTTGTCCACTAACATAGATATTTATATCGCTATGCTCACCAGTTGCAAGGAACTGTTTAATTTTCTGCGCATCCACTGGAGCTTTGAAAGGGAAATAGTCAAACTGATGAGCTTGAGATCCACTACTTAATACTTCTAGGTTTTTGCTAGACACAGAAACTTTGTTATCCATCTTAGAACAATCGAGCATTTCTTCACAACGGTCTTGCAATGGTTTAACTTTAAATTGTGAGCTCAACTCGAGCAATGAATTCAGTTGCCACTCCACAATCTGAGTCAACCCAAAAATACAAGTGTGCAACACATTAACAGTCTACACCCTTGCTCAATTTCAATATAAGAGAGGTACAAATAAATCAAAGCTTACCTGCGTAGAACCTGTATAGATATACTCAAGAAGGGAGTGGAGAACTGGGTAGGAGACTGACGGAAGCTCGATGGTAGCTCCATTCATTAAGCTAAAAGCGAAATCTCCAGAAGCAACCAAGACAATTTTGTGTGCAGGAACAACCTTTTTTTCTCTGCCAACCACAAATATAGCATCGGAGAAATCCCAGCTCTCAAGAAAATCAGCAAGTATCCTTTGCTGATAGCCATCTTTTGATTCTTGTTTTCTGGTATGGCCTCCCTCACCATGCCGCTCAATATACGCGTACTCAATTTGGCTCCAAAGGATGCTGTTCTGAGGAGCTGATGGAAGAACGCTTATATTTCTGTACCCACGTGCTTGTCCCAGCTGGATAGTCCAACATACTGAACATTTCGGTTAGGATCAGGGTCAAGCCATTGGAAGAGGACATTGTTGTTTGGATGCCTTCCTTCTCCGATGCTTATCAATCCGTCATAGATGCTGATCCAGTAGCTCCGGAAAGATGATGAGCGGCATAGCCCGACACCAGCTTCATCAACAACAGTCCTTCCATCTACTTCAATCTTCAGCCTTTTGTTCCTATGGCTGCCCAAGATGACAGCGTAATGACGGCTCTTGTCCATTTTGTAGTGGTAGTGTTGGCTCCCGAGTTGTTCGCGGAACACCAGGGTAACATCATTCTGGGCAGATGCCTCAAACGCAATGCACCCACGCCCAGCCTCCCTAAACCGGAACTCCTCGTCCCAAGCGCACTCAAAGGGGGCAACCGTTACGGATCTCTTTTTCTCCTCTACTCTCATTGTGAAGATAGTTGAACTGAAAAGAGGAGGACAACAGCACATTGCATAATTAGTAGTAGAATGTGTAGGGAGAGGAAGCTCAACAAACCGAGAAGAAAACATGAGAGTTGCTGTAAACATCAACACGCATAGCCTAGCATCAGGACATGGTACTAGAAGAATCCTCGAAAGGAGCTGATTTACACCACCTCAGCTTGAAGGAAATATCAGCTGCACGTGGCCAAAAGAAAGGAGAAGAAAAGATGGGATGGGATTCGTTTGCCCCTGCACCACGAATTCTCTTACAAAAATCCAATCTTTTTTCTGTTCCTGAACTATCATTTGGGAGAGCTACAGGCTAAAGACGTCGCCCTTATCTGAAGTAGGCAATTCGGCATAGAAGTCAAGTTATCCATTTGGCGATCGGCCATTTATCCAACAGAGATGATTGTGTTCATGTTAAACGGAAGGCATTGACTGAACTGAAAGGGGGAAAGAACAAGAAATAACAATCACATCATTAATTATTGCTGCTTCAGAACCCCCGAGCAAGATGCTAACAGAGAGAGGAATCCAATATACAAGGTGAAATGAAATACTAGCAGCTCAACTAGAAGATGAAATGACAGCAAGGATCCAAAGGAAGAAAATTGAACTGATTTGAAGAGGAGGAGGGGGAGAGGGGATTAGGTAAACAGGGATGAATCTCCAATCCCGGCAAAATAGAGGGGGAAAATCAGTCCACCTGATCCAAACGGGGATCCCTCCCTCTGGCTGGAAGCTGGATCTCCTCTTGTTTTTTCTTGCTTTGCGCCTAATCGATAGAGAGCGAGGGAGCTGTGTAAAGCTCAGAAGGGAAAGGAAGGCCTTTGACCCAATCCTATGCGTCCGGCCCACTCCCATCCTCCACTACGCCTCCGCATCACTGTTTTTTTCCACCTCCACCACCTCCTCCTCCTCCTCCTCCTCCTCCCTCTCACCTCCCCGCATGGCGCCGCCGCTCGCCGCAGCCCTCCGCCGCCACCTCCTCCTCCCCCTCCTCCTCTCTCGCCGCCTCAGCCTCTCCACCACCCACTCCCCCTTCGACCAAAGCGACTTCGAGTGCGATCACCCCCTCCCCCCGGCTCCCGACGATGACGACGGCGAGCTCGCCTCATTCCTCCACCGCATCTCCCACGCCTCCTCCGCCGCCTCCTCCCCGAAGGACGCCCTCTGCCTCCTCCTGTCCTCCTCCTCCCTGTCCTCTTCGCGAAAATCGCCGGCCTCCCCCCTCCCTCCTCCTCCGCGCGCTCTGGGAGCTCCGCCGCGACCCGGAGGCCGCGGCGCTCGCGCTTCGCTGGGGCGACGAGTGCAGGGCATCCGCTGGGGCTGAGGGGGCGGGGCCGCCGCCGGCCGAGGCGTGGCACCTGGCCATATGGGCTGCGGGAGGGCGGGGCGGTTCGACCTCGCATGGGCGGCCGTGCGGCGGATGCTGCGCCGTGGGGTGCTCACCCGCCGTGCCATGGTCATCGTGATGGAGAGGTGCGGTCCTATGCTCGTAATCTGCCACCATTTTGTTAGTTTATATTAGATATGACCTCGCATTCCGTGAGCGTAGTAGCTGCTTTATGATAGTTCTCTGCTAGAATTCTAGCTCGATATAATGTAGGGAAAATTGCGAATTTGTCACTTTATGCATTGGCATTTAAGGATTTGCCACTCAATGTCTCATTGACATGTGGGTCCAGGGGCCAAATGTCAGTGGGATAAGGAGTGGCAAATCCTTAAGTGGAACATGGAGTGGCAAATGATAAAAGACCTAATAGTGTACATTCGATGGTATGCATCATGATGTGAAGGTTTCTTATCTCATTTTGAGCGGGTTAGTTCAGTTTATTGGACTGGTTTTGCTAATGAATTTATGAATGTGAGCCTCGAGAGACTAGGTATATGACTAGTGGCAGATCCATGAATGGAGCAAAGGAGGTGCTAGCTTATGACAAACTAGAAATCTCACTAGATTGCAATACAATACATAAATTTGAGAACAGAAAAAGGATGATGTCACATTTGTGAGTTTGCTGCCATGATTCAGTGCTTTAGACTGGCTTTCAGGTTAACAAGGTAAAAGTAGGAGCAGAATTTTGTGTTAGACTTATATTTTGAAATTCTAACTTCCATTGGTGAACACAACATTCTAGTGTATAATTTTTGTGATATTTTTCTGATTTAGTCTTGCGACGTGCATTGCTTTTATTGTGATCATAGAAGGGGAGGTGAATGATTGAGCTATAGATGCATAAGTTATTCTAAGAGCTAAAAATGTGATTTTGTGCTCGTGCAAAAGTGTTATCAAAATGAGAAGCTTTTATGGCTCCTCTTCATAGGATCTTCTAGTCTTCTAGCTGTGTGATGATGCAGTATATGAATCATTCGTTCAATTTACTTACTATACTGATGTTTGGGAGTGTCACAAGGGCAAAACTTAGCATCTTGATTATCGAGTATAGTGTTGTTGGCTGTCATAACTCTATGATTTGGCACCTGTAATGTTTTCGAACTGATGTGTTGAATGAAACACATACTCCTCCATCTGAATCCATTTACCATCATGCTGCTACATGGGACTCTTACTTTATTGAATCACTTTTGACATCATAACAATATCTTGCTTTTGTAATGTCAAATCCAAAGTCAAAAGCAGTCACCGTCATTGTAGTACACTAGTAGATGTATTGTTGTGACTGTTATTATTTTTGCATCATGGTTCTTTCATTGTATGGATTTGGTTATGAAATTTCAGGTATGCAGCTGCCAATGAAGTGAAGAAAGCAGTCAAGACCTTTGATGTGATGGAGAAGTTTAAAGTGGAAGCAGATCAAACTGTATTTTACTCCCTTCTTCGTGCTCTTTGCAGAAGCAAAAACATTGAGGATGCTGAGGAGTTGCTTCTTGTGAGAAAGAAATTCTTCCCACTTACTGCAGAAGGTTTCAATATAGTTCTTGATGGTTGGTGTAATATAATCACTGATGTAGCCGAAGCAAAAAGAGTTTGGAGAGAAATGTCAAATTGCTGCATTACTCCTGATGGTACGTCTTATGCTCTCATGGTCAGTTGTTTCTCAAAAGTAGGGAACCTTTTTGATACGTTGAGGGTTTATGATGAGATGAAAAAGAGGGGTTGGACTCCTGGTATTGGTGTTTATAATTCACTTGTCTATGTTCTGACAAGAGAGAATTGCATGAAGGATGCAAAAAATGTATTCAGTAAAATTATAGATGAAGGTCTCCAACCGGATGTTGCAACATACGATAGTATGATAGTTCCACTGTGTGAAAGTTGCAAGCTTGACGAAGCGCGAAAGATGATGGAAGACATGGTACTGAAGGGCATTGCTCCAACCATTTCGACATACCATGCATTTTGAAACAAGAAGGCATTGATGAAACATTGCAGCTCTTGAGAAAAATGAAGGAAGATGGATGTGGCCCTAAGAGTGAGACATTTCTCATGCTTATTGATAAATTTATTCAACTGAATGAGTCTGGAAATGCTCTGAGAGTGTGGAATGAAATGAGAAGTTATGACATTAGCCCTGCTTATTCACACTATATGGCAGTGGTCCAAGGTTTGGTTAAACATGGATGTATACCAAGAGCTTTAGAGTATTATGATGAAATGAAGGGAAAAGGTTTTGCTTCCGATCCAATACTTGATAAGGAGTTCAAAACTTTTCTGTTGACCAACAGAGACCACTGGAGAGGAGCAGGCAAATATAATCTTATTCCACAGCGTGGCAAACATTTTACAAGACATACAAGAATTCCATAATGAATATGGCGCCATTAAGCAGGCTTCTAGTGCTCTTTTTTATACGAGAGGCTTCATGCCGACAAGGGTGAATGTGAACCAATGTGATTTGTTCTTGAATCCTGACTTATGAATACGGAACCACTAAGTGCTCTTTGATTTGGAGGGAAAACGTAGGATTCTAATTTCTATGGATTTAGTTATGTAGTGTCATTTGGTTCGTAGGTGTGATTTGTTCTTGAATCCTGACTTATGAATACGGAACCACTAAGTGCTCTTTGATTTGGAGGGAAAACGTAGGATTCTAATTTCTATGGATTTAGTTATGTAGTGTCATTTGGTTCGTAGGAATGAATCAAAGGAAAAACGAAGGAAAATTTATGTTGACCAACAGAGACCATTCGCTTGTCGGCTCTCAATGCAGAGAAGGCAACGCTTGTCAGAGTAGATGGTCGGAGGGATGAGCTCCTTAAATTGGTCATGCAGGTATTCCCAGCCGTTTATTTTTTCTCCATGCAAATTCTTTTATGTTTTGTGGCTTTTCGCTCTGAACAAAAATTGCTCATGCAGGAGGACATTTCACGGAAGAAGCAAATCAAGTGGTCTCAATTGTTGGATTGGGAGGTTTGGGAAAAACAACCCTCGTCAATGCTGTGGATAACAAATTGCCTGATGGGCAAATATTCAGCTGCCGGCCTTTCGTTTCAGTGTCTCTTAAACCTGACATAAGACGATTCTCAAGAACATGCTCAGTCAACTTGACAGGCAACACTATGCCCAGATTAACGAAGCATGGGATGAGAAGCAAATCATCGATGCAATCAGAGCATTTCTTCAATACAAGAGGTACTTTAATTACGAAGGCTACTATTTTTTCTTTATAAGAAGCATGCTAACTTCATTATGGTTTGCTGTTTATCGTAACATATTGCTACAATAACATGTCAATAATAGGTATTTCATCATAATTGACGACATATGGGACAACTCGGCATGGAGAATTATCAAATGTGCTTTTGTTGAAAATAATCTTGGTAGCTGTGTCATGACAACAACCCGCAAAGTTGATGTTGCTGAATATATTGGTGGTGTCTACAAATTGAATCAACTCTCCGTTAATGGCTCCAAAAAAATTTTATATGGATGACCTGGTATGGACATGGACTGCCGAAAGTTTTATCCATCCGAAGCAAGGGCAAAGCTATCGAGAGCTCGCTGAGAGCTACTGCATTGAGCTTGTCAATAGAAGTATGGTTGAGCACGTACCTCCTTCTGATTATGGTAGTATGCGAGCTTTTCGTATGCATGATATGGTCCTTGATCTTATCGCATTATTATCAATAGAAGAGAATTGTGTTTCTGTACTAGATGGCCAACATTACAAGTCTGTGCCAAAGAAGATGCGCCGGTTATCTCTTCAAAATTGTGTCAATGAAGGCACTATTCAACAGGCGGCTATGAGCTTGTCCCATTTGAGGTCGTTTACTGCCTACGGTGTCATTGGTATGATGCCATCCCTTCGGAGCTTTTGTGTTCTACGTGTACTGAATTTACTATTGTGTAATTCTATAAAAAGCTATCATCTTAATGGTCTGGAACATTTGGTTCACCTGAGGTACTTGAGTCTGCAATCTGGGGAAGAGATTGATCTCCCTGAACAAATCGGAAATCTACGATTCTTGCATATACTAGATCTAAGTGATTGCTCAATAAAACAATTGCCAGCTAGAATTATTCAATTGAGACAACTGGTGTGCCTAGCTCTAGATTCAGGGGGTAATTCCTGGTCGCTGTTGCTGCCACTGTTTTAATTCCAAAATTTCTATAAACATATTTGACACTGTTACATATCTTTGCACTCATTTCCCTTGTATATTGTGTGAGTTCCTTCTTGATGCGGCACTACATTAGTCGGCTGTTCTTTCAGTCATATTTTCTCTTTATTATTTTAGACATTGTTTCCTTCTATTAATATTCATTTTCTCATCATACATGATGTTAATTGGTTAGTGCTTGCCATGCCATCCATCTGAAATTCACCTGTTCGTATTATTTTTACTTCCTGTAATTGTCTTATCTAGCAATTTACTTGTCGTTCTGCATTACACCATGGGCCGTTTCTGATTGTCGTGCATGTTTTGTTTGATCATCGACCTTTATTTTTTTCTGTTTTCTGTGCTTGCCTCTTCTTATATTAATCAGTTACAGATCAAGCTTGCCATCTCCATTGTTTCTTCACCATTCTTACCATGCGCTTACACTGCTCTCCATTCCGGCTTGACCAGTGTGTTTGCTTTCCTTGTTTGCTCTGCATTCCAGACTGTCAACGGTCTTTATTTTCATTCTTTCCACGACATATTATGCACCATAGTTGTTAGTGCTGGAAGTCGTGGATCGAGCCTTTTGTGTTCCTTTGCAAATCAATCGTCGTACATTAAGCATGTTGTGCTTTTGAAAGCTCTGGAGTTTCCCCTCTTTTCCTTTCATGTACAGACCCTCCTTAAGGTAGAATGAAGTCAAAATGCTCGGTTGTGCATGTTTTCATTTTGTCATTTTAGTAAAATGTTTCACTTCTAATTCTAGAACATCGTAGTAGAGATAATTATATATATCCAAGCACTAATTGATTGCTGAGTTTCTCTATCTACTTGTCCTGAATTCAGCTCCAAATCTGCATATTTACTCATAAAGATTAAAGTTGTTCCACGTAATAAGCGTCTTGTTTTGTCCGGATAGTACTAGGAATTGTTTTCACTAATTCGTAAGGAAGATTGAAATACTCTTTATCTATTACGAGCTCCATCGTCTAAAGTTTTCAAAGGGGTGAAAGTACAAAATAGTTTTTTCGTTGATAATCTAATTGTTTTTTATGATATATATACACGTTAAGTTTCGTGCTCTTTTCTAATTTTCAACCTTTGTTCTTTTTGGTACTTCCGGCAATAGAATTATCATAGCGTCGCTGACATGAAGATGCAACCACATGGCACTCCTGACCTGTCAGCTCAGGCCAAAGGGGACCAGATTTTAGCCATATAAGACAACCAAAAAGTGCCTTAGTGGTTAAACATTTCTTCTTGGGAATGTGATCAAGGTAGTTAGTCTAGCCTTTTCTAGTCCCTTTTCTCCAACTACCCCCGTCATATCCCATAAATCAACAATCCTTTCTAAATTTGCAAATCAAGCTTCTACCATGTGTGTGCTCCCTTCTTGCACCCCCTGTTGTTGATTTATCTTCCTCTGTAGACCCGCCATGGCCACAAGAACAGGAGCTCTCATCTCCATGGACGCCATGCACATATACATACGCACGCTAGGGCGTGTCTCTATTGTCGGAAGGATGGAACGGATCGCGTATGGTAGCTAGTACGCGCGCGTGATCGTTCGATCAGCGAACTGGATGATCAATGAACCGGCCGGAAGGGGCAAGCGGAGGAGGCCTGGATCGTCGACTCATGCACATAATCGCTCGATGTCGGTCCATCACAGGCACACTAGTCCCTTATGGATCATGCCTTTCTGAAGAATTCAGAAACTTAACTGCCTTGGAAAAGGCTTTGTGCCCCTTATTCTCATGTGCCTCCACGGCTGCACCTCCATATCTTAGGATCCCGTGTAAGAAATTAGCTGCTTATTTATCAGTAAGCAAGAAATGAAAGAACACTTTAGCTAAGAGAGAAAAAAAATTCCAAAGGCCGCAAACTTGACCTTGCAATTTTAAGAAATCTAAAACATAAGACTTGCAGCAGGAATCAAGAAAACCCATACGCTAAAAAAGGACAACGACAGATTAAGGCAAGCAAACTATTTCGTATTTCAATTCTTTCGAAAAGAATGACATTGCATGTAGCACACTGCAGAAAAATTCATCATGTGGTAACCCAAAGATAATTGATTCATCAGGCAGCGACGTGAACAACATGTCATTGATCAAACATATAGTGAGTAGCAGAATAGTATACTAGCATACAAATTTGCACGCAACAAACAACGCATGCATTAATTTATCAAGTAGCAATTGAACAAATTTGTGTCTCGCCTTGTTCATCAACGCATGCCTTGTGTTCCAGCCACTGCCGTGTTCTAAAATGGAAGCTAGCGATCGACCTAATTAAAGTTCCTCGCCTTGTTCATCAATGCATGGCCTCTCAACCCATCGTGCTGAGCTCTGCGTTGTCGCCACCTAGCACAAGCCCCTGCCTGGAGTGTGCCATCGGGAACAGAAGCTGACATGCGCCATCGGGCGTCGCCACGTCAGGAAGGAAAGTTGAGCGATCACCGATTGGTTTTTCTTTTGTTTCGAGGCTTTGTACGCAGCGATTGGGAGACAGCAGTTCTGATCAGTGCACTGGTTCTGACTGTGGGCTGTGGCAATGCATTGGATTTTTTCTTCTTTTTTTAGGCAATGCAATGAGTATTTTCTTAGGGTGGGCCCTGGCCCACCCGTGTCACCCACTGGCTCCGCCCATGCCATAAAACACTATAATATCTAGAACCGCATGTACTTTAGAAATACCATTGACGAATGACATTTTGTTTTCCGTTTCACAAAACCACATGTGTTTTTCTTAATGTCACGCAACTATATAGCCCATGGTTCTCGTACTCGATCGAAGGGGCCGCTCATTCAGCGGAACATATCAACCTAACCTCGCTAGGTTTTCCACTATAGAATAGGTGTGCCCGTGTGGACATGGCCAGATCATTAGGCGGAGGTGGAGCGTAGGTGCAAACGAATAAAAGGAACCGGCTACCCACGATGATGACTATATATATCTGAGACGTAGTACAACACAATATTGTTGGTTTGTTGTTAGCCTATCGTTGGTGCACCTAAGGGGGGACTTGGGAGGAGGCACACGCTGATGCACTAGGAAAGTGGGGTGCCGGATCAGGTGGAACGGTGGAGATGAGAGGGAGGAGAGGCTAGATCAGCACCACCCCTATAAAATTGGTGTCATTAGTGGCACGGAGTGCAATAAACCATGACGGTGGAGCACAGATCTTGCCATAGCACTTAACTAACTCTCTGAGAGAGGCATGGCCTAAAATATAGAGAAAGGGACAAATAATGGGCGAAAAAATGGTCCTACATATACCTCGTGTGACGTTTCTCTTCTCTTATATCCCACTAGCAACCTCACATGCATAATGCACGTTTTTCACAATATATATTCCATGAAATATAACCTCAGATATGTGGAAAACTAATTGAAAAGAAACACCATGTATTGTATTGAGCATATGTTAAGAATGTAAGTATTATTTTTGCTGAATAAAGAAATGGCACATTAAAAACAAAGTATACAAATTCAAATTGGGGAGTAATAGAAGGCAATAAGTATAACCAAAAGACAATAACTATAAGAGCGATTATGAGAGGATCTAATCTTTATCCACGATCATTGAATGGAGAATTATAAGTTTGGATTAAAAAAATTGGATGGCTTAGTAGAAAAGTATGACAACCTAACCCATAGTTTCTATATGGCAAAATTTGCTATAGGACACTACTATTTGTCGGTATTTGCTCACACACACTCCAATATCGTGTATTTGGCTCAAAACTTTTACAAAGTCGTGGTCGTTTGCTAGAACACATTGCCTTCATTAAAATATAACTATTCTAAAAATAGACTTGTCTGATGACATTTGTACCCTTTGGTCCACTCTATCTTCTCCTTTTCTCTGACCACTGTATGAGGAACTTTTTTTATAAATATTAATTTTTAAATCAAAAATTCGAGATCTATATGTCTATAGTCGAAAATTTCAAAAATATAACCCTGTCGGCCAACGGTTGGCCGACAAGAGACATATCAGCCCATCGCCGACCGACAAGGGCGTTATCGGCTAACCGCTGACCGATAACAGCTTATCGTTTGCCCAGACGACGATTTCGCGCTGAAAGAGCTGGCGGGCCCGCTGTCCCCCTGTTATCTGCCGACGGTTGACTAATAACCACCTTATCATCCCACGGTCGGACGATAAGGGGTCAACTTCCCTGCGGAAAGGAATCACGGGCGGGGCGGAATAAAGGCGTTATCGTCCGACCGTTGGACGATAACGCCTTATCGTTCGACCAAGGGACGATAACGCCTTGTCGTCGCACGGTTGGACGATAGCTGTCTGATCACAGGTCTTGTCGCGCTGTTCCGCGGGATTCTCGGTGGATATCGGTTGCAGGTGGGACGATAGCACGTTATCGGCAAACGGTAGGACGATAGCGCTGATATCGTCGCACGGTCGAACGACGTGCTGTTAGTTTTGAAATTTCTGAAATGGGACATATAGATCTCGAATTTTTGATTTAAAAATTAATATTTATAAAAAAAGTTCACTGTATGAGACCCGTATGTCAGGTTCTTCAGCCTCGCGCTCCCTTCCCACCTCTTCTCTTCCCGTTGCCAAATCCCCAAATCACAGAGAGCCAAATCCTACTAAAGGACAGCTAGATTTCCCCAAGCCAATCCATGGCGTGGAGGCTCGCGGCCAGATCACCCACGGCCAGCACGACCTCGGGTAGGTGATGGCGATGAAACACCGCCCCCAGCTAGTACAAACTCGAGGAAGAGCAAGTACGAACCGTCACAGCCGCTTATACACGGGACGACTAAGCGTTGAAGCGTTGAAGCGTCCATTGCCTGCTCACGGCCATCGCCATTTCTCCTCCTCCTACTCCCTTTTCTTGTGCTTCCCGTGGCTTGCGAATTGCAATGCGGTGGTTTCTGCTGGTCCTTTGTCTTTATGCTTTCTTGCACTGAGCTCGGACCTGGCTATGGTTAGGCATGACCCATGACCCATGCTACTGGCGGCAAAACAGAGTGAACAGTGAGGTAGTGTGAGAAAGAAAGGAAGAGTAAGAGAAAGGGGGTAAATTGGGCATTCGTGGGATATCCTCTCCACAGAATCCAGCTAAATTATATTTTAGTGGCTAAAATGTGTTTTAGCAAACAATCACAATTTTATAATGATACCGCACAATTCAATATTTTAAAGTGTGTCTGAGCAAATGCCAACAGATATTATAATAATGTTCAGTAGCAAATTTTGCCTTTTTATGTTGGTATAAGTATAGTTAGGAGGCAATAGGTAGAGAGGCTACGGAAGGATCTAACTTTTATCCATAAACATTGGATGAAAATTTATGAAATTAAAAGAAAGATTAAAAATCATCTAGATGAAAAGTATCACAAACTAACGTGTGTTTTTAAAATTGGTCTACATAGATATGGATCATGGCTATTTTCTTTTTCTTAAACTCAGTAAACTTTATTAGCTCAATAAACTATTACATCGTCCAAAACGTAGGAAGAATAAAATCTTGTGGCTCACTCGTCCAAACACATAGAGGATCGACACCTTTATATTCTAATCAGCTCATGAACTAATCTATTCGCATCGCGCGGACTATTAGATAAATGCGAAAATGTGAAGTGTATTTAGACTCCTAAATATATTTTTATGATTAATGGCAAACCATTAAGAAAATAATATGAACTTTGAGTACGTAAGTAGGTCTTAGTCCCACATGTGAAGTCTAACAACAATGAGAACCCTTAAAAAGATTTTTAAAAGAGGAATAGCGAAGCTCAAAGTGCTTTAGACCTCATTTTCTAGATTACATATTGAGAATAGGAAAAGTTGTACCGTAACGAGGGGTGTACTAGAAGGGTTGAAATAGTGTCATAGTGCTCTAAATATTCAACAAATCCTTAGCCTCAAAAAGTTCTCAAGTTCTCCAAGCCTTCTCTACTCTGTTTGACATCTAGAGTGTCCGGATTTTTATCAGATACTTCGCTAAGTGTTGGTTCGGATACTCAGTACTTCCTGTCTTGGTCTCGAAGTGTCTGGATTTATTCCCGGATACTCCAGGTAACTCGACTGTCAAGGTGAACCTCTGGGCTCATATTTCATCTTTGAAGATTTGGCTGTCTTGGACTCGGAGTATCTGGATTGTTTCACTGATACTCTAGAGGTCTGGACCATTTGAGCATAACTCCGGGCATAAAACCTGTTTTGAGGGATCTTCTGTCCCTGGCCATGGAGTGTTCGGATTTCTTCCCGGATATTCTAGATGTCCGAAGTGTCTGGCCCATCCTTCGGCCGTGCTAAACCATTTTTGAGGGGTTTCTATGACCCCCCCTCGGAGTGTCCGGATTTGTTCCCAGATATTCTGGGGAAATACATCTAGAGCATTTGGTTTGATTGCCTGGCAATTCAAACAGAGTCGTCAGAGTACATCCTGAATACCCCGGATGGATGTCCAGAAACTTCGGTCACGTATTTTTCCAGGCGGCGTTTTTTGTGAATGCTATTTATACCCCCATTCCCATATTCACTCACAACTCTTTACCAAATCATTTAAGTTTTTCATTGTACTTGTTACTCTTAGAGATTGTGATCTCTTAGACGGCCAGGGGTGCTTAAGAATTCCCAAGCAAGTAGTGATGAGCCTCAAAGTGTTTGGGAAGGTTGGGATCCGCCTCCGAAAGGGGAAGATCACCAAGTAGAAGTCGAGGAGACGCAATCGAGGGGTAATGGCTTGAGCGCAAGCTGGCTCTTGATCAAAGTGATCGAGCTCTCCAACGGAGACGTAAAAATTTTCAAGAATCTGAACTCCGGCAACAAATCGCTCGTGTCTCCTTGGTTATTTCTTTCCATCATTTACTTCTTGCAAGCATTACTTTTGTTGCTTTATTATTGTGCTTGTGTGTGACTAGTATTTAGCGATGCCCATCTGGCTCTTGCATTAGATAACCTTTAATTTTCATAGTTGCAAGTCAAACTTTAAATTAATAAAATTTGTTAGTCGCCTATTCGCCCTACCCTTTAGGTCGACATCTTGATCCTTTAAAACAAAAATCTATTTACCGATTGGTTGCACGTTGATCTTATACGACGACCGGTCCGCGACCGCCCGATGTGTTGGTGGAGGAGGAAGAAGAAGGGGGAGGGGAGGCTCACTGACGACGAGCTCGACGGTGATGACGACAAGTGACAGCCACAAAAGACATCCTAAAGGCTAACCGGTGGCCACATAGATAATACTCAACCCTTGAGCTTAGAGGGAGTGCCTGATCTTGGCGCTGACGCTCAATTTGCCGTCGGCGATGCCTAAATAGATCTAGCTGAGGTGCAGCGAGATGATAGTGGAGACAATAGTAAAGAGATAGAGAGGTGACGGTGAAAGAGGGGGAGACAAAGACAAAAACACCTATGAGGGAGGAAGGAGCTGAAGACACGAATGGACCGCTCGTCCGATAGAAATCGGTCCCCCTTTAATTTACGTTCTAAGCCATCATAAATAGTTGGTACGTGCAAGACAATAGCCCTCTATCTGGCTATTTCTTCATGCAAACTAACTAAATATATTTTATTGTGTAAATTTCAAAACATTTTAAGTTACATTATAAAACTAAAAGTGGAGTTCCTCTATGTGGTTGCTTCTTAGTACAAAAGTACCCAAATAGATTTTATTTGCGAATTCCAAAACAAACATTTTAAATGATATGATACTATTATAAAAATAAAATGGAGGTGCGGGGAATCGAACCCCGTGCCTCTCGCATGCGAAGCGAGCGCTCTACCATATGAGCTACACCCCCTGTTGTTATCGGCAGAGGTGAGATTTCTTATATTGTTTGTTTTCTCTTGAACTGAAATGGCAAAAGCTTGTAGCACGCTTGCTCAAAGAAAAGTTTATAGCACCATACAACACTTGAGCTGCAAGTGGAATTACGTCCAGTCGAAGGCGCTCGGACGAAATAGAGAGTTCGAGATTGTACGTGTCCAATGCCGACTTGCAGAAACAAATGAAGGATATGATACACGATGACCGATATCAGTCCATACTCCTTGACGCTCATCCTAATTCAGCCGTCATATCTCCGTATTGGTGATCGGCCTATACACCGTATGGCTCCATAGATGAGCTTCTTCATATCCATATCATGCTTGATTTTTATTAAAAATATTCTTAGGAGGTGACCGAGTTAATTTGTCAAGAGAGAGCTTGATCGTGTCTGTTAGTTTCTTTTGTTAGAGATTTTAGCGTGAATATGAATAAACCAGTCACCGACTCCCGTAATAAAGAGAACGGGAGGGCAGGTCATCCGCTCACGACGACCAATCCCCGTAATAGAAGCAAATTTAGCTACCAAAATTCTTGATACGCATCTTCATGGCAGCCATTGCCATCACACGAACCAAAGCTCAATTGCCAGGTCTCAAGGAAGAAGAATATCTGTATCTATCTACAGTTTCTGTATTCAATTACTAAAACAAGTCCAATTCCCATGCATTTTGATATGCAGCGACACAACATGCATACTACTCCAGTACATAGGGTTGCCACCCTGCGAGAATTCCATGCAGGCAGTTGACCCCCCCAAAAAACACAAAGTGACAAAGAGCTAAGCTTCCAGTATAGTCGGCCTGCAGATTAAACGGAAGGGACCCACCAAGATCCATCAAAAAATATCTCTACACGCACCAGTCATCACCAGAGGACCCAACCCAGCAACAGTACAGACAATGTCAAAAGACTACATCCAACAAGAGACCAAGTCTTTCTCTTCCATCAGGTTAACTTTGTTGCATCACACATCTCTTCTCCCAATCCCGTGTCCCTGCTACACAAACCACTCGTCAAGTTCGGGAATTTGGGATGCAATTATGCAAAGGATAGATAAAACAACATAAATATAGCTGCATACACCACATCTCCTCATTCCAAATTTGCACCAAACAACATCTAGCAACAAAGTTAACATAACATGCATATGCAGCTGCGGATAGAAAAGCACACACTCCTTCCCTCCCTACCAAGAAATGTTAGTAACTCACGCATTAAAGCACCGATCACAAAATGGAAATTATGTTCGCAGTTGGCCTATAAAAAGTGAAACTGATGAAAGTTGTGCCTAGATTTTATTCAGACCCATGCTGCTGAACTAGTTCATTTTGAAATTTTCCATTTCAGTCGCATCCTTGGGCGCCAGTAGAAGAATAAAAAGATTTACATTGTTAGATAGCCTTAACCAGACTTCACAAGAACACAAGTTGAAAGAATGGACATGACTACAAATGTTAACAAGAGAATTGATAAAGTGAAGCTCCAAAAACATAACAGGGCATAATGTAAACTAAAACTGTGTAAGTCAAGGTATACTCAATCTTTAGACATTATCATTCAACTAAAATACATCATCACCTTAGCAACTTCAAACTTTTACTCCACATTTACTTTGTTCACATTAGGTTTTATTTTTCGTGTTAGGGGTATGTAAAAGACTAGATGCATCGCGAGACCATATAAAATGACTTGATGAAAAAGGCTTTTGACATTTAAACTTAAAAAATAGTCAAATATCATCTTCACACTTATGATTGTCATACAACATAAATTTGCAGTATAAATAAATGTAACTGGCCACCCAGTGTAGCCTGCGAGTGCAACCCCTAACAATTCAACCATTGCACAACACTGCATTCCTTTTGAACAAGCCGATACAGCTCTATCTACCTGAATAGAGCATGCAAGCTTGAACCAAACCATGGAAGATAGAAGGAAGTCCATAGAGTCAAGAAGAGGCAAAGCATTGGTACACGGCCGTCTCACCACATTATTGAATTTTGCTCTTACCTGCTTCTATAACTCCATTAGCTTAGTCCATATGCATATCTCCTAACAACTAGAAGATGGTATAATCAATTAATCATACAATTAACCATCTTGTAGGATATGCTATACCAACCAACCAGTGGCGGAGCTTGAACCAGAATTTAAAGGGGGCCAATCTAGCAAATTGTGCTCTAAAATCCTATTAAGTACTTGCTAACTTACTCTTGAATCTTGCTTGGTGTATAAGTAGCAACAATGCTACATGATAGTGAAACTTCAGTCGGCAAAACCTTTGCCCTAACTAAGCTCCGCCCCTGCGACCAACAACACGGGTAGGGCTGCCCGTGGCATGGGTAGGGCTGCATGGGTCAACCTGAACAAATAAATGAAGAAAAAACACCTACAGGCTGACAGCTTAATAGAGCATTTTCCTATGGGCCACTAGCATGGCCCCGCATTTATTCATAACACTGACTCCTACTCCGTGTGAAGAAGGTAACCACTAAAATCTAAATCTAGCGCATTTGAACTGTTAGGTAACAATGGAAAGCCATAAAAGGTATTTTCTCGGCTGACTTCTATACATTGACGGCGTGTGTGATGCCAACCATCTTACAAGCAACCCTAATAATGAAATGTGCAAGGTTATACCTCCTCATCCCTCTGTTCTATCTTTCTTGCAAGCTCTTCAGTCCAGATCGTCGTAGGAACGATGTCCTTCACCTGCATCATTGTTGCCACCAGAGCCAGCGGCATCCTGACTGCTTGGATCACTGCTCTCGGCTTGGCCACCGAGAGCAGCCCTGAGAGGCCAAGGCAGCGATATCCTGAACCTTCTCTCGGTCACCCTAGGTGAAGGGGCGCCAGACGATGCCGCCGCCGCAGCCGCTGCAGCAGAGGCAGCAGCGTGCTGGTCCCTTTCCCCTCCCTGACGGTGGTCGTATTCAGGGTCATCTGTGGGCAGCTCGTAGCGGCAGACGGGGCAGGAGCTGTGCAGTTCGAGCCAGGGGAGGATGCAGTCCTTATGGAAGACGTGGTTGCAGGGGAGCTCCTTGGCGGCGGCCCCGAGATGGAAGTCGTCCATGCAGACGGCGCACTGGGCCCTCCCATCGGCGGCCATCATGTCGGCGGAGACGGCGACGTCGGGCAGGGCAGCGACGGCGGACTTGGCGGCGGGCGGGGTGCCATAGCGGTTGGGATCGTTCTCGGCGAGCTGCTGGATGAGCTGCTCGAGGCCGGATCCCATGAAGTAGTCTCCGAGGTTGATCCCGCCGGAGGGTCCGGCGAGGCCAGAGGAGCCCTCGAGGACAATCTGGATGGTGGCGCCGCCGGAGAGGATGCCCCCGAGGTGGCCGTGGAGGAAGTCGGTGACGTCGAAGTTGGTGGCGGCGCGGGGAGCGGAGGGAGAGGGGGGCCCGAGGACGACGGCGAGGTCACTGGGGTGGCGGAGGTCGAGGAAGCTGGAGAAGGGGAAGAAGGGGGCCGGCGGCGGGGGGCTAGGGTTTGGGGAGTCGAGGAGCTCCTCGACGAAGCCCCCAGCGCAGATGGGGCAGAGGACGTCGGCGTCGCGGGAGGCGGGAGGGGTGATGGGGACGGTGCGGTCGCACTGGTGGCAGTAGTAGCGCTGGGGTGGCGGTGGGGGCGGCGACGAGGAGGACGACATGGCCGGCGCCTGCGAAGCTCCTCCTGAAAAGAGGATGGGAGGGATGGGGAATTCCAGTTTCCAGTTTCCAGTTTCCTTCCTTCCTTCTGCGCGATTTCGTATACGCTAAGGCGTCGGTTGACCAGGAAGGATCTGGAACCCTGTCGTGTTTTTCCCGCTTCCTCGCTCAGCCACGTCAGTAGGAAAATCATAGCCGTTGAATCTGCTCACGATTCCACAGCACCATTAGCACTTACCATCACTGTCCATACCCCACTTCTTCCATCCACCACTCCGCCAAGTTGAGCCGTTAGTGATGTGGACACTAGTGTTCTAAGAAGGGTGTGCGTGTCATAGACTCAACTCGTCTTGACCTCCACCTAGAGGTGATGGCAGGACGAAGATGGAAGGGGTGACACCAGTTTGCTTGATGCTATACCATATATGCTGGACGGAAGAGTATTATTTATATTAGTCCAAATCCTATCAAGCTAGTCTAATCCCAATTTTCGCCATTATTGGCTCGGTTCCTGTGTGTATAGCATGAAAAGAGCAGTCAAATTCCTGATCGGGACCTATCAGGAAACAAGGTCCGGATAATTAATTGTGTTAGAAATCTGCATGGTGTCCTCCCTTTTAAATATAGGGAGTCCAGGATCGAGTGTTTGCGTGGTCTTTTATTTATAACATGGCTGTGAAATATAACAGCAAGTTAGTCCTTGTTTTAGAAAGAGTCTAGTTGGTTAGGGAATAAGTATTCTGGTAGGATTCCTTGATTGGTGTATGTACCAAACTTGGAGATCAAGTTCATATATAATGGGCAAGCAAGTTTCGGCTGTGGAGGTGGCTGAATTTTGGTTAGAGAATAAAAATCAAGAAAGTGTCCCGTGTCGGGGGACACAAGATTGGTGAAAACGTTGCTGCTAAGCATGAAGCTTAGGGCGCGTTCGGAAGTCCTCCGCCGCCGCCAGATCCTTAACTCCGGCTCCACGCGCCCGCGTCCCGCTTCCCGCGAGGAGCTGCGCGCGTTCGGGCGCGAGCGCTCTGCTCCGGGCGCGTCTGCTGGGCTGTGCAGCCGAGGGGAGCATCGTTTGGGCCGGGGAAAGCAGCCCATTTCGGTGGCCATTGGTGACGGGCTGAAAGATCAACGGAAGACGGGCTGGGCTGGAGTCATAGGGTGCCAGCAGATTTCGGGGAGTAGGAAATTTTTTGTTTTGGCTCCAATTTTAGCTACCCAGTGCATTGTTTGACCGATTTTCCTAGATAGAGGTGCATATAGAGCTTTTATTTACAACACCAAGTGTTAAAGGTATACATAGTTTTGTAAAGATAATAATTCTTCAAATTCTAACAAGTTAAGATATTGAAAAATAACAAGTTTTATCACGTGTCATACAAGAAAAGCTTCATTTGCATATGTTTGCAAATCAAAATGGTCACACATGTCTAAGCACATTAACATGACATCACCAAGCAAGAGCAATGGCGGTAGCTAGTTCATTCCTAAACCTATCCATGTCAGGAGCACTCGCCTCCGAAGTTGAAGCATCCGACGCACTTGGAGGAATAACATACTTCTTATATCTTTCCGAAATTGTTGGAACATAATCCGGATCCCTTTCACACCGAACAAAGTGGAGATCATCTTTGTCATGGAGGCGAACGTAGTTGTGCAGTGTCATAGTAGCCGCAACAATCATCTTCTGTGTTTCAATCGAGTAGTTTGGCATCTTGAGCAGAATTTGCCATTTCATCTTCAATACTCCGAAGGCTCTCTCTATGCAATTGCGCTTGGAGGAGTGGATCTTGTTGAACTTCTCCGTAGGAGTATTTGGGGGTGCACCTCTCTGAAAGTCAGGGATGTGATACCGTTCTCCTTTGTATGGTGCTAGATATCCAACTCTGTTAGGATAGCCAGCATCTACAAGGTAATATTTTCCTATATAAAACAACAACAAACATACATGTCACTTGGGATATATGACATAAGTTCCAATAACAAGAAATGCTCACCCTTTGGAGGATGGGGGAAGGTGGCATTGTCCTTCTCAATTGCATGGAATAGCACACTCGTATCATGCATAGAACCAGGTTGTCCATTGAAGCATAAGTGAAGTGCATATCAAAGTCGCATATTGCCATCACATTCTGCGTTGTTGCTCCTGTTCTTCCTATGTACCTCACTTTCGGAGGCCCTTCTGGAATAGAAGCCCTAATATGAGTCCCCATCTATTGCACCAATGCAATCTTTGAGATGAGGATAAGCCCTTCTATCTTTCCTAATCCTGTCATGCACATTGTGGAAATTTGGGTCTTGAGGCTTAAGGTAGTGAGATGCCATTTTGACCACACATATCAGAACCTCATGGAATTTACGGTGGATTGTATCTGCTGCATGTTTGAATCGGTTTTGGGTTCTTCTATTTGATTCACAACCCCCCAAGGTCCACAAGAACATAGCAAGAGCCTCATAAGTGCTAACAAAGCATGTTTCTTTGAGGCCATACGTAAGCACCAACAAGTCATGTAGATCAAAGAACACATTTGCTGTCATTCTCAACATTGTGTAGGTCTCACCTGGTGTGCCAATAGTTTCTTGCAACCATCCAAATCCACTCAAAATAGATGTCCTAGGTTCGGCCTTCATCACCCAACTTTCACAATACTTCCCAGCAATTGATGCTGCACCTGCACAAAGAATGTCCATCTCAAGTTGATGGTGGAGAACCATCATTTTCTTCCTGTCATAACTATTGTCATCATCACTGTCACTATCCGATGACATCTGCACATACAAAATCAAGCCCACAGAACACAAATATTATTCAACAACGCTCAACATAACACATAGTTTGTCAATAGCTTAAGACATACATATTATTCCACAATGGACAACATAACACGTAGTTCGGAAAGCATAGGACACAAATATTATTCGACAGTGCTCAACACAACAAATAGACAATCGATACCAGAGGACATAACCTCCTATCTCCCATACTTCATGTCAAACTTCCTGCGTAGCCAACCCATTCGAGAACTTTCACTCAAGTGAAGAAACATCTCCCTTTGCGCCTTCTTCACGAACAGCTCAGTAGCAATGAAGTGCTCGTCAGTACCTTCTGTTGCGCCACAAGCAAGCATTTCATTCATGACAGAGGAGACGGAGGTAGTGTCATCTTGCTTGAGGAATGACTGAAACGATGCGTGCGAAGACTCAGCAATGGAACTAATCTTTGTAATCTGCTCCTGCATGACCTGTGCTGTCTTGGGTTTCTTGTTCTTCTCCGGAATGATGATTCCAAGTCTCACTTTAGATGCACTACGTGTAGTCTGAGAGTCATGATCTATGGTATCATCCAACAAATCAATATCTTGGATTTCATCAACATTCAAGGCGGCTTTCAGTGCCGCAGTAGAGGGGGGAGGCAAGCCAGATCCCGGATTCCAGTGATCAGTACCATCACTTGTGATATCTTCAAACATGATGCGCAAATTTTCTTCATTGCGAAGTCCTTTGTTCTTGAACTTGCCACAACCTTTGATGTCCTGAAATACAACAAAGAAAACATTAGTAGTAAAAATAAACTGGTATGGACACATTATGATATGAGAACTCACAATTTTTGTCTTTTTCCACCACTCATCATCTTGTTTCACAGTGTTTTTCTCAAAGTCCCATCCTCCTTCTGTCTCCCGCAACCTGAGTTTCTTGAATATATTGTAATCATTTTTTAGCTTGTCCCATTTGTTTTTCAATTGAGCATGCTTGTATTCGAGACCGGTTAGCATCTTGAATTCCTTTCCCACCTCGTCATATGCATTCGGCGTCAAATAAGTGTTTGGCCTATTTCCAGCCCGCACTTGCTTCACGAACAACTCGGTGATAATCCTAGTATTTTCATCGGTCCATTCGGCAGCCATTCTCGAAACTTCTCTAAGAAAATCCATGTCACTTTGGTGCTCATATGTACTAGCAAAATGTCGTATATCTTAACACATACATAGCCCAAATCATGTCATACATATATAGCCCAAATCTTAACACATACATATATATCTTAACACATACATAGCCCAAATCTTAACACATACATAGCCCAAATCATGTCATACATATATAGCCCAAATCTTAACACATACATATATATCTTAACACATACATAGCCCAAATCTTAACACATACATAGCCCAAATCTTAACACATACATATATATAGCAAAATCACACAAATGCACACATCACTGTGTCTTGACCACACATATCATGCACACATATCAAATCCACACATCACTATAGCCTCTGTTTTGCTAATCCAGCATGCACAAATCCACACTTCGGGATTCACATACAAATGCACAAGCAAGCACGATAGGAATAACATAGCATTGGAAGAAATGGAAGGAGTAGGGGGTAGCTCACCTTCGGGTTGGTGGAGTGGCGGCCGGAGGCGTGCTTGCCGCTGGGTTCCGACGATAGGAGAGGATGGGAGAGGATGGGAGTCGGTGTCGACGTGCTTGGAGGAGAGGATTCGAGGCGGCAGTGTCGGGCCTCGGCTTCGTGCTTGGACGAGACGACTGGAGGCGGCAGTCCCGGGCCGGCGCGGTGGCTGCTGGCCGTCGGCGTGCTCGCGCCCGAGACGATTGGAGGCGGCGGGGTCGCGCCTGACAGGAGGGAAAGGACGCGGGGAGGCGGCTGTGCTACGGCGGGGCTCCGGCGGGTGGGTGGCGCGACGGACGGGCGGAGCCGGGGTGCGGCGGCGGCGCGCTAGGGTTAACGCGGCCGCGCGCTCTAGGGTTGGGCGGGTGGGGAATTGAGGCCGGTGGCCGAGCGCTGCAATGGTATTTCAAACCAGTGGCAGCCGGGCGTAATTTCCATCGGATCGAACCGTGCATTTTCCACTTAGCGGTGGCATCCGGTGTAATTTTTCATTTCGCGGAGCTCTGTGGCGCTGGTGTTACCGAGCTTCTCCAAATCCGGCATTTTGCGCAGCGGCCCAGCGGAGCTTCGGGGATCTGGCTCCGTGGAGCTAGCCCGTTCGGCCCGGCGCCGCGCGCGGAGCCCGCAGAGCGCGGAGCCGGAGGACATCCGAACGGGCCCTTAATCGCGATCAAGCTTGCCGCTAAGTACTACTTTGGTGCTTGCAATTACGTCGCATCAACTGCTGGATTTCTTCTTTGATGTTGCTCTATTCGTGTTAGAACAACGCACTGCTATTCGTTGAGTACCGTGAAAGATCGGACCAACGACAAATCAAATCTCACCTGGAGGTTTGGTTGTCATCAGTTAGTGTCGATACTATTTTTCATTCGGGGCCATCAGGCGTAGGGTTTTTTGCTTGGTCCCTTTTGTTAGTGCTGGTTAGTTCCTTTGGTGATTTGCAGGAAGTTAAATTGTTCACAGCTAAGTTATTGATCCCTTTTATTTGTCTGCGTTGTTGATTCGTTTATTTTGGTTGCCCTTTCATATATGCGCTACCCTAGTCATGCCGTTCAATATTCATTCTCTCTAAGTTCCCAATCTATTCCCTTCATTTCAGTTCAATTGCTTGAGATCCACAAACTCTGAGACGCCAAACATTGTTATTGTAAATCGTCCCTTATTATTCACTTGCCTGTATTCACTCAGACAGGTTGAAACTACAATGAGACGAGATGTTGGAGAATAGCGCATATGAGGATCAAGAGAAAGAGAGATGAGTTATACGGTATGTAAATATTCGTCCCTTCTCTTTTCTTAATTATGTATGTTCAACTGTTATATTAGAATCGCACTTTTTACTATGCTCCGTTGTTTGTCGATCTACATTCCGTGGTTTGGTGCTTACGGTGTATACACTGCGCCATGCATTACTCATCACACTAAGTTTCCAAAATCCATTAAATTCAATTAGCCATCTTTTTAGTTTTGTTGTTTTTCAGCATGGGGAGCGTGACCAAGCATAATTTCAGCTTTCTGATTTCTTATAATAGTGTTATGTTGTTACTCAGGTACCGACCATTTTTCCCTTCGCTAGCAACAAGTTCAAATATTCCTATGCACTTCTTTTTTGGACTTTTAAGCCTACACATTTCCTAGATATGTCTCGTATCTTCTAGTGTTATACTACAACGAAACCATATTTACTGCAAATTAATAAATCATGTGGTTTGTCTCCCACGGGTTCAACACACAAGCATTGAATCATTGATGATGCCCAAACTCAAGGAACCAAGGAAAACAAAGTTGAGAAGTCTATTACAAAGTGAGACACGGACTCACTCAACGATACTATAAAATGTTTGCGATGGAGTGCACTGGTATATCTCCTTCCTGTGACAGCTTCCATGAATGACTGACTTATGTATGAGAGACGTTTGATGGTGAAGCAAGGTGGTGGTGTTGTTGTTGGTGTGGTGGTGGTTTCTTGAGGAGGATAAAAATGGCGACACGGTTAGTGCGGAAATCCGGGTGCCATTGGGTTGCTCGATGCAGCCTATGAGGAAGTCCTCCATTGCTGCCTCCAAGAAGCACTCCAACACAAGATCTAGAATAAAAATTCTTAGAGCACAATCAGAAAAGAGAGAGTTGAAAGAGTAATCCTACCATTGCGGAGTTCTCCGGCGAGTAGAATGGTTGTGTGCGGGGCAGAGAGGTGGTTGAGGGTGGCAAGCAGATCGTCTACTGCTTCCTCGCTGTAAATCACGTCTGACCCCAGCACTAAGTAATAGTACCACGTCTTAGTCTTAGGGCGAGAAGAGTTGATCGACATGGATGCAGCTAGTAAGTCTTGGATGAATTACCGAAATCCGGTGGTGGGTGGAGCAGTTCGGGGTCGGGGTCATCTTCTCCCCACACAAGCTCTGCCACCCGTGCTGAGCCCCGAATCTGATCATCACCACCACCAAGGTTCTGGTCGAGGTTCTTGGTGAGCAGCTTGAGGCGGTCTGGGAGGTCCGTCACCACCACATCCGCACCCAGGAGAGCTGCCACGCACCTGCCCGGCCCGCGTCCATTCAGTCAATCTCAGAGAAGAAACAAGACAAGAACGGACGAGAGAGTACCCGACGAGGCCGCATCCTGCTCCGAGCTCGACGGCGCGCTTGCCCCGGAGCGTGAGTTGTTGGGAGTCGACGGCGTGCTCGAGGAACTTGGCGAGGACGACGCCGCTGTCCCAGACGACGGCGCCGGTGACCCCGGACGCAGCCATGAAGGAGGAGGGCGACTGGAGCAGGGAGAGGCGGCGGCCGCAGGCGTCGAGGGCGAGGGAGCGAGCGCCGTGGCGGACGAAGGCGTTCTGGCGGTGCGCCGTGGGCTGGCCCAGCGCCCAGAGGAGCATCGTCTCCCCCGCCGCGCTCTCGACAGGGCGCGCCGGACCGCCGTACGCGCCCATCATCCGCGCCTCGACGTCCGCCTCCTCCTGGGGATCCATTCGGCGGCGGCCACGAGAGAGACGAAGCAACCTCAGAGTTGGGCCGGGCTGGGCCTGATGAATGTAAGCCCACCGAAGAAGAAGAAGAAGAAGACGCTCCTCCTCCCCCTCCTCCTATAACAACAAAATTCAAACTCCGCAAAGCCACGCTCCTCTCCTCCTTCAACGGCTCCAAAGTGGAACTCTCTCCGCCGATTCGATCCCCTCCAGCAAGCAAGCAAGCTAGGTAGCAGTGGTCGATCTCGAATGGAGGAAGCAATCGTCGGAAGCCGTGGCGGCGTCAGGGTCGTCGCCAGGATCTGCCCCCCTCCAGATAACGCCGCCGCCTCAACCAAAGCTACTAGTTTGTTCCAGGTCGCCGCTGTGCGCCCTGACTCCTCATGCGCCCTCCTCTCCTTCACCACCGCCGCCGCGGCAACATCTTCTTCTTCTTCTTCACAAGCGTAATTCTTCCATTCCCAATTCCCATCCAAATCAAACTCATCGGATTTGGTCTAGGGATTGATTGATTTTGGCTTAATTGGGCTTGATTGTTTCTACTGCAGAAGAGCCGCCACCCCGCGCAAGGACGAGTACAAGCTTGATTGGTGCTACCTCAAACATGAGACCAATCGCGACATCTTCCTCAATGAGGTCAGCCCCCTCGTTCCTCATCTTCTTGGGACCAACAGTAGCAACAGCAACGCCTGTGTCGTCGCGTGCGGCGCCGCTGCCAAGGATCACCTCTTCATGGTATCACTGATTGTTACAACCAACATATCATTTCATTTCATACATCCTTATCTGTGCAGCGACTCATGTTACAAATTCCTTTCATGCGTATTTTCAGGGGTCAGAGGATCAACCTGGCTTGGTCACCATGGCAATGGACCAAATCCTCCAACTCTCCAAAGCCATTGGCGGGGCTGTCAGGGTCTCGTCTTACCAGGTGCTCCAAGATAACCACATCTTTGATCTATTGGAGCCCAAGGACCACGAGGTTCTCATACTAGAGGATGCCGCTGGAAGAACTCACCTCAAGGGCCTCTCCAAGGTACACTAGATTAGCGTTATGCATACTAATTCTTGTAGATCCTGGACAGGTTAATTTAACCATCTCATATATTACTAATTGTGTTTTTTTTCAGGTTGATGTGAAGTCGATCGAGGAGTTTGCACAGCTGAATTGCTTCGCTAGCGATCAGAAGAAACATCCCACTAAAGCTTATAGCCAGCTACACACTAGGGGGCACCAAGGGCTGATTATTCACATCACTAGGTTCGATCAGCAAGGCAGAGAATGCGATGTAGCTAAGATGAACTTTCTCAACTTGGCAGGTTTGTTCTTATCATGGATGCATCACAAGCTTTGGCTTGTTTACATAGTATCTGACATTACGTATTTATTTATTTGGCTTGTGCCTTCTGGTTTGATCAGGCTATGTAGATCCCAAGCAGCAAAATAATGGAGGGGTTGCTCTACCAAACAGTAACAAGTCCATGTATGCCTTGATGAATGTTGTGCAAGCACTGAATAGCAACCAAAGCTTCGTACCCTATAGGCAAAGCAAAGTTACTCGTATTTTGCAAGATTCTTTGTGCAAGACAAGTAGCGCTGTGCTGATCTCCTGTTTGGTAAGCTACTTAACATCTTCGTCTCATATGACCTCCTTTTGATACGTGAGGCACCCAAGAAAATATTGATCAAATAAATTGTGGTTCAAGAGTAAATTCCATAGGTCGACTTGGTCACGAAATGCAAGTTGTAGCTATTTGTAAGCATTCCTTGAAACTAACATGAATTAGGAAGAGATTTAAATTGAATATTGGGTTACAGCGCTTCTATACCTTACTATGATCATTGCATATATCTCTATGTGTGCCTGGCAATGTGTTGATGTTGTTAAAATACTGAAGTTTGGCTCAATAATTTATAACAGAACCTTCTTCCTCAATAGTAGTTGTCCTCAAATAGTGCAATCTCTATAGTAGTACTTTTTAGTGGGAAGAGAGGTGTCCATGTCATAATTTAGTTCTATTCAATTCTTAGTTGCTATTAGTTGACAGAACTTATAGTACAGAATAGGTTCAGCTGTTGTTAGCTGTGACTATTTGTTATATACTCTTTTATGTTACCCTAGCTTACCTGTTCGAATTAATACATAGCAGTTATAATTGACCAGTCTAAATGTGTTTTTATCTCTTCATGCTTGGTGCAGGATGAAGTTTCTTGCCAAGATACAGTTTCTACTCTTAGTTTTGGCCTCTCGCTCAAGTCAAGTGGTCAACGAACAATACCACTTATCTGTGTGTGCTAAAAGTTCCTCAAAGCCAAACGTTAACTTATCTGCGAGTGCCAAAAAGTCCTCAAGGTCATTCCTTCCTCCTATCCGCCAACCAAATTTCGTAGTAGAGAAGCACGATCAACTCAATAACAACGCAGTAAAAGCATGTCAAACTCCCATTTCCAATAAGAGGTTACACTCTAATCTGGTTGCTAATAGATTTGAGCCTGGCACTTTATTAAAATTGTGTGACTAATGGTTGTTTTAATTTCATAAAAGGTCTCAACCAATCATGCATCCAGCAAAAAAATCTGGAAGCTCACTCTCTACTTCTATCAAAATGAAGCAAAAGGATGCTAAACCTATGATGAGTGGGAAGGTACCAGGCTATTGATTAACTCCAGAAAAATTATTATTTACCCTCTTTTTCTATACAAACAACTTAAATTGTCTTTCTGTTGCACAGTACCTTGTTATGTCCAAGCACCAATTCATCAAAGGTAAATAACTGAACATATTAATTAATCACTTGTTGCACTTTTACACACAAGTAATATGGAGGTGTTGAAGTTGCTATTCTCATGTTACTAAATAATCAATTCTAATTTATGGCTTTGTAGGAAGATGAATTAGTTGTTGCGCCAACTGCAGTAAAAGAAGTCGAGGTTAGTATAATTAGCGGATGCACTTGTGCATGGTTGGTTATCAGCTTATTTATGTTGATTGTCTCTGCATTATTTCACAGGAGGTACAATCATCACAAGTCATGGAAATCCATGCTCTATCAACAGATGAGGTACTTTAGTTTCTTTTCAGTGCGATCACAAGGTATATGATAATCTTGTTATTAATGATTGCCGCCATATGTTGGATGCCATATGCAGGGATTTGATAAAATAGGAAATGTTGTAGATATTGTATCATCCGAAATACAAAAGGTGGTCTCAAGTAGAATGCAGGAAGAGGTACATAGCCATGTGCCAAAAAAAAATACCCGTTTTTTGTGTTTTGTAATTCGACGTATTATAAAAAAATAATATTTTATCTTTTTATTCAGGACTATTCCTCGTCAGGTTCACATGCAGAGCATTCATGTACTGACTTGGGCGAGACATGCTCTTCTAATGTACCTGGTATAACATACAACTCTTATTATTATTTTGTCAAGCTTAGAAATGCATTCTTAATTGACAATTGACCATCACTTCCAGATACCGTTGTCGAGAAGACTCCGGTCAACACTAGTAAATCCTCTCCAAAGCTGAGCGACCGACTCAGAGAGATATCAAACTCATTGAAGCTTCTTAGCACTCGTCCCTTGACCATACCGACAAAAAAAGTAGGCATGGAATGTGTCCAACAGATCGACATAGATGCACCTGAACCAAAAACTCCTGTGATGCACCTGAAATTTGAGCAAGCAGAAGACCCAAATGATACATTTAAGGCCCGTAGCACAGGGATCAAGGTTACATTTTATAACTCGCTACCACACTCTTAGTATATCTGTATCACTGAATTTCTTGATGAACTCTTTATTTATTATTTTAACACAGAAATCTCTAGTTCAAGAGTGCTTGACTTTTCTCAACAGCGCTAATAAGTGAGTATGATCCTAACTAATGAATGACTTGACATTAGTTCTGTTTATCTAATTCATGTTGCTATATCCATTGCAGGGAGCAATTAAAAAGCCTAAAGGTTAGCTCAGAATCTTAGCGATCGTGACAGATTACTTATTTCATGCTAACTCACTGTGGATGTGTAGGGCATTGGAGAAAAAAGAGCAAATCACATAATTGAGCTCCGTGAGGAGTCACCAGAGCTATTTAAAGAGGTAGATGTTCTACCTTGATAAGAAGTAGACACAAATAGAAAACATTTGCTAAGAATATCACTTAAGCCGCTCCTGTTGCTTTCACAGATAGGTGATCTCAGAGATATTATTGGGATGAAACCAAAAGAGGTATTGGAGAATCCTACTTCACTAAATCTGTTATTTTTCAATAATGGTTTTTATAATTTCCCAGTTTTATTTGTACTTTACAAAAGTGTACTTTGTGCTCAATTATTTCACTACACTATCATTAAAGATGGTACATATAGCAAGACATTGTGATAAAGCTTTACTAGTAGTAGGTAGCTGATACTTCAGAAAGACAGTGTTGTTACTCATTACCAATGCATTGTTGTTTTCACCAGATCAAAAAGATGATGTCGGGGATCATCGACTCCTAGATCGATAACCTCTAGTCGACAACTCCATTCTACATAGAAAGGGAAGGGAGCGATCCCAACAGTTGTTGCTAAGGCTGCCAGCAGTACAGTTACATGTCCATTTCTTCATCTGGAATGCAAATCTGTTTTGCGTCATATCTTTATTGAGAGATTAACGCAGTACCCAAATGCTCTGCTTTCTTGTGTTTGAGTGTGAGAGAATCAGTGCAGTGTGTTGTTGCAATTATATTTCTTGTATAATAATTTGTATGGTGAGGTGTGAAACGTTCTGTATCACATAAATGAAAACCGAATGGTAGTTTGTTTCGTCTCTTTATTCTGAGAAGTTGCAGCAGCCGGCTTATGCTCAGACGGTATAAGATTTATAACACAAGGTACGCGTTCACTTTCAAAAAAGGGAGAATTAGATATATGACACTGCAAATAGGTCGAAATAGAGAAGTACCATTACTATTTGAGACCTCTTAGAAGTGCCATTAAAATTTGACAATACTTAGATATATGCCATTACGGGAGTTTTGAGCCATTCTCGGAGAAATACAGCCCCGTATATCACACTGTATGTACGGTTTGGACCAAAATACCCTTGCTATCCCAACTGTCCATTGTACATCTAGATTCGTGCTGAGCAAATTCGCATTTAGCTCTCGCCTCACTTATTCCCTCACCGATCGAGTCGCTCTCTCCTCTCTCTCTCTACAGTGATGACGTAACCCGCTCCATTCTCGCCGGCAGATCGGGAAATGGACGGCCACCGCCCCGTTCTATCCTCCACGAGCTCCACCCTTGCCGAATCGGGCTTCGCCGATCCCCGCCGCCACCTGATGCGATAACCTCACCGCCACCGTCGCCACCTCCGTCCACGGCGTCGCCACCTTCTTCCACGGCGCCGCCACCGTCGCCACCTTCGTCCATGGCGAAGCCACCTCCGGCCTCCACCTCAGCTGCCGGATCCGCCCTCCTCCCCGAGCCTCACTGCTGCAGGATCCGTCCTCCTCGAGTCTCATCGCCGTCGGATCCTCCGGAGGCAAGGCGCGTCCAGTGACGCCCTCCACCGTGCACGCTCCCCGCGGCGGCTGGAGCATGTCCTCCGTGACGCTACCCGCGGCGTCGGCGGGCGCGGCGTCGATCTGGTTCGGCCTCCCGCCGAGGTGGCCCTCGAAGACCTCCCGTATCGCCGGGATGAGCCCCGGGTGCGCTGCCCACGTGCCGTCGTGCCCCGCGCGCACCTCCCGCAGCTTGTCCCTGCGCACCAGCTCCATCGCCGAGCTGAGTTAACTGGCCAGGAGCGCGCTGAGTTAACTGGCCGGGAGCGCGTGCTCACCATCCCGCCCATGGCGTGGACGCGGCGGCGGTGGCAGGTGCGGATGAGGAGGTGGGAGTAGGAGCGCATGAAGTGCTGGGCCATGCCGACGAGGGCGCGGTCGGGCAGGAGGCGGTCGGGATGGGCGCGGAACGTCTTGACCGAGGTCACCTGCCAATGGAGTTGGGTGGAGGGGGAGAAGAAGATAAGAATTTGAGGAGGAAGAAGAAGAGATTGGTTTGTCAGCCGGGGCATTTTGGACCAAAACGTAGATACATGTGAGATACGGGACTGTATTTCACTGAAAATATTTTAAAACGCTCGTAATGGCATATATCTAAGTATTGTCAAATTTTAATGGCACTTCTAGGAGGTCTCAAATAGTAATGGTACTTCTCTATTTCGACCTATTTGCAGTAGCATATATCTAATTCTTCCTTTTAAAAAAGTCGTTCGAAGGTACGCGTATGTTAGTGTTGTTAAAACAATTCATAGGCATTGTTCCATACTTGAGGGCTACTGTTCCACTTAGTGGAGGAGGTATCAGTTAAGGTATGCGACGGACCAGGCTGACTAATTTTGTAAGACCATTTAGGGGGTGTTTGGTTAAAAGCTGCTGAAAAGCCCAACCAAAAGGCTAGCTTTTCAGCAGTTTTCCCAACGGTAGCTGTGGGCTTTGCAGTGCAAATTCAACTGTTTAGAAAAGCTGTCTTCTGTCTTTGCAATGTGCTGAAACTTCTGTGCTCATTTTCCAAAATGTTATAGATAGTTTGGATCAAGCAAAAGCCATATGTTTACTTTCCCACAACCACAACAACTTTTCTAAACAGCCAACCAACAACAGTTTTGTCAACAGCCACAGCCTAACCAAACAGGCCCTTAAGTGGGTGGAGCTACAAACAAATGGGAGGTCTGACTTGAACCGAATCAGATGGCATTGAACCGCCAAATTCCTAGAGTTTGCTTCTTTCCCACACTTTGTCACAACCACAACAATGTTGCACAAATTTTAGCCAAGTAGAACCAAACCGGTTTATAGGCACAATTTTGGCGTGCAAACACGATTTCTTCCATAATTTTGTGTTGCTACACTTCAACCGAAACAAGTCGTGCCACACTTTGCCATGTCCTCACACACGTTGCATGCACATAAAGGGCCAATTTCACCATGGTAAACTCGCATGTATCCATACAGATAGAACCAATAATCCTCAGCTCTTCCCATCGAAATTTGACATCCAAACGAAACAAACTATCGCAATGCACCCCAAGAAACAGAGCAAAATTTTATCTGAAACAGAAAAGATCAGCAGACAAGTATCGCAAAGTCTGCAGTTTCTGAGGTGGTCTGTACATCAAAAATAGCAGCGCTTTTCAGTGGCAGGGCAGCACAGCTGAAAGCGCTGAAAATACAAAACAAAAACAAGGCAGCAGAAAGCATTGCTTCCAGCATCTCCGCATGAACCTTCACTGCAGGATCAAAAGTTTCAGATCGTACAATATCACGCCAACCCAGGTTACTTTTCTTCCATCACTATCTTTTATCTTCCCCTTGCTGTATATTATCACCTTTGCCATGCTTCATCATCTTATGTACAGTTACCACCAGAGCCTCAAAAGACAAATATGCCCGATCATCATATCTATAGAGCAAAAGTCTTCAACGTCCACGCTATGACAAAGGAACAGCCTTGTACAGGTTTGACGTTCCATGGAATACAGTGAGGTGTGCCCCATTAAGATAAGCTTCCAACTGCAACCAGTGAGTTAGATACTTACATTAGATTTACACCTCTCAGGCATCTGAACCGAACAGCATTGCACATAATAAAAGAAACAACTCTGCAAATTGTAACAAACCTGTTCCTGAGGGATTTTAGAGAAACCAAATTTCTTCGTCCAGATCGCTTCAGCTTCATGGGCTGCTGGAAGTATGAAGTGCTTGATCTTCAGTGAGATTAGCATCCTCTCCACGCATGAAAACAATACTTGGAAGTAGCCCTGTTTGTAGTATGAAAGTTAACTCTTTACTACTGTACTACAAAAATGCATTCATTGACGATATGGATGATATAATGAGGCTACTAAGAGGCAACTTCAGACTCACCAGCCCTTGAAGATCCATACTTGTAGCAACCAGTGGTAGTTTCGGCCACTTCACCTCCCATGACACGCAAAAGTGCTGCCGAGACAACAGTAGAACTGCAGTATGCAAGGACTCAGCAACACTGGATGCAAAGTTTGGCCAAATTTTAATTTTAAGGAATTCTTACCCTAGAGTTAAGACTGCACAGTACATTCCACTGTAATCTTGGCCAGGCATTCCATCCTTAGGTCTCCTCCTGGAAGATCAAAGAAGGAAATGAGAAATTCCACACATAGTGACACAGGTACGTACTCATAAAACATAGCAGTGGACAGAGTATGGAAAAACAGTTCTCTTACCCATTAACCATCTCAGGAATTAGATCCCTACCAGTATGAGCTTCAATGATTGGATCAAAAGATTGCTGCAAGAAAACAAGCAACCAAGTGCAACAATCAGTACAAATTATAAAACATTGATAAATTAGTGTGCTAAGAGGTGAAGTGCAACAATCAGTGTAAAATATTGCTAAAATGGCATGCGAGGTATTTTAGCCCCTAAGACAAAATGATAATCAGCCACTGGCCGAGAAAATCACATGTAAAAGGAGAACAGAAAAAAGTATTGACGGAGAACAACATATAGAAGAGGCCGTATGCAAGATCAGATAATACAGCACATACATGAATAATTGGGATTGCAGCAGAAAGCAATAAGTTGCCATCTCCAGTCGCACTTCTACCAGCAAGTAATTGCCATCTGATATCTGTATCAGTGTCCATGCTTAAACCTCTCAACTCATGTTTCTTTCTTATGATATCAATATCCGACTCTGACAAAGGTTGAGGTCCATTAGAAATTATCTTGTCCAAGGAGGAACGTATGCCAGAGCAACTAGTGCAACAAAACCACTCCCCTTCTGGTAATTCCTGTAGAAAAGAAAGCAAGCTACTGTGTTAGCTTTCACCCAAGACGTCAGCATTGTTCCTGTGGATATATCATGCACATCAAACTTAAATGTGAAAATGAAGAGTGACTTTGAAGGCTGTTATGTGCTAACCTTCAGGTCGACCTGCCACTGACTCTGTAACATCCTACATGGTACTCTTTCTCACACTGAACAGCACGGAAAAACATCATGTTAGCCAGGTATATCAAGGTAATACGAAATATATTATATATGCACAAACAATAGAAATATTATGCTACATTTTATGGTTAAACAATGATTAAATCCAACAAGGTGAAGAAAAAGCATGTCTTAATATCAGGATCATAAGTTGAATTTAAGCAGAAACTATCTAGATGCCATTCTAGAAACATAGAAGGCATACCTGGTCACAGAGTATAACAGTGCGCTCATCGAATACCGCATTGTTGAAATCCTTTTTCCTGCACAAAGAAAGGTTTACCAACAAGTTATTACATGAATCCAATGTAGACAAATAAAAAAGGAAAGAAAGTAACAGCATAGCCACCAATTTTGGAGGTAGCCTACCGATAACAAGGAACATAATTAATAAGTCTATAACCTTTACTTTGACTTATCTCATTATAAGAGTTCCTTTTAGGTGTCGTTTGGTTGGCCCAGTGATTTGAACCATAGATTCTGTCACAGAAATCCCAATATGCACAGTTTGTTTTGTCGGTTCAATCATGAGGCCGGACTCTAGTTTCTACAGCAGTTGTACCCATGAATATGGTCATATGGATAAGTGGTATTTCAAATCCATTCCAAACAGTCTAAGCCGCCTTGAGCACACTCTTACAGTCCTCTAACAGGTGAATGGGTAGATGACTTTGGTGGATTTTATGCTATCCAGATCACACGATTGTTTTGCATTACTGGTAAGCCAGTTTCTGCTCTTGTGCTCTTTTGTACTACTTATGCCTATGCCACTACAGAAAATTCTCAAAGAGAATTTTCCAGACCACGAGTAGTCTGTTCCTGTACTGTTCTTACCATTCCTCATGGAGCCAATAAAATAAAATATTTGATAAACCATTACTCGCCAATAGATTCATCAAGCCAATACCGTCAAACAATACTTTAGTTCCTAATCCTAGTGATCAAAAACTACACTCATATGCTGTAAGTTGAGCAAGCCTTGAGTCCTACAACTAAAGTCTAAACTCTAAACTCTAAAACATTTCCTAGCTACAATTGCCTAATATGGTTCAAGTATAGCTTATTAAGATAATAGAGCAAATATATTGAAAGGGAAAAAACTAAGACACACAGTACTCACTTGCATAGGGCACATCCTCCAAGGTCATCAGAGATTGGGACAATTCTTATAGCTCTCTTCATTATCTGTTCAATGGAATCAACTCCAGCTTGCCTCCCAGCAGCCTTAGCATTTTTATTTGCTGCTAAAGCCTTTTCTTTTTGAACAAGGTTGCTGCAATTATCACAAAACCACTCCGAGGGGACTTCAGACAGCCCAACGCAAGCTGCAAATTGTACAATAAGCAGGCCTATATTAGAATGATTGTTTAAAAAAAAAGAGATGATCATTTACAAGTAAATAACTAAACAAGGCTACTCTTAAAGCATTATTTGCAGTTAATTTCAGGAAGATGGGCGACTACCTGGGTGAAATGACCTTGGACACATTTTGCAAGGGAAAATATTCCCCCCTCGACCACATTCTCTGCACAGATCATCAGTTTCACGTTCTGACAATTCCATATCTTTTGATATTTTCATTGACAGCTCATGCAATGATACCCCATTTGATGTGAAGATGTTGTCGTACCTGATAGCAATGTAATACAATAAGGGCAACCATACTAACTGCGGGTTGGCATAAGCTAAAACAGGATACCACAGACTTACGGTTTGCGTCTTGATCCCTCACCCGCATGAGCCTCGAATGCTGAGGGGCTAACCTGGATATTCCTCATAAGAAGGTTAATTCATAAAGAATATGAAGGATACATATAACGAAATAGCTTCAATGATAAAAGAGTCGCACCACTCTATTGCAGTGATTACAGTAGATTCTTTGATCCTTGATATACCCATCGACCTTTCTCTACATAATGCAAGTGCAAGTTATCAACCAAAAAAACACAAGTTGTGCTTAAAGAATATCAGGAAATAGCTCTTGGTCTAGCAACCTGCCCATCAACATAATAGGCTACTTCAGTTCCATCAAGTAAAACCTTAAAGACCAATTTGTGTAGTCCAGTATCCCTGAAGAAAGTACCAAGCAGTGACCGATGAATTATGTGCTCATTTGATAAGGAAAAGAAAAGTATAACATAAGTGTAGAAGTACCAACTTTGTTGTTACTTTTCCAGAACTCCCACCCTTCTTACTTGACGATATCTTCTTCAACAAAGAATCCTTGGAACTTGGAGTCAGACTATAACACCCCCAAAACAAAACGTGGAGAGGAAATATCATTTGTAAATACAGCAAGATAAGTTTGCAAAACTAGACTCAACCAAAATATAAACCCAAATAAAACAGCACAAACTATGAAAGTTGCATAACATTTGGTAGTGATACAAACAATTTGTTTTCTTATGATAGAAGGGTGTAAAGTAATATTTCTTGAACAAATTGTCTAACCAATGGTGAGGTCTCATAGTTCATCAGGCATAAGAGCATATCTAGCACAGTACGATGCTTGAACTGCTTACCTGGCATTGCTCTTACTGCATGCATGAGATGGGGAAGGAGGATCTTGACGTTGTTTAGACTCAAGGCAACAGTGACATAAAAAGTGCTCAATTTGTGATGAAGAAAGATGTCCTGCAGCATTAGGAGACGTAAGCAAAGTTATCAAAGAAAATTACCACTCCCAGAATTACCTAAGCATGAAAGTCTCACCAACCGTTGCAATTCAGGCAATTTGTGCGGCTCCTCATAACCATGGGATCGATGGAAGAACGGATTGTTTTTTCCAGCGATTCCAAAGGAGAACTATCAGAGGCACGCAGCACATCTCGCAAACTATTACCATTCCCTAAGTAAATGTAGTCTGCAGGATGTTTTTGCTGCTTCCAGCATGTTGTTCAAAGAAATAAGCACAAACAGCCTGTGAAATTCAAAAGGAGAACAGCGTTATGTAAATCCTTTGTGTTCTGCAATGGCTTATAGATTCAGAAGTACTAACCTTGGAGCCATTACAGGAGAGACAAAAGCAACGGATATTGCAACCTGTAATCACTCCTTTCAGCACAGTCTTCTGCAACTTGCAAACATCATTCATATTAATTGCACTGAGTTACAATCGCAAGGTATAACATGATCCACAGTAAAACAATCAAAACAGAATAACAAATGTAAGATAATTTTAGTATTAACATGTCTCAATGTGTGGCAGCTTTTTAAAGGGAGGGATTTAGGGGCTAATTGGTTCGTTGCCACTCATAATATAGCATGCCATGACTACAAGAAATGTAGCGTGAAACCGAGGCAAAAGGGCCCGAGTGTTGGTCTAGCAATTTTTCCCAAGAGATATCGCACAATTGTCTGCGAGCAGTCCATGGAAGGTCGGAAATAACAGAACATGTCATCAAAGCTACTGTTAGGGTGTGTTTGGTTTGAGAACGAAGTGGAATGGAATGTCATGGTTCAATTCCTCCGGAATGGGTCGATTCCGTTCCTGTGTTTGGTTGGGGAGAATGAAGTGGAATGGAATGGTTCCATGTAGTTCCACCAATTTGGAGTAACCACCTAGTTCAGCATCTGAGGAGTATATTCTCTTTAGGAGAATCAGTGGGTTCCGGTTCCCTCTCCAACCAAACACAGGAATATGAGCTAGGTGTAGAACCAACCCATTCCATTCCACTTCATTCTCAAACCAAACACACCCTTACTGTGTCACAAGTTGGCTTCGTTATTGTAAAGGTCTAGCAAATGACTTAACACAGAAGGAACAAATACATGTACTGTCTCAGCAGACAAACTTCCTGAATCCAAAGATAAAAGGCCATAACTTATCTTAACAGAAAGCATAATTGAACATTAGGGCAGTTGGCAGGCAATCACCTCGTCTAATCCTAAAATGGAGGGAGGTCTACTGTGCTGACAGAGGAGAAACTGTTGATAAAACATATGGCTTATTCTCACATACCTTGCTATGAGGGATGATGTACATAACTAGCAGTCCCTCGAGCAGGCCTGTGTTGAACAACTCTCTAATGTTGCCTGGGTGCTTTGTGAGGCAGGCAACCTTCTTAGACATCTTCATCTCCATCTTCTTCACCGATGCAGGGGAGTGCGGTGCGCTGTCGACTGGCACTTCAGATCCAGGCAAACTGCTGGTAGAGCGCGCCTCAACCTTTGGCTTGAGCAGTGACCTTGTGAATCGCCTCTCTGACGGCGGAGCCAAATCAACCAAGGTATCCTTCTTATCCTCGCAATCTTGACTTTCCTTAGTTACGGACTCTTCGTCTGGTTTGTTCTTGAGAACCGATCGTGTGAAACGTCTCGTAGGCTTGAGGTCGGCAGTGGAAGCGGGTTGTGGCGGCGTCCTCGGCAACCAAAGGAGGGTCAGCCAAGACATTGTCCTGTACATATGGTCCATTTGATCCATGACAGGCATCCATGAGCTTGTCCCTGTGGTTTTCTCCAATCACAGCAGTGAACTCCTGCAAAGTTGGCAGTGCATCCAATTCCAAACCAGCACGCTCTTCCGTCATGGCGGCGTCCGGCATTGCAAGTGCAGCAGCATTGGGCCCAACTTCTGCGTCCTGTGTTGCAGCCTCGCTGTTAGATTCGGGCGGTTGGGTTATGACATCAGCGCCTTTTCCAGGTGCATTAGATCCATCGCTTAGGTGTTGAGGGGAGATGGAAGGATTGGATCCGTCCTCTTCCTCCTCTGTTGGCGGGGCGCAGGCGCCCATCACCATGAGGTCGGCGTCGTGGTCGGGCTTGGGCGCGTCGGCATCGATGACGAGGTGGGTGGGCTTGGGTGCCTCGGCATCCAAGGGCGGCGTGGGAGGGGAGACCAGATCCGCGGGGTCCTCCTTATCCTTGTTGGGAGGGTCCGATCTAGTCCTCCGCCTCTTGGCGGCGGCTGGAGGTGGAGCGGAGGGGGCGGGGGAGGAGATGGGGCGGCCGGAGCGGGTGCGTCCGGGCGAGGCGGTGATCGCGGAGAGGGACTGGAGCGCGAAGGCAAGCTCGCGCTTCATGGCCCGGGGAGCGGGAGTAGAGCCGCCGGCGGAGGAGGCGGTCATGGGAGTATGCGAAATCGAGAGGCGGGCATGGAGAATGGATTGTTAGGGTTTGGAGGGAGAGATCGGAGGAGGAAGAAGATGAGCAGGCGGGGGCGTCCGTGCGCAATAGCCTATTATTTTTTGTAAAAAGACTCAAGTGCCCCCGTCCCACCCAAATAATATCAGGGTCTGGCTCGCATGGTCAGTCAGATTCAAACCAAAACACGCGCACACGGCAAATATGAGTGCGCCACTGCGGTCATATCTCATCAATTTTTTTAAACTTCATCGGCAGCGGGGCGCGCGGGCCGCCATGTAAGTATGTATCGTCTCCGCAATTTCTATCGCCCGGCAAGCCCACATGCGTATACAGATCCATACATCGCTACTCACTATCATCCATTGTCCAATAGGATGATGTTCGTAATCTATCTACATAATATTCTGAAACCTGTCTTACGGGCGAACCACGCGTGCGCCGTCTGATCGAACGCATGGCTGAGATTAATGCGGGATAGTCTTACGAACGAACCATGTGCTGGGCATCAAAACTAGATCCTATTTGGATATGTTTCGACGATATTTTTTTCGAATTATTTAGTTACCACATGGTAATGCATTAGTTACCTACCCTATTATTAACAAATTATCAGTTAGTTGAACCTATCGTTAGCATATTTGATAGAGCTTTTCAGAGAGGTCAAACACATCTTTAAATCAAGTCCATATGCAGCGAGTGATGGTAGCGATGATTTTTCATTTTTGTTTCTCGATATGTGAAATATATATGCTAATTGTATCTTTATTACACTAGTACACCTAAACATCCTAGTATACATAATATGTTCTATGATTTTCTTGTTCCTACATATAGAGCCTCCGCCCCGATGATTTCTGAGTGAATGATGCTTAGGTCTGGTAATTGATAGTAACATTTGCTCATTCAGTGTCCTGAAATCTACTACTAGCAAAGCTCGTTGGTAAGTCCAGTGATCTAGTTTGGTGCTTGTGCGTAAGTGGGTTATCTAGTTAATTAATTTATTGCTGTTGTAAAGCAAAATACTAGCTCTAACTACTTGTTGTATGGAGGGTATCCAGCCTCAAATACGTGCGGATTACTTAGGTAACTATGTGTTATGCGATGATAACTACATTAAAACAATAGTGGTAACTTCTCAGTACATGGTCTGGTAACTCACATATTACTAGCTGATAACTTTTGAGCTCGAAAAAAAGTCATCGAAATATGCCTAAGTGGGATCTAGTTTTGAAGCCCTCGTTGAGACAAACTCAATGGTGAAAACAGATCGTGGATTAGGTACACGGTTTAAAGATAAAATATTTTGAATTTTTAAAATTGAGGAAATCTTTGCTGATGTCATCTAATTTGAATTCTTCTGCATCCATGCACATGCCTGAACTATCAGTGGATGTCTTTTGCTTTTTTATTTAACACGGAGGTGCACATGGGCTCACGCTTGGACGCCACCGCGTGCTAGCACTCTGACCATACGGTCCATATGTGTTGGGCTGTCAGAAACGCGTGGGCTGGGCTGTCGGGCCGTTCGCTGATTAGGCTATTTGGAGCACTATCGTCACGTAGACAGCCTCAATTAAAGGTGTTACATAGGATTTTTATTGAGTTAGAGAAAAGAGAAAAAAAAAGGTTGTCTTCCCTCGGTGAAGAGATGATCCCTTCATACCTAAGAGATCACGGTTTTCTTTATTATACAATATGTCTTCTCTTATACCCATATTTTCTAGTTTAATTTTAATTCTATATTCATGCATGCATTAATTGCTAAAGAGGGATAACCTATTGTATCACATGTTTGTGTTGTTGTCTCTAGATGACGTGAAAAGCATAAAAGAAAGCTTCTTTCTCTACTATTAGAGATGTCCTAATAATAATTATCAAGTATTCTTCCTTGCTTCGCATAACCGACAGGTTTGCCAGGGACAGCAAATCCCTAGCCGCCTAGGAAGAGACCCATCGTGGAAGCAACTGTGCCTTCAGTGTTACTGCTGTTTCATAGTGTGTTTACTGTTGCTAGCCAAACTTGTCTCTAGTATTCCTATGCATGCTCATAGATTAAGGTGCCACCAATTAGTGATTTTAGCTCCGTGGACATGTTTGTTTGGTACAGACAATGTTTGCTATCTACTGGACCCCATGTCTAACTTGCTACAATACTGTTTAGAGAATGGTGGTATACAAAATTATATCTCTTTAATTATCACTTAAATCTTACAGATGAAGGACCGTTCAAGGTACAGGGCAAACGGATCAAGGAGGAGACAGCAAGCGCCAAGTCAAGCTCCAGTTGGATGGCTTCCTCGGATCCTCTGAATGTGCACTAAAGACACCGCTCGGACTATTTGGATCCGATCTGGACCCTCAGGATCTTCTCTAGAAGGTCCGTACCCTCCAGATGAATGCCTGGATCTCCTCTAAAAGGCCCGAACCCTTACCCAGACCTTCCAGATGAAGATCCAGATCTCCTATGGAAGTCCCGGACTGCCATCCGAAAGGACCCGGACACTCCAGCCACCCGGACCTGCCTGCGCGTAGTAAAATGGGCCACGGCCCATGTAACTCTTAGGTGAAGGGTTAGACTATAAGTACCATACCACCCTCAGTAATTAGGGTTAGACTTGATGTATTAGGTAAAAGTAGAGTTTTGCTTCTTAATCTAGGGTTAATCCCTCTAGATTGGGGGATCCACATATAGATCTTACATTTCCTTTAGATCTCATAAGGATCGGTGTGTGTCTCTGAGTGGAATCCATGGCATTCATCAAGAGCAATGTTGATTTGGTTCCAAACCCCCTAAAGGCTATCGCGTTGGTGTGTGTTGTGGTGGTTGGATTTCCATCTAGGCGTTGCTAGCTATTTGTCACACCCTGTTTTTCAAAAACCTACATGCCAGCATGACACCGCATGTAGTCAGGACATTTCCAATAATGCATGGACCCAATACAACTGAATTCGTCAAACACGCACCCTATACGTGACTAAACCCTAATACGGGAACGCCCTTTAACCAGGCACCTGCACTAACGGCACCTGCCATCGAATGATCCCGAGCCAAGACGGATGGATTCCTATGATTCCTCATAGCTCCTCCATACCTTACCACACCTCGGAAGCCCTAATTCTATGCCCCGATTTCTTTTCCCTATTAAATCAAATTTCATCCGAAAACCTAATCGCACGATCTAAAGCTCTTCGGTCTTTCCAAAAATTCTGGAAAAATTCATGGAACAACCTATTTTATCCCTAACTCAAATATTAAATAATATTGAGGTGCCAAGTTCAAAAATATCTACGTTTGAAAATAATTAGCTTTAGGGCAGAAATGTACGTTGAACTACAACCCCTAAGGATAAATTCCCGAAAATCCTGATAAAATTCCACAATGGTCCTCATATCTCCAGAAGCACAAATATGCAAAACATGGAAACCTCATGTTCAAAAACCCACATCTACCAGCATCGAACACTTTAGCCCTGAGTAATTGTTCGCATGAAATCATGAGCAAGCCTAAGGGGAAAACTCCCCAAAAATTCGTGGAGTTTCTATACTGCCACAACTACCTACCTACCTCTTAACTCCCCTCAGAAATGTCGTCCTCTTGTCCCATCCCTTCAAACCCTAGCTGCTGACATCGCAAAACACGCCTTGGCATTCAAGTTGCTTGACCTACACACTGTGCTTCGGTGCCAAACTCTACTGGAGCTCTCGTACAGGTAGTGAGCATCCGCTGGCGCAGGGGGCAAAGCCATGCCACACCAGGCAGGTCCAGACGCGCCGAATGCCGCTCGGTGCGTGCCCAGACATGCACAGGCATGCCACAGTGCACGCCCATTGTGGCATCACCGTGCCGAACGTAGTCTCCATCGCGCCGGCCGTCGTTTGGCTCGCCGCCCATCTCGCCTGTGTGTGCCACGACACTTCCCCGTCCTCCTTCCGCTCTGGGACAATACCCATTTGTCCTCAAGCCGTGTCCTGCCATGCCGAGTTAAGCCGCAGTGGCCGCCCCTCAAGTCCGTCACCAAGTGCCTACAAAACATGCACTTATCAGGATTCCACAATTAAGTTGGGTAAGGTCAAGTTCCTGCAGAAGAAGACCAACTCGTCAACGAAGGCATGCCCCCTTTTCTTGATCATATTTGATCCTATATTTTCAAAGTCATTATATTTTATTGTTTATAAACATGCATACTGTTTTAATCTAGTAGCTAGCGTATATGTGACTATACACTACATTATAAACATGCAACATAAGATAACAAGCTAAGCATACTAGTACATACATATTATATGCCCATCAACTAACATACGATATGATTAAATAATAAAAACTCAGTAAGGGGTTATTATTCCAACATATAGATTGTCAACAATATTAAGTCCAATTATATACATATCTCTATATGCAACTACATGATTATGCAACATAAAGACATATTGAACATGCAACTTAATCGTGTTTAAACAAACAATTAAATTATACACATCAATAAAATAATGTATTCAGCCATTGCATGACGGATTATTATCTAAAACATGGATTAGCCTATGTATATATGCATAAACATATACACATAGCTGCATATGTAATCACATGAAATGCATCGAACAAATATGAGACATGTGTGCAATCTTAACCATATTATAAATAGAGGTTAATAACATGACCAATTGTATAACAATCCTTAAATAAACATGAGTTAACCTATAAGAATATATGCACATACCACTATTTAATATACATCATGCAACCATAACTACATATGATATGTCACATTAATATTAGTTTAGCAAAGATTATGCTTCTACTACTATAGGTTATATGCAATATTAGGTTCAACTATATATTGTATAACACAATATATGTGAACATACATAAGATCATGCCATATGAATTTTATTAAACATGAACTACTTTAGTCATGATACAACCAAGTTTGAACTAATATGTTGAACCACTTCATGTCTAATGACTATTAAGATGGAACCATATTGTATGCATGCATATTATATTCAACTATCTAAACATGCAACATGTAGCGATATGAATATGGATACACCTATTAATGAATGAAGCATGGTTGATCCGTATGACGAATACTCTTAAGCATGAACATTATATAACAGGAAACTATCATACATATAACAATATGAAACCATACATATAACAATATGAAACTATATAACCTTATATAACTATATGAAACTAACATTATATGATTATATAACAATCATACGTATAACAACAAGAAACTATATGCTACATAACATACTTATTCAATTGGATGATGAAAACAATCATCAAAATTATTGGACATGAACATATGAATATGCGAGTACTTTCAAACAAGAATTAATGACAGGAAACAATGCCATGATGCATCACAAGATGATTGGAGATTAACAAGATGGGTGGTGGCGACATTCGCAACACAAAACGGTTGGAACAGATTATAGATTGATTCTGGACAGACCGGAGGATTTGGATGCTGCGTGATTCTCACTCAACGAAATCACAATCCGCCAATTGGGTTAGAAACTAGACACATAGAGGTACAATCCTACCAAAGGGTTTTGGAGAATTCTTACCGAGTCAACGGGAAAAGATCAGACAAGTTAGATGTTCTGCAGATTGAATCTGGACATCTGCGAACAGCACGTCGGAGACGGATCAATTCCCGCCAAACGGCTACATGGATCAAGGAGAAAATTTACAGAGGTGTTTATAGATATCTAAGACACAATTTCACCAAAGGAATTCTTCAAAGACTCACCGGATCAATGGGGATAGAGGAGATAATGCCGCTGTACCGTTCGCACAGTCAAATCTGCACACGAACAGCAGCATGAAGAAACTTGATTTCCCGGATATTGGACCATTGGATTGCCTTTAAATTTTGTGAAGATGATCTTGACAACATCATCCATGATCCCACCAAATGGATCTTGGAAAGGAGGTCCGAGCCGACAATGACGTCGTTCCAATCTAGAGGCACGCGCAGAAAATCTGGGTGCAAACAGAACGTTAGTATTTGGAGATTTCCCGGTGATTGCACCGTTGGATCTTCACCAAATTTTGCAGAGAGGTAGAGGAAAAGGTTAGGAACAATCTCAACAAAGGGATTTGCCAAAGATGTTCGAGGCGACGGGAATTGGCAAATACTAAGGTGGGATGTGCTGTTCAGGAACTGCACGGGAAGAGAAAGGGGGTGTGGCGGCTGTTTAGAGGGGTTTGGGGGCTAGGGTTTCGTGGGAAAAGGATTTGGGGGAGTGGGGAAGAGGTGGGAGGGGTGTGGGGTATTTATACGAGGGAGAGGGAAAGGGATTTGGCCCAAATACTATTGAAACAGATGCAGCGACGCATGCTGCGCTATGCAACACTCGCCGGAACGCCTGCTCAAGAGAGAAAATGAGACGGCGGGATGCCGAGAGGAGATGGGCCGGGATGGCGGCCATAAAGGAAAGGAGAAAAGAAAAGGAGAAACCAAAATAAAACAATGAACAGTAGAGCGAGATTGAATATCAAACAAACTCCGAAAATTCTGAGAAAAACTCTGGAGACATATTTCAAATTGAAAAGCAAATCAAATTCAAGTTGGATTGATTCAAATTAACTCCGGTCCAATTTGTGAAATTCCAATTAAGTTTTAATTAACTTGAGAATAAACAATGAAATTTTTCAGCTCTAATTTTTGATAAAAAGATTTAAAAGCTCTGAAAATCAGGATGTTACAGCCGAGCTCCCCTCTTTCCTCACTAAGCTCCCTCCTCTTCCTCTTAAAGCAATGAGCCACCACCCATTTCTTCCCCATTTCCCTCAATTCTTGCCGCGGTTCACACCCGAGCCGCCTCTGTCGTCAACAATCCGAGCCACCCCCGAATCCAATCCCTAATCAGCCTACCCAAACATGATCACCATTCTTCCCTCCTTCTAAATCCGCATTCAATTTTATCTAACATCCCTCACCGCCGAAAGCCCCAATTCTGACGAACCACCGACGCCGGCAGCCTCCGTGGTCTGGTCCCGAGCGGTAGCAGCACCGATGGGTTCTAACCCACCAGACCGAGCCAACTCGGTAAGTGGGCGCCTCTGACGCGTGTGCACCGCAGGTAAGAGGCCAGGCCATGCCACCGACGCGTGGGCCAGCTCCTTTGGTGAGGCCCACGGTCAGGTCAGTGGCCGCGCCCTCCTCGATTCCCGTCTTCCCTTCTGGAAGGCGTACTAACCCCTGAAGAAGGCGTAAAATCCCCTGAGAACCAGTTTTCCAATTAACCAGTACCGGTTCTACACTGGTTTGACCGGTTGAGGGTTGTCCAGACCGGTTTTGCAAATCATTCCTCCGGTTCTGGAACCCTAAGATTATTTTCAAACTTTTGATTCAAAAGAATTTCAAATTTTGAAGGCATTCAAATCATTAACAGTAGGGATTTGATTTAGGGTATTTCTTTGCTTTTCTTTAAAGCAACATATACTCTATATACATTATTTCTAGAACCTTCTAAAATATACTTTGCATACCATCCAGTATAGAAAATGTCTGTAGTAGCTATTGAGATCACAAAGCAAATGGCTTTAGGAGTAAAAACTTTAGTAGCAAGAATTCCATCCGATCGATCGCGTCTTCATTTTATGCTATATATATATATGCTATCATTGCCTAGGGTATGCCTTGCTTCTTTGACCTAAAAGTTCAGAACCTCGGCATCCTACCATCAACTCGAGCTCCATATATACCGCTCCTAGGCTCAGTCCTGAAATGCTCATAAGCATAATAACTTTTAGGAGGGAATGACGATCCGCCTTCTGAAACCCTAAACCCTAATTCTGCTGACTTAAGACCAAGACCTTTATCACCTCATCCTAATAACATCATCCTCTTTTGAACCCGCATATCATCTGGTGTTGTTGAAGTTGTTTGATTGCTTCTTATTCTACGTTTTCCGACGTGTAGTTGACGGAGTGAGGTACGTGCGCCAGGAAGACCCGGACTCACCCCCACGACAAGAACAAGAGTAAGAGTTGCCAGGCAAGCATTCCCACCTTGATCATGTTGAATCCCATATGTGCAAAAAAATAATTATCTTGTTTGCAACTCTGCATGCTATGTGAATATCAACGCTATTTTATGCTAGACCTAGTTATGACCAGTAGTTGCATATGACATAGGTCTGATGATCCGACCCTTGTAACCCTAGTCATAGTTAGTCAGTTGTTACGCGACCGGCAAATAATAAGGATATAGGCGTTAGCCATGCTTAGACCTGCTATAGTTAAAAACCAAATTTTGTTTGGATTATACAATCTTCCTCGGGCATGGGATTAAAACCCTCGGATTGTAAGTGCTTTCCGAGGTGATGTTTTGAAAGTGCGTTGTTGCCAAAACCCTAAAACAAAATGGGAGATGATTTTGATTCGGGTGAGAATTGTAAGGGTAGTTCGGGGATGATAGAGTAGCAGGTGGTAGCCTGGTTGACGAGGACAAATGTGGAGCACCGTACGTCCACATGGCCTTTATGGGAAAGACTGGGCTTATTATCCCGTCGAGTATTAGAGTCGGGACCCGTGGGCAGTAGGGAGTATGTGACTAGATGGATTGAGATCTCTAGAGAGCCTCCACCGCGTGGCGTAGAGAGTTGTTCAACACAAAGATGAAGAGTTCCTCTTTTGAGTCCGCGGGACAAAAGAAAAGTTGGGAGAATCGTCTAGCGGGTCCAGTTCTAGTATGGAAACGTGTGAAACGTCTCGTTGTAATATCCCTGTCAGTATACGTTGCAAAGTGTACCCAGGGTGACTTACATCTTGTGGGTAAAGCCGTACAACCTCTGCAGAGTGTTAAAAACTATTCGAATAGCCGCGTCCTCGGTTATGGACATGAACTGACAAAGCCACACATTGGTTAGACTGAGTTTTGCTTGCAAAAACCTGGGAAAGGGACTAAGGACGTGGGCATGATGTGTCCACAAAGTGCAATTTAAGCTACACAGTAGCTAGCGAGGAATTGTAGAAGAAAGGGGGCTAGTCATGCTACCAGGGGTGGTACGGACTGGTGCCTCAGGCTATAGATGGCGATATACAGGAATATCGGATTGAGGCAAAAAGGGAGGTAGCAGGGGCTACCTCATGAAATGATATATTCTTAAAGTACTTCTGATTTCCAAAGCTGTTTTAAAATCTACTATCCCTATATTTACTTTAAGAACTTACTTTTCCGCTCAACATGTGACCTATAATAGAGCTGCTCCTTGAAATAACCACTGCATGAAATATTACCGTTTTACCATCCTATGGAATTGCTTGCGAGTACATTCAAAGTATTCACCTGGCTTGTAGATATGGCCAGATGAGGAGGAGTATCACTCCGATGACGACGACAGTGACTACGAGGGCTAGGGCGTTACCCCAGTCAGTTGCCTGTGGTTTGGCATATTGATGGGCAAACTACCACGTATTTTATTTCTGCTGCTATTTTAATTCGGCTAATAGGCCCGGTTTGTATGAATTAAAACTATAATGGCTATTTGTGTAATAAAGAACTCGGTATTGTATGATGATGTTATCAAGTGCTTGTGTGTACTAGTCACTGATCATGGGACTAGTACGATTAAACACAAGGGTTTATCCGGCCTAAAAACCGGTACGCCACACTATCGTTACTACCGTGAAGATTGGGAGTCCTCCGTATCAATTTTTCTACAGTTTCAGTTATCATCAAACGTGAACTGGTAAGGATAGATGTAACTGATCTTAGCTCTAAGCATTTATTAATCAGATATACTAATAAGGACATATTTAGCCTAACACAGATAATTTCTACATACATTGGGCATTATCTCTTTGCTTTCTAAACATCATTCTCATGCTCTAGCTAAACTTGGATGCTCTGTAGGAGTGTACTTTGGATGGACACTCCTATGGATAGGTAGGCGTTGAGCTTGGGTTGAGACTTCTTCTTCTATTCTTGTCACACCCCGTTTTCCATAACCCGTTTACCGGCATAACCACATATGTTAGACATGACCTAAACTTAACACGCATCCGATATATACCACCCTGCCACTCACACACCCCTCCCGACTAAACCCTAATCCGAGAAAAACCCTAACATCGCACACACGCAGCAAACCCTAAACCGCTTACGGCACCTCGTCACGGAGCTTACCGGAGTGATGGGGAGAGAATCCGTGAGGCTTACTGCAACCCCCTCCACCTTGCCGTATCCCGGAACCCTCGCCCTCGACCCGAACCTTCCCTCAAGATTTAATTCCTGCTCCCGACAAAACCCTAGTCGCGAAGCCAATCACTCCTCGACCTCCCCGGAAATCACGAATAAATTCATGCGGCAACCTAACGACATATACAACGCAAACATAAAATAAAATGATAATGACCAGATCAAAAATAGTAACATTGGGAAATGACAAACCCTAGGGCAGACTTATGCGTCGTACCACAACCTATAAGAGTTTAGTACAGAAAAAATTTCAATTAAATTATTCAATGCCCACAACCCACTCGCGATTCCAAGTAGGCAATACCATAGCCATGTCTAGCTCGAAAATATCCCATGGCCAGCGTCAGACGCCCTGCACGTGTACAATTCATACATGATATTGAGCCAAGTCAAAAGGGGAAGTGCTCAGCCAATTGCAGAGCTCTCTTCTCGACATTCCCAACGTGCATGAACCCTGGACATCCCCTTGCTGCACCAAATTGTCTCCTTCCTCTTAGCTCTATTCCATGGCACGACACATCATTCAGGAGTTGTCACAACTCTGCACCATTGCCCAGCTTGTAACCCCTGTCAAACCTTTCGGACACCTCGTTTCTTCAACCTTGGCGCAGTAGACACGTACACACTCACCTCGGCACTCCAGGACATGCAAATGCCGGCCATCGGCATGAGCTGGCCGCGCTCTGGGGCAGCTCCAGCATGCCATCTTGTGCACGGGCGCGCCGGCTGCTGTCTTCAACGCCCCGCCGCACGCCGAGCGCCCTGCCATGCCCCGTCCCATCACCTCCGTCCAGCTCGCCGGAGCACTCCACGCCAAGCCTCGATCTTTCCCGTCAACCAGTCCAGCTTGACGCCGCCGCAGAACCTCGGGAGCTCCCCTCGCCGCGCCGAACGCCGAGCACCCGCGCCGCCCGTCGACACACCGTACGCGCACCTGCCCCAAAGCCGCGCCGTTCGCCGTCGTGGTTTGTCCCGAGCTACTGCCGCATCCCCAGGTCCTCCTCCCTTTCCTGTAACCTCGGCCACGCTGCTATCACCCAGACCCGTCCCATCACCGGCAACAGCGCCGCCAGCTAGCCTCGCCGCTCGGCTATAAAAGGGCAGCCCGAGCTCCTCCCTCCACCAAGCCATCACCCTCACCCCTTTCCAGTCAAGCATTAGCTCAAATCCTCCCATGGCCGAAGCCTCCATTCGCCACACAGCTTCCATCTCTCTTGCTCCGATTTGAGCTCCGCCACTTCCGTCCTCCACCAACAACCGGGCCCTCGAGAGCCAACCCGACGGCGCCGGAGTAGCCCGCCCTCTCTCTCAGCTCGAGTTTCCCCAAACCCTACTGGAAAGCAACCGCCCAGCTGCCGGCATCACTGCTGTCGGAAGCTCCGACCAATTTAACTGCCGCCGCCGCCGAGTGAAGTTAAGGAAGGAAGGGTAAGAAGCTAATGCCGCCGGCTCCTAAAGCCTTGGCCCACGCGGCCCAATTATTTCCAGCAGCCATGCACTCACCGAAATTTTGTTTTCGCAGTAGAGGAGGCGCAATTGGTACTGGACAGAAGGCGTAAAGGCAATACAAACCGGTTCCTTTATATTTTAGCTCACTGGTTTACCCGATTGAAGCCTTTTTGAATTAATTTTTGCATATGCAATTCTAGTTCTGGAAACTACAGAAGATACCCTAGCTTTAATATTCGCATAGTTTCAAAGTTTGAATTAGTTTCAGAGCTCTAATAATAGGGTTTAGTTTAGGGCATGTTTAATCCTTTCTGCAATCCACGCACGCAATGCAGGAGTGATTTCCAGAGTAATCAAGATGATTATTCCATGCCGCCAATAAACTAAAATACCACTAGCAACCATGCATTCATAGAAGCAGTAACTTGAGCACGTAACCCTAATAACACAATTACTCTTACCCCGATTAAAAGCAACGTCATTTCATGTGATTTTTCATGCATGATCTTGGGCTTTATCCGAAGTTTCATCGCTTGCTTCTTATTCGCCGATCTTTCTCGACGTATAGTTAACGGAGTGCCGTACATGCCGCGAGAGGATCCGACGTCACCTTCACACCAAGAACAGGAACAGGACCCAGAGCTGCCAGGCAAGTTTTCCCCGCCTTGAACATATTGAATCCCATATTTATTCCGCTTAGTTATTTTGTTTATGAAATCTTGCATGCTATTTTGGTATTACCGATATTTTATGATAGTGAAGTTATGCCGAATAGATGCATGTGCCGTAGGTTTGGAAACCGTTCCTTTGTAACCCTAGGTCTAGTTAGTCGGTCGAGATTGACCGGCAAGGTAGTAGGAATATAAGCGGTAGCTGTGCTTAGACCTGCTCTAGTTAAAACAAGTTTTTACAAAGCTCAGGGGGGTATGGAATCAAAACCCTCGGCTTGTTTATACACGCCGAGGAAATCTTTTAAAAAGGAAATATTTATGAAAATCTCAATGAAATGATGGAGGATTTTGGATTCGGGCGGGAATGCTAAGGGTGTTATGAGGAGGTAGAGTAGCCGGTTGCTACTTGCGGAAGGAATGGTCGGGTAGCCGGTCGCTACCCGTGGAGTTGGTTGGTTATTGAGTCCCGCTCGAATCGATTAAGGACCGAACCTAAGTGTCGCTGAATCAGTTCCCCCACCGTACGTCCACATGTCCTTTATGGGAAGGACTGGACTTGGTACCCCGTCTAATGTCGGAGCCCGGAAACCGTGGGAAGTTAGGGAGTAGTGCTAGTGGATCCGGGAATCTCTAGAGGATCTCCACGGGACTGCGTAGGGGAAAAACTCTTCGTGAGTCTCACTTTGTCGTGGGGGTTAAAACTCGGTAGAGTCCTACAAGGTACGTGGAACATGGTCCGACACAAAGGGGGAGAGTCCCACTTTTGTCATCCGAGATGTAAAAGGTTGGGTAGTCCTCCTAGCGAGTCCGGCTCTGGTGTGAACGCGGGAGAAAGGTCTCGTTGTAATAGCCCTGCCAATACACCACCTGAGGTGTATCGTTAGCGCTCGGCAATAAGGGTGAACTACATCTTGTGGGTAAAGCCGTACAACCTCTGCAGAGTGTTAAAAATTATTCGAATAGCCGTGTCCTCGGTCATGGACATGAACTGGTAAGGCCACACACTGGTTAGAATATGTTTTGGTTGTGAAAGCTGGGAATTGAGATTAAGGACGTGGGCATGACGTGTCCACATGGTGCAATTTACGCTACTCGGATTGGTAGCCAGGAATTGCTAAAGAAAAGGCTAGCTACACTACCGGGGTAGTGTGAGCGGGAGCCGGGAGGATAAGCGGTGATGAGCAGGGCTATCCCACGGTGGAAATAAAGGAGAGGTAGCAGGGACTACCCGGATGAGGATGTGTTTCATTGAGACTATCGTTTTACAAATTCGCTTTAAATCTACTATTGTTATTTAAAGTAAAGACTTACATTTTCGCACAACATGCAACCTAGTTTAGAGCTCCCCTTTGAAATATCCCTTTGCATGAATTATACCGTAATATTCCCCGGAGGGGAAAGCTTGCGAGTACATTCAATGTACTCACCTGACTTGTTGATTTGGCCAGATGAAGAAGAAGAGTGGCGCTCTGAGGACGATGTCAGCGACCACGAAGGCTAGGGCGTTCTCCCAGTCAGTTGCCTGTGGATGGGCATATTGATGGGTCAATAAAATTGCGCTTTGCTACTTTCCGCTGCTACTTTTACTCGGCCAATCGGCTATGTTATTGACTAAAGACCATAATGGCATATTTATGTAATATACTCGGTATTGTATGTGAATGCTATCAAGTTCTTGTGTGTACCGACTACTGATCCAGGGATCGGTACAGTGAACACGAGAGATGTATCCGGCCCTAAAACCGGGTACGCCACAATTCTCCTCCTATCATATATAGCTAGTTCCTTGTTTTCCTCCTCCTACCTTTTACTTTCTTCTCCTGGTTGCTTTCTTGGCCTTCTTCTCGTGTGTTCTCCTTCTCCCATCACTACTCGAGTAGCTATGGTTTGGCCTGTGGTTGTGAAATAGAGTAACTATGGGGCTCTATTTAAAGTTTCTTTGAGGCTATTGTGTTGGAATTCAAAATTGTTCACAGCTTGACACCTTATTGGTGACTCTTGCTATAATTGGGTGAGTGCTGGTTAAGTGGTATGTGATGTGGATCCTGATCTATTTTAAGCTGGTGGTTGTATTACAGATGCCGGCAGCAGCTTAAGGCCCCCTTCTAGACGGCTATGGCTTGTGCGTAAGCCGTTCCAAGCTTAACTGTACACAGAAGCTCCGGTGTGGGGAAGCTCTGAGAAGCTCTTATCCCCTTCTAAACAGCTTCTGATATCTGAGCTTATGGCCAGAGGTGAATGCAGAAAGTCTATAATACCCTTTGAGTTATTTGGTTGCTATTTGGATGATAATAACATTATTTTTGTTCATTTTCGTCCAAATACTAGTCACAACTTCTGCAATGTTTGACATACATGCATCACTTCCTTTGACAATATTAATAATGGAAGTATTAACCAATCACAAGCACATTTGCTACCGAAGCAAATATTAATAATGCAATGAATCACACTATTTAAATTTCACTCAAATGTTACAACCAATACATACACCAATTATTCCAATACATACACCAATTGTTCCAGACTCCCGAAGGGAGAAAATTATTATGCATCTATACATGATTTTTCCATTAACAAATGTACACATATATTGTTAGAATCTTATGCAACATTTGAATCCCTACTTCAACATTAGCATCTGCCGATCCTAAATTGGGACTTGAAAGAATTTTGACCTATACATCATGGAACCAGTCATCCTCAGATCCTAAAGATAAAATTACTTGGCATCTGATGATCATCAACTACACTGCAAATGAAGAAACTACACTGCAAATGAAGAAAAATGAAAAGAAAAGGGAGATTACAAGATGGTCATCTCCGTTGAGCTAGATCTCGGCGCCGGAGGGAGGGGGCTTCGGGCCGGCGACGGAGGGGGGGCAGCGCGACCTTGGGCCGGCGATGGAGTGGGGACGGATCTAGAGCCTGCGTCGGAGGGGGGCTTCAGGAGGGCGGCGCTCCGCTGGTGGCGCATGGGCCAGCCACTCTTCTCCGGCGGAGGTGCAGCGCGCGGGGCGGCAGTGGAGGGGGCCCGGTGGCCGACCTCAGCGGCGGCGCCGGCGTAGAGAGGAGGAGGGCGCCGCTGGCGTGGGGAGGAGGAGGGCGAGGCCGGCCGGGGGGGAGGAGGAGACCGGCTCGGGATGGAGAGTGGTGTGGGGAGGAGGAGGGCAACGCCGGCGGTGAGGAGGGGAGCAAATCCAGGGCCGGCGGGAGAGGGGGAGGGCGGGGCCGACCGGGGCGGAGGAGGGCGGGGCCGGTCGGGGCGGGAGGGGGAGGGGGAGGCAGCGGGATCTGGAACATGAGGGAGGAGGCGGGTTGGCGCACGAGGGAGATGGAAAGAAGGAGAAAAAACGGTTCGGGAATGGCATTTCGGCTGTAAATTTGTTCAACGCCGGGGCAAACTCAGAATGAGTTATGTTATAAGCTCGGGAAGCACCTGAGGAGCAGCTTCTAGCTACCAACACAATATTGAGGAGCTTCTCCCCAAAGCCCGGTAGCTAGAAGCCCTTCTAGACAGCTTATGGCTTCTAGGGGCCATAAGCCACCTAGAAGCTGTCTAGAAGGGGGCCTAAGCCCTGAACAGAGCATTATCTGTTCTCTCCTTTCTTTCTAGTTGCCTATTCTGATGCCTTTTGTCACATGACATGGTTGGTTGGCTAAAATTCAAATTTGATTAGGATGTTGGACCTAGATTAGCTAGACATATATATGAAAGCTAATCTGAATTAATTTAATCAATGTTACATAATTGTGGAGGTTAATCTAAAAATAAGTTAGCTTTATGAAATCAGATTAATTATTTGCCTACATACTATTGAATAACTATTGTTGCCTTATCTCCAATGGTTGTCTTTTGATTATCGAAAAGAAAATCTTATTCCACTAAGTTGACTGTAAATCTATTGGAACCAAATCTAGTTTTTGTGTTCCTCAAGACTAATCTCCTGAATAAATTGCATTTCCAAAGGGGACACAAACATTCTAACTATTAATCAGATTTTTCTTTGTTTGAGCTTTTGCATGTGCGCAGGAAGCAAGAAGAGAATGAAGAAAAGAGAAGAATTTGACAGTGCAGATTAAAATTTTATTCTTGTAACATTTTCTCTAATTCATTTGTTGTAAACCTTTCTATAACATTAAATCTTTGTAATATTGTTACTTCATATTAAACATTCATTTACTATAATCTCTTTCGAAATCAAGAATTTTTTGTAATATTACTTTTCACTTCAATTATATTCAAATAAATATTATTTGATATGTCTAGAGCTATTCAAATAATAATATGTTGTATTAGATATTCTCATATACCGATTTTGTTTAACCATATTATGTTTTAGTTATTTGTTCAATAACATATCACTTGCTTATTTTTTTGAACTTTGTATTCATATTCCTTTTAATTTACCCTAGTTTCGTACATACATGCGTATAATGCGCAATAACATTTTCTAAACCGACTCTTTACCGGTAATGAAATTTCAGGTTCTTATAGCTATCGTCGGCAATTAAGGTAGCATTGCAAACTACGGAGTTGAAGACAAAGACGAGATAAATAATTGAACACGTTCATCTACCGATGGACTCATGTTGTTTTCTTTTAGTGCTGAATGAATGCAAAGTTTGATACTTGTGTAGTTTGGTCGTAGAATTATCGGAAGATATTTCCAAAGAAAAAGAAAATCATGATGGTGTTAATGAGTATGAGCCCTTGGATATGGATCGGATCGCCACAGCTGCACATACGTTCTGGCTGCTGGGGTGACCGCGTCCGCCATTGCCATTGCATTGACCCCTTCTCTTCTCTTCCCAACCCTCTCGCTCGCGTCCATCACCACCGCCACCGCCACCGCCACCGCCACCGCCACCGCCACCGCCATGCCCGCGCGGGTCGTCGCCGAGATCGCCGCGCTCCCGGAACCCCGCGGCCCCATGCGTCGCCTCTGCGGAGACCTCGCGCGCCGCGTCCGCCTCCTCGCCCCGCTCCTCGACGAACCCTCCTCCAGCTCTTCATCGCCCGCTCTCGCCGACGCCCTCCGAGCCGCGCGCGACCTCCTCCAAGCCGTCCACCACGGCAGCAAGATCTACCAGGTACCTATCCCGTCCTCACTCTCCTTCATCTACTACCACCACCACCACCACCACCACACCAAGGATTAGGATATTTTAGTCACTGAATTCACTCACAGGCTATGCAAGGGGATGGTCTTCTCGACAAATTCGCCACCGTGAACAAGCAGATTCAGATGGCGTTGGATCAATTGCCCTACCACACCTTCGACATGCCTGAAGAAGTGCAAGAGCAGGTACCAATCGCCTCTTCACTTCCTTTTTCAAACAAGGATCTGCTCTTCATCAGAATTCTCACTCCAACTCTCACCACGGGGTGCCGCTCTTACAGGTCGCGCTTGTGCATTCTCAGTTCAAGAGAGCGGCAGCGAGAACAGATTCACCAGATACACAGCTTTCAAGGGATCTGGCTTGGGCTCTCAGCGACAAGGCCTGTGACGCTGCGCTTCTAACAAGGATCTCAGAGAAGCTGCAGCTGGAGACCATGGCAGACATGAAGAAAGAATCTGTTGCCCTGCATGAGATGGTCATTTCCAGTGGCGGCGAACCAGATGGCTGTGTCGATGAAATGTCTTCCTTGCTCAAGAAGCTCAAAGACTGCATAGTCGCTCAAGCTCCAGCCACCGAGAACCTCGGTGATAGATCTTCCTCCATAAAGCATTGGTCTCCTATCATCCCAGATGAATTCAGATGCCCAATATCACTTGAGCTGATGCAAGACCCTGTCATTGTTTCCAGCGGCCAGGTACATGTATTCAATTGTCAGGGAAAACTAGTCATTCTTCTTCAAGCACATTGCTGTGATTTAATGATCATTGTATTCTTTTCAGACGTACGAGCGATCTTGCATCCAAAAGTGGCTTGATTCTGGGCACAAGACCTGCCCTAAGACGCAGCAGCCCCTCTCACATACTTCACTCACCCCAAACTTTGTCCTCAAAAGCCTGATAGCACAGTGGTGTGAAGCCAATGGTATCGAGCTTCCCAAGAACAAAGCGAATTCTCGCGATAAGAAAGCAGTGAAAAGTTCTGACTATGACCATGCTGGTCTAGTCTCACTAATGGATAGGCTGCGGAGCGGGAACCAAGATGAGCAACGGGCAGCTGCAGGAGAGATCCGGTTGCTTGCTAAGAGAAACGTGAATAACCGGATATGCATTGCTGAAGCAGGAGCAATTCCCTTGCTGGTCAATCTACTCTCCTCTTCGGATCCAAGAACGCAGGAACACACTGTCACAGCACTTCTTAACCTCTCCATCCATGAGAACAATAAGGCAAGCATTGTGGACTCCCATGCCATCCCTAAGATAGTGGAAGTGCTGAAAACTGGGAGTATGGAAGCCAGAGAGAATGCAGCAGCCACGCTATTTAGCCTGTCAGTTGTGGATGAAAACAAAGTAACTATCGGCGCTGCTGGTGCAATACCTCCACTCATCAATCTTCTGTGCGATGGGAGCCCAAGAGGCAAGAAAGATGCAGCAACAGCAATTTTTAACCTGTGCATATATCAGGGCAATAAGGTCCGGGCAGTGAAAGCTGGAATCATCATCCATCTGATGAACTTTTTGGTGGATCCTACCGGGGGAATGATTGATGAGGCACTCACTCTTCTGGCCATTCTTGCCGGTAACCCAGAAGGCAAGGCTGTAATCACGCAATCGGAGCCAATTCCCCCACTTGTGGAGGCGATCAGAACTGGGTCTCCTCGCAATAGAGAGAATGCTGCAGCCATTCTATGGTCTCTGTGTTCTGCCGATGCTGAGCAAATCATGGCTGCTAAGGCAGCTGGAGTGGAAGATGCACTCAAGGAACTGTCAGAAACCGGCACAGATCGTGCAAAAAGGAAAGCTTCTAGTATCCTTGAACTCATGCGCCAAGCAGAAGAGGCATGAACCAGACAACATAGATTTGTCGAAATCTGAGGTTGTGGCATAGCTATAGCCAATTGTACACATAAATACTAAATTGCTCCTGAATAGTGCTGACATTGATATGTTTGTGTCTAGGCAGATCTGCTAAGAATTTTCTGTAAACATATAAATTGGTTGTATAATATTGTAACTCAAAGCAAGTTGTACTTCTTGATAAGAAAATAGTAAATAAAATTCTGTGTGATTTGATTTTCTGGTTATTATCATTTCAGGTCTCGTGCCTGCAAATCGATTCCCATTTTGCTTGTAGAACAGGAAATTTTCATTTGAAGCGAAAAGGAAGGAAGTTGTTTTCCCCTTGGGCAGCTCTGTGCTTTTGGGTTGTGTGTTTCGTGGCTTCATTCTGAAGTAAGCTCCTTCTCAGAAAATTCTTACTGAATTTTAGTTTTTCTTTCCATTGTTTTTGTGGAGATTGCAGCCATCCATTACTGGGGTTAATGTAGCTTGGCTTATTTAGAGTTTAGACCGACATCATGCAGCTATATATTATCGTATCATCTAATTTATTGGAACAACACTGGGCACATTTTCTCTTGATAAAGTAAATTGGGATGCGACAGAATATTAACATGATATATAATCCATTTTTGGGTGAGTTGCTTATAATCATTCTGAGTCCACATGCAAGCAATTTGTGCCTTTAAGTTTTTGCTAATGTTATCCCTGGGCTCCTCTTAGATCCGTAATTAGTATGTTTGCATCCATGAATATGCATAGAACCAGCCAGTAAACAGTTACTTACTTACTGTTGCTGTTCTTATTATTCAATGGAATCAAACAAAACGAATGGTGTCATTGCACATGCAACTAAATCTGTTTGCAATCAGAAGATTCAGAACAGCTCTTGAGCTGTGCTGGAACGATAAGAAAGAAGTGAAGAATCCATGAATAATGGCCAGTTCTGCGCCCAAAACAATATTAGACGCAAGATGGAAAACATACAGAGAACCAACAAGACAAGACGGTGCTGAAACTGTAGGAGTGGAGCATGTCACACAATTCGATGGTAGCTACTTGCAAACTACTAGTGCTGATACACGAAATACTGGAGGAAACACATAAGAGAGAGTAGAGGCAAGATGCGGCCACTTCACCAGTAGGATATATATCATCACTACATTATTATGATGTGTGAAATACACAACATGTTGTGACCATAACTAGATGTCTAGAAATGTTGTTCACAGAATCTAGTCTTTTCGGACCATGTCAGTCATATCTTAGCATTCTCGTATTCTTTTTGAGAACCGGAGAAGATCTGGTCGTTTATCAGTACAATGAGCTTAGAGTAGATTGTTGGGCATCATGTTGCCCATGTGGGGACAAGTGTCCCCGTGTTGGATACCCTGCAATTCTAGTCAATTCCAGCAGAAAGCCATTTCCCCTGTCTAAAAAATATAGCAAATGAATGTAGCCACTCGATGGGAAACACTGCTTCTGCTGGCACGGGGCACCATGTTCCTCTGTGAAAAACAGGGTGGATATGTTTGCAGATCCTGTTAATACCATTGCTGTTCAAAGGAGATCTCTGAAGCATTAGATTCCGGTGAGTAAAACAGAACATAATTAGTGGCTGTGTTCTGTTTCTGTAAGGAATGGCCAGCTACTTTTAGTCTTATAATAGGTCAGTCTGGGGTTACTATTCATATCACTGGTTAAACTTACTATGCATCTCTCTCAACTTTAACCACTTTATGCAATTTTGAGGTTCATTTGGTTCCATGCCACTTCATCTATCTACACATTGTGCATGGTAAGTACCATAGTACCCTATTCCTTGTAGCCTCCGCATCATTTAGTTAGTGAGACAAGAGATGCAGAAGTATAACAATAAAAAAACTCCAGCCCTCTCCTACATTACAGTATGTTAGTACACACCAACATGGAACATGCAGCAGCCCAGGGGGGCCTGTTTGCATGCATCACATGGCCAACCAAAGCAACACAGAGGACACCCTTCCAAGCTAATCATGCATGCCCATATCATTTGCTTGCTTAATCTTTCTCAGCTCATATGTCTTTGCCCCCCTTGGTTTAATAAGCAATACCACTTTCTTGTGTGATGACACAGCTAAGATCTAATCCTCACACTTAAACAAGTAAGCAAGTTGGGTTGAAGACATCTAAACGCTGGCTTGGTAGTGGTGTTCAACTTTGCCCTTTGACCACAACCGCATGTACCTAATCAAGATTCCTATACTTGTTACAACCAGAACATGCATTGTGATATTATTCTATCTTCACATGCGATATTAACTACGGCTGATTCCATCTTAGCTAAGCGCTCCCTATTGGCTTTGTGCATCATGTTGCTACAATTATATGATAGATGTTAGTAATTAATATCTTGGTTACTTGTTATCAGAGGGGATCTGGATAGGTTGCGGCTGGGAATAAAATATGCATCCGTGCAGGCCGTCCGATTAGGAAATCAATGGTCAAGATCCAATTCAGCTTGGTTGTGAGAGATCTGTGGTGGGAAATGGCCCATGTTTGATCTTGAGCGTTGATTAATTCCCAATGTGTGATCTTGAACGTTGGTTACCTGCCCAGACGACCTATGCTTGTCGCTTAGTTTGTAGTGAATCTTTATAAAGGGACATGCATATACGGGGGTGAGCTATTGGGGTTCTAATTACTAGCTTCAGCCATCAGGTGACATCATCTGAGAAGAAGAATGGGGCACATTGCTGATCCTGCCGGTGCTGTAGTCGTCGGTTGCAAACTGCTGCCCATCTTCAACGAGAATGGCATCGTTGACGGTGCGATGAAGAAGATTGTGCATAGGATCGATGGGAAGAAGGCGGTTGCTCGGGTGAAGGAGCTCCTGAAATGGGCTGCTCAGGCCAGGCCTCACAGCACTACCGTCAGTGGCAAGAAATGGAAGGTATATATTCTTAATTTGTTTCCTTTTGAGTTTATTTGCACTGGTTTTTGATTACTAGAACACATCTGAGATCACTAGTTGCTTCTTCTGTTAATGTTTGTTGCACGAGTGCATCTGTTGTCAAAGATACGCATATATGTTTTTTCTTTTGCAAGTTTCTTGATCCAGGTAAGATGTTTCTTATACGCTAGTTTCTTGTGGATTGTTTTTGGTCAGAAGGTTCTGAGCTTCCAAGCAAGGGATGGTGCTGCAGCAAAGTGTGGCCCCAGCGATGACATGAGCTCCGGGTCCGGGAAGCAGAGCTTCAAGTGGGACGTGGGGAGCTGCTCGTCGGCGTCGTCCGTTCTGTACTCGCCGCTGTCGTTTGCCTCGGCGCCTGCAAAGACGGAGCATACTCCGTCGAGGAATTACATGTCGCGGATGTCGTCGGTGAGCCAGAAGAGCTCGTCGATGTCGATGTTGGAGCCGATTGCTGGTCTGTTGTGCAGCCCAAAGGAGGAGGAAGCCTGCAGGATGGGGCAATGGATCACCACAGATTCAGACTGTGAGTTAATTGTAATATATATATGTTTGATGAACAATTAATTTGTTTCTGTAGTTGAGCTAAGCCAGTGTGTTATTACTGGCTGATTTGCAGTTGTGGTGTTGGAGCTGTAACTAATTAAGATGGAGGAGGCAACAGCATGCATGCTTGTAGGGAAGGAATTCAGTCGGGATTCAGAAGGCAAGGGGCAAGTAGAGTAGGGATGGGTAATTCAGAGAGAGAGAGAGAGAGAGAGGCTGGGCCTGCATATATGTAGCAGAAAATGGTGAAATGGCAAAGAACTCAGGCGCCGTGTAATAGTCTTAACTAGAGAGGTGAGGATATTCTGACGGACAGGCAATGAAGCAAAGCAGTTGATAAGGAATTTACATGGCTCAAATGGTCTGGATGTGGTGGTGGTTATTATTAATCCCATCATAATTTTGTATATGCATAGTTGGTGACAGGCACCGTTGCAGTTGTAGAGGTGGCGAAATCAAGATAAGTGCCTTGATTGATATGATCACTAATCCACGAATCTTTCATGTGCTCTCAGCTAAATTTGTCAGAAGTAAGCTAAACCAGTGGCTAAATGCATCGCGTCTTGATCCCACAAGGCCAATAATAAGAAATAAAAAAGAATAGAGTAATAAGTGAGTGAGAGAGTTATCCATCTGCTGCTGTGCCAGGCACCGCTCCCGAGGCGTGATGAAATGCCGCCGCCGCCGCTGCTGCTGCTACGGCTCGGAGTCGGACTAGCTCCTTCCGCACCGGCCAAGCCCCACCGCCTCCTCCCCAGCTCATCACCCTTTGGCCGGTGCCGCTGCCGGCGCTCCTCCTCCAGCAGCTGGTTCTCCAACGCCGAGCCCGGACCTGGAGACGACGCCACCAACAACGCTGGGAGTAGGAGCAGGAGTAGGAGGTGGTGGTCCGACGCCGACGACCTGGAGGATGACGAATTCGACGACGATGATGACGGCGGCGGCGTGTTTGGTGGTGCCAGGGAGGTGTTCGACGAGCCGTGGTTCTCCAAGGTCCGCCTGCTCAAGCTCACTAGTACTACTAGCTAGCTTTCTGCTCTTAATTGTTACTTGCGCTCACTCAGATTCCTCTTTCTTTTTTCCATTTGCCAACATATCTTTCTGGTCTGGTAACTGAAGCCCTTCTTTCCAATTGCAATTGCAGTTGCGAAAAAAGAAAATAAAACAAGTTGAATGTGAAGCTGAAATTGGCATGGCAGGTTTTCAGGGCGTACGGGTACGTGCTTCCGGTGATACTGGCGTCCATGTTGGTCGCGACGGGGCCGCAGGCTTTCCTCATGGCTATGGCCATCCCACTCGCCCAATCCGCCATCTCCTTCGCGCTCCGCACCTTCTTTCCGGGCCCGGGCCGCCACCGCGATTATTATCCCGACTACACCGGCGACGACTTTGAAGGCCAAGAATACAACACCTCCAAGACGTACAGAGATAGCAGCTACCAACAGCACTCATGGTCACCGGAACCAGAAGCAGAAGCAGAAGCAGAATCAGAACCAGAACCAGCAGGTGATGCAAGTACCAGTTCCAGCAGCAACAACACTGAAACTAGAAGCGGTGGTTATGGAGGATGGGATGAGCTCGACGGCCAACGCATGTCAACTACTACTACTAGGGATAGGCCGGCTGGTGATTCTGCTGCCGTGAAGAGGAGGCGGCCACGAATGTCAACAAGCACAAGGATGGGCAACAGCAGGTACTGGCAAGCGCCGCTGTTGATGCGCTTGCTGGTTGCAGTTTTCCCATTCCTCGGATCATGGTTCAGAATGCTCTAAAAGGTTGCCTCTTTCACAATGTACTAACCTACTCTATGTTTGTGACAACATATCACGAGTTTGTACCATCCATCATGCTAGCCCAACCTAATTCCTATTTCAACATGGAAATTAAATGTGATTCTACTATACAGACTCTTTCTTTTTCTTTTGAAAATCCATCAAGGACAAGGGCATTACAAATGCAGAGGCCAGGGGGTACATATGAGTGAACAGAGCAGTGATACAGACTCTTTTCAGTATATATCCAAATCTGATCTTAAGAATGCCACAAAAGAAACCATTCAGACACCGACCGACTGAATGCATATGGACTGACAAGCTGTGATACGAAGTAGGCATTCGGTTTTAGTTTTTCGATTTTTAAAGATTTCGATTCTCATAAATGGTAACCAAAATATGGTATACAATTGTATAAACCAAAATTTCAATTTCGGTTTTTATTTAAACCAAAATATACATAGCATTATAAAATTCAGAAATGCACCATCAATTCAGCAGAAATTTTGACAACATAATATATCCACCGAAATAATTTATGGTTTATTCTGTTAACATGTCCATAAAAATTTGATTTATTCAATTAACATGTCCACCGAACTAATAGCATATCCACGGAAATCAGTTTATTCAGTTTATTTTGGTTAACCGAGGACCAAAACCGAGTGCACCGAATTAAATTTGGTTTTCCAAACATATTTACCGAAATAATTTTAGTTTATGTTAGGTCGGTTTTTTCAATTTCAGTTTCTCAGTTTTCATACCCCGCTCTAGATATAATAACAACACAAGCTAATCTCAGGGCAAAAATAAAACCAGATATATAATACCAATCCAAGAACTGCACTTATGATTCAAGGATAGATAAGTTAGTTGTCTTTTGCTTGTCGCACTGCTCGTTCACTTGGTCAGCAACAGGATCAATCTCCAATAGACAAACACTCGTGCCATTTGGAAGGGACATAAAATTCCAATAGACAAACACTCGTGCCATTTGGAAGAGACATGAAATGCCACTTGTAATAATTTCAAAAATAAACACAATACTTGTTATGTCCTGATACTATTTGTTATGCATAGCAGCCCTGGATCGAATCAAAGTTTATGTGATACAGTATAAACGTGTGCGGTATCAAGACAAAGTAGATAAACCTCGTACAGGGTACCAAAATAATGACGACTAACAATCATAGCAAAAAGAAAAGATTTGGCGAAGCCGATCGCGAATTCTTTAAGCACGACTTCAAAAAAGTACAAGGATTTGACGCTGTCTCACAGCCCTCTCACAACTTTTATCACCCTCGGATTCTTGCCCTATACAAGAATCTAGTGCTGAAGAAACTTAGCATATAAACCTCTCTTGTTTGCACATTATTCTTTGATTGCTTGTGTTGTGTTCATATGACCACTCTTTCATGGGTTTACATAGATTTCCACATAGCCTCTTCCAAAGTAAGGAGAACTCTGAATCCTAGTAAGTTTCACTTTGAATCTATTTGCCTTTATTTTCCTTCAAGAGCATCGATTAACCGTTGTTGGACAAGAACATCATTCAACACACATTACCACCCACTGAAGTTTCCACCGTCGTCAAATTTCTCTACTTGGCTCCACATCATCAACACCGCTCTTGATTACGTGTTACTTGATGTCTTGCCGACCTTCTCACAAATCTGATTAATACAGCCTTGCCTCTAATACCACTTGTTATGCCTTGATACCCCTTGTCATGCACAGTAGCTCCTGGATCCGGTCAGAATTTGTGTGATACAACACAAGTATGCACGGCATCAAGACGAAGTAGATAAACCCTGTAGAGAGTGCCAAAATAATGACGACTAACAATCACGACAAAAGAGAAAATATTTAGCGAAGCCGATCGCGAATTCTTTAAGCATGACCTCAAAAGAGTCCAAGGGATTGTCGCCCTCTCGCAACACTCTCACACATTTTAGAACCATTAAATTCTTGTCCTATATAAGAATCTAGTTCTAAAGAAACCTAACATCTAATCATCTCTCGTTTGCACCTTATTCTTCGATCGTTTGATTGCTTGGGTTATGTTCCTATGACCACCCCTTCATGGGTTTATATAGATTCCCACATAGTCTCTTTCAAAGTAAAAAGGTCTCTGAATCCTAATATGTTTCACTTTGAATCATATTAAATTTTCTATCATTTTCTTATAACACACCTCTTGAACCCCAATAAATTTAGGATATAAGTCTAATGATAACTTTAATTTGGTCAACCTTACTACTAACGTACTTGTATCTGTAAGCAGGGGATTGGAAATTAAAAAATTAAATTGGTGCTGCAGCAGAGCAGGTTGCTTGCACATGAAACAATCAAGGAAGTTACTTGTCTAGGTTCCTTTCACCTTAATTCGATACGTGAATCTCCGCGTTCGATGGTATTTACAATGCGACACAAGAGATTCCTAGTTTTTACAGACGCCTCTTGTCTCGTCTACTTACCAGCTGCTTAATTTATCAATTAATTAGCTAGTACGTGTTAACAACAAGGCAAGGCCGGGGGCGGCGGCTGCTTCTTCTTAAGAGAGAAGCAAGAATGCGGGCGATCAACGATCTAGCATGGAGGCATCGAGCTCCAAGTCCAAGTCCAACAATGGCGGCCGGCTCCATAACTTGTATGCGCGGTACGAGCTGGGGCAGAATCCCATCGGAGAGGGCGCTTTCGCAGACGTGTACCCCGCCAGGCACCGCCTCACCGGCCGCGACGTCGCTGTCAAGATATTCCACACGGATGCAGCAGGGACGACGACGATCGGGGAAGAAGTGGAGAGGGAGGTCAGGATCATGAGGCTGCTCCGGCACCACCCCCACGTGATCCGCTTCTACGAGGCCGTCTCCCACGGCGGCGGCGGCGGCCAAGAGGAAGAGGAGCAGCAGCAGGTTGTGTCCATCGTGATGGAGCTGGCCGGGTCCGGGGAACTGTACAACCACGTCCTGTCGAGCCACGGGCTGGAGGAGGGCGAGGCACGGCGCGTGTTCCGGCAGGTGGTGGCCGGCGTCGCCTACTGCCACGCGAACATGGTGGTGCACCATGACCTCAAGCTGGAGAACGTCCTGCTGGATGCCGGGAAGAACGTCAAGCTGGTGGACTTCGGCTTCAGCAACTTTTTCGGGCCGGACCTCCTTCCCGCGGCGGACTGCGGAAGCCGTCTCTACGCTGCTCCGGAGGTACGTACTACGCGATTTCTGACCAGCTCTAGAGATCAGGGAGATACTGCTGGATTCATTCACTCCGTTTGCATGCAACGCAATGCAGGTGTTCGAGCGCAGAGAAAGACGATATCTTGGTCCAGAGGTGGACGTGTGGAGCTGTGGAGTCATCCTCTTCGCCATGCTCTCTGGTTACCTCCCCTTTGATGGCCCTGACGATTCCGCCATCATGAGGAGAATCTCTGTAAGCTAGCTAGCTAGAATCCATCTTATATAATAATTCACTACCTTAAATTTTTCAACCAACCATACACGAACCCTGCAGTGCCAGTGTGCAGTGTGTGATCGATGGACATGAATTTGCAGAGCGGGAAGATCAAGATCCCACCAACCCTGTCCGATGAGCCGAGGGACCTGATCTCAAGCATGCTTCAAGTTGATCCCAAGAAGCGGATGAGCATCGGCGAGGTGCGCGATCACCCCTGGCTCCTGCCCTCCATCCCTCGCTACCTCGCAATGCCATTGCCGCCTCGCCATGCCAACACCCAAATCCTCAAGGCAACCATATCCCTCTGAATTTGTTCACATGTCTCAACTAGTTGTGACGATGTTCCACATGCATGGCATGGGTACTCCATCACCATAACTCACAACACGATGCTTGCATGTCTTCAGGTTGCTGATGAAATCGTTGAAGAGGTAGCCAGGGTATTTGGATTCGACAAGAATAGCCTGGTCGAATCGCTGCACAGAAGGGTTGAAAACATGGTACCCACCGAAATGATCCATCCATCTTGCATATTTCTCAAAATATGTGACTGACAGGCCAGCGTTTTTGTGTAGGCGACAGTTGCCTACTATCTGATGTTGGACAAACGGTTTGACGCGCCCACTCGTTACCTCTGGACATTCTATGATGAAACAGCGATACAAGGTGCAGCACTGGTACTATACACTGACATACTCATCTTTCTATTCTATTCCATCTACTCGCAGGAGTATTTACCTACCTAGAGCTAATTAATTAGGGAAGATGCATGTTGTGTCATTGGACAGGCCACCGCACTTGACACACAATCAGGCAGCTGAGGGAAGAAATTAAGAACAAATCAAGATGGGTGCTAGGGCTCGAGGTGAACACGACAATAGTTGACGATAATCGCACTTTGGCCTTAACTAATTGGATTGACTAGTTCCATGAGTGAGACAATGCGCCGAGGCGCTGCAGAGATGCACGGCTACTACACAGACCCATCTAGCTCCTCTAGTAGCAACAGATCGGATGGAGTTCAGGATGCATGCTCTGACTACAGCGTGGTCGGTGCTGATACTATATGGAGTGTGTTTATCTAATTGATTCATCTGTGCCGTAGTTGTGATAGGCAGGGGGCGCAGAACTGCCTGGTGGATCTGAGGACCTCACCTTTAGCTCCACTGGCGTTATTCTCCGAGCTCAGAATACCAGCCTCTGTCCGTAATTTTTTTCTTTCTTTATTTGTTCTAAATAGAGCCACACCAAGCAGGAAATGATAATCTTGTAATGAATTTTGTGCACGAATTTAAGCATCTAGAACGAAAACATGACCCCCCCCACCGCTCCCCCTCTCGCCCCCGCCGCCGACACCACCTCCGCCACCCCCCGTCCGGCCGCCACCGCCTCCGCCCCCACCACCACCCCTCCCACCCCCGCCCCAGCTTCCCCCTCCCCCGCCGCTGCCCGTTTCGCCCCAAGAGCCCCCCGCCCGAGCCGCTCCCCCCCCCAGCTTCCCAGGCTTCAACCTTTTTCCCAGATCCAGATCTGGAGCTCGGGTCTGCTGAGTTCGTTCCTGAGACTCAGCTGCCAGGCCAGGAGGCCACCATCCAGAACGCACAGGTTCCAAGGGCGGCTCCCGTTGAGAAAGGAAAAGCACCCATTGAATTCATCCCGTCTCCGTCGTACCAGGCAGCTCAACCCACAGGTCGCCTCCGTCCGCGGAATGAGCTCGTCCCGTCGTATCAACAGCTGGAACCCAAGCTGGTTGCCCTTAAGGAGGCCGCCCACATTGAAGACAATGCGAACCCCTGGATTCAAGTCTCGCATCGCAGGGATAGGAAGTTCAAAAGCAGTAGCCTTCATAGCTTGCTGCCGCCCCAGCGGCGCGCTCAGAGTGCTCACAGGGAATTTACTCACAGTAAAACCTCCAACAACCGTTCTCTGCAGCTCAGGAGCGAGAGATTTCCGCCAATTCAGCAGCATGGGCGAAGGCCAACAACCAGTTTGAATGCTTCCAGGTTCTCCATTCTGCTGCAGAAAAGAGCAATAGGCTGCTGTTTCCGCTGTCTCAGCCCAGGCCACTTCGTTGCGGTCTGCAAGGACCTCCCTCGGTGCCTCCTCTGCAACCGCTCAGGCCACGTTGCTCGGCGGTGCCCTTCAGAGAAGCACCGGCGCTCCCAGGCCACAGGAAAGCAAGCTCCTCCAGTGGAAAGCGACTTCCCCCCCTTGCAGAAAGGGATGGCGCACGTGACAAACGCCTGGTCCCCCCGGCCAGATACTGTTCGCTGCTGCAGCAAGCTCACCACAAGGACGGCGCGCGCCGAGAAGGAGCTAGCTTCCACAGATGTGATTGTGCTGCTCCTGAATCAGCACTTGCAGAGCTCAAACAGGCAACTCTGCAGGATTCTAGCAGATTACTTCGGGACAAGGAGAGACGATGTGGATGTTACCATGCTAGGGGCAAAAGAATTCCTCGTCATCTTCCAAGATCCTGAAGTGCGAGCCAGCGTCCTCGAAGAGCAGAGTCTAAACATCGAAGACCTGCAGCTTCGGTTTAGGCCGTGGTCCAGGCTTGCGACAGGGAACTCAAGCCAGGCTCGGTTCCGGATTCGCCTGTGCATTGAAGGAGTCCCGCGCTCGGAGTGGGGTCCGGAAGCGGTGGCCTCCATCCTTGCTCAATCAGGCGTCCAGGAAGGAGGCTTTGACGAACCACTTGCCGACAAAGAGACTGCGTGCATGAGGGTGTGGATTTCCTCCCACAGCGTGGACGCGGTGCCTCGGGCTGGCGTATACACCACAGAGCAGGTTGCTCGCTGCCCCCCCTTCGCCGGCGGCCAGTGGTTCTGAGCACAGACGCTTCGCAGGGCAATCTCGTCCGCAGGGGCCACCGCTGCGGTTCTTATCGCATCCGGTGCTCGTTCATATTGACCAGGTCATCGACTACGAGCCGCCGGAGCGCAGCCCGCCCTTCCGCGACCATGATTTGCGCAGCCCAGCCAGTGGCGAAATCTCCCTTCCGTCATCCGAGGACGAAGGCCCTGTGTTCTCCTCCTTCCATTGGGAGCTAGGAGTGAGGGACGGCCCTCTCCGGCCACCTAGACGTTCAGCTCATGACAGGATCCGTCATCTTCCAAGCGATGACTCAGATGACGAGCGAGATCGGAGTAGGAGTCCTTCACGAGTGCGCCCCCCATCCGGCTGGGATGTGCCACCATGGGGAATGGGTCGCGGTGGTTCTAGGCGTCGCCTCCAGGCAGGAAACAGAGGGCATTCAAGCCGCGGCTCTAGAGGTGGCGGAGTCTCGCGTCCTCGCCACGCCGGAGCTGGGCTGGACCCGGCCGGGGGCTTAAGCGGAGATGGGGCTGACTCCCTCGCTCCCGAACAGGCCCAACAGCGAGTGCGTTCTCGCTCCCCGGAGCGATTCCCTTTCAAGTCGCAGCAAGCCGTCGAAGCTCAATTACTTCAACTTATGACACAGGTCCGTGAGTTGGACCTCACACCTCCAGATGCAATTGATCCGATGACGGATGAAGCGCTTATACTCCTGCCGCCTCCCCAACCAGAGAGGGAGCCACATGTTGAAGCCCAGCACCAAGCCGACGCCCCGCTGCCGGATACGGACACAGGGGGTTCAGAGATAGATGACAACATGACGTTGGCCACTTTCCGCGCGCAGATAACCCGCCCAGTCCCGCCCCCCCTGGCCGCTGAGATGCCACCACGCCCAATAACCAGAAGCAGGACGAGGAAAACTGACGCCAAGATGACAAGCTCCAGCCACCCCAACCCTTTGCCATGCGTCTCCGTGATGGAAAAGGCAAGGCTTGTCCTTATGAAAAAGCTTGGAATCCTCACAGCGACTGAGGAACCGGGAATGGCTGAGTTTGCCCGCTACAGAGAGCTCTTCAAAGATCCGTTGAATGAATCTACAGTCCAGGCGTTTGCTACTCTTGCAGGAGTGCTTGGGAAGCTGGACGTCACAGAGGTCCTTCAGGCCCAGGCCTAAGAGCTAGTGCAGTCGCCCCATGCCGCTCTTATGTTCATGTATTCAGTAATTTATCCCCTAGGTTCGTGTCGTTGTTGTAATCCAGGTCTAAGAACAGCTAAGTTAATTAAGAAGGAGCTGGTCCCAGGAACTTGCGATGAGACAGCAGTGCCCAGGCACTGTGTCTTGTTGTGCGCCTGTCGTTATTGTAATCCAGGTTTAAGAACAGCTAAGGTAGTTAAGAAGGAGCTGGTCCCAGGAGCTTGCGGTGGGACAACAGTGCGGAAGCACTGCGTTTTGTTGTGCGCCTGTTTCCTCTGTCCCTGTGCGTCATGCACATGTGTGGTTCAGAGTCCCCAATGGTGTAATGAAAACTGCTGCCTTGTGTGTCGTTTTTGTGCTCCCTACTCCTGTAATGAAGTGCAGGCTTTCCTCTGCAATACAGTCCAACACGAACGTGGCTGGAACACAGGTAATACATGACTCATAACCAGGTTAAGCTTCTTTCATGGAATGTTAGGGGTCTAAACAACTCGGCAAGAAGAGACGTCGTCCGAGAAGTGATAAAACAGAATGCCGCTACAATAGTTTGTCTCCAGGAGACAAAGCTCAACTCTGTAGAAGATGCAGACATTAAACAGATTTTAGGGCCGAACTTTGCTCACAGCTTTTGTTCGCTACCGGCAGATGGAACCCGTGGGGGCATTATTCTAGCTTGCTCACAGATGTGCTTCTCTTTAAGCAGTATCTCCCCAGCAGTCTTCTCCCTCACAGCAAACATTAAGCATCTTCAAAATGATCTCCAATGGACATGTACAGTTATATATGGACCTCAATCCGAGCACCAGAAACAGGCCTTCCTCCAGGAACTACGATCAGTAAAAGCTATCGCCCTTCCTAAGTGGGTTATAGTCGGGGATCTTAACATGATCTTAAAGGCAGCGGATAAAAGTAACAGTCTTTTAAACACCAGGTCGCTACGTGCGTTTAGAGCAGTGGTAGATAATTTGCAGCTTCGCGAATTACACTTGCAAGGCAGGCAGTTCACATGGACTAATGGACAATCAAACCCCACTCATACAAATATCGACAAAGTGCTATGCTCCACAGATTGGGACGCTGAGTTTGCCAACTCGCAGTTACAGGCTTTGTCATCCATGATCTCAGACCACTGCCCGCTTCTACTCCTGGGAGCAGTAATGGCACCAAAGCTAAAGACCTTCAGGTTCGAAGACTGGTGGTGCCAGATCCCGGGCATTCACCAAGTCATTGCTGACTGCTGGCACAGGGCGGCAACACCGACGGATCACATCACCCGCCTACACGTCAAGCTCTCAAGATTAGCAAAAACCCTACAGAAGTGGAGTAGGAACCTGTTTGGCAACACGACCTTGCAGTTTGTAATAGCATCCGAGATCATTCTACAGTTAGACAGGGCTCAGGAACTCCGAATCCTCAATGACATAGAATTAGAGCTGCGCAGAAACCTCAAATCCAGGCTGCTGGGTTTAGCCGTCATACAGAAGCTAAGATATAAGCAGCGCTCCAGAACTCATGGATTAAACAGGGGGATGCAAACACGCGATTCTTCCACCTCAAAATCAATTCACGGAAAAAGAGGAATTTCATCACCTCCTTACAGGTTAATGGCCAGGTCGCACATAGCCAAAATGAAAAGAAGATCATCATAGCTGAGCACTTCAACTCGGGGCTGGGAACGAAGAGACAGAGGCAGCATACGCTTAACTGGGAGCTCCTACAGGTGCAGCAACATGACCTACAGCATCTTGAAGTTGATTTCACAGAAGAAGAGATCTCCAATGCGATTAAGCTAATGCCAAATGACAAGTCCCAGGACCCGATGGTTTCACTAATCGTTTCTTCAAGACGTTTTGGGGGATCATCAAGGAGGATATAATCAGCGCCATCAATCAGTTCTGCTGTCTCAGAACAGACAGACTCCCCCTCCTGAACAGCGCAGAAATTGTTCTAATCGCCAAGAAGCAGCAGGCGACATCAATCAAAGACTATCGCCCGATTAGTCTCATACACGCCTTTGGGAAGATTGTCACAAAGATGTTAGCTACCAGGCTTGGACCAGAGCTCGACTCAATCGTCTCAACATCACAGAGTGCTTACATTAAGAAGAGAGGGATACAGGACAACTTCATCTACACTCAGAACAACATCAAAGCAATGCACAGGAAAAACATCCCGGGTCTCTTTCTTAAGCTAGACATCCAGAAGGCGTTCGACTCTGTGAGCTGGGAGTACCTCCTCGAGCTTCTACAAAAATTAGGCTTTGGGCCAAGATGGAGGGAGTGGACAGCACGCCTCCTAGCTTCATCTTCCAGCCGAGTCATAGTAAATGGAGAGCGGTCCGACCGTGTATGGCACCAGCGAGGGCTTAGACAGGGGGATCCCTTATCCCCTCTGCTCTTCATTATCGCAATTGATCCCCTCCAGAAGCTCCTACTCCGAGCCATACGAGTCAATCTAATCAAGCCGATCACAGGGATTGCCAACGACATGAGGATTTCGCTTATGCGGATGACGCGGCAATTTTTGCAAACCCCCACATTGAAGAGTTACAGGCCATACAAACCTGCTTACAGGTATTCGGGGAGGCGTCAGGGCTACATACTAATTTCCAGAAAAGTTGCATATACCCGATCAGATACTCGAACTTCAATGTTCAACACATCACGCAGGATTTTCACGCTCAGCTCAAACAGTTTCCATGCACCTATTTAGGGCTCCCACTGCACACCTCTAGATTACGCAAAGTGGACTTCCACCGGTGTTTGACAGGCTCGCTTCCAGGTTAGCAGGTTGGAAAGGTAAACTCCTCTCTCGAGCAGGGAGATTGACGCTTATAAGCTCTGTGTTTATCGCCATGCCTAGTATACTTCCTATCTGTTTTCAAGCTTGAGAAGTGGGCAGCTAAAAGAGTTGAGAAGACGCTCAGAGCCTTCCTTTGGAAAGGCGATGAAATGTGCTCAGCAGGTCATTGCCTTGTTAATTGGAAACAGTCTGCAAACCAAAATCCTTGGGAGGCTTAGGCATCAGGACATTCAGAGTTTTGGCACATCGCTTCGTCTTCGTTGGCTGTGGGGCGAATGGAGCAGCATCAGGAAACCTTGGCACGGCCAACCGATTCCATGTGATGATACAGACAGGTCTGTGTTCCAAGCCTCGACCACCATCCTTCTTGGCGACGGCCAAACGGCCAGCTTCTGGACGTCTAGATGGCTACAGAACGTCTCACCACGTGAGCTCGCCCCAGATTTATTCACACTCGTCAGGAGGAAACACAGGACAGTGGCCCAGGAGCTACAGAACAACAATTGGCTCAAGCCCCTACGAGCAATTCACACGACCGCACAGGTTCATCAGTTCATATCATTATGGAACCGTATCCAAGATGTGCAGATCAATAACCAAGTTCCTGATCGTATCTCTTGGCGCTGGACGACAATGCTCAATACTCCGCTAGATCGGCATACAGGTTTCAGCACATAGGGAAATATGCCACCTTCGACGCGCCCACCATATGGACGGCCCACGCAGAAGAAAAGTGCAAATTCCATGTTTGGCTCCTCATCCAGCACCGAATCCTGACGGCGGATAAGCTAGACAGAAGAGGATGGCCGAATGGCTCCATATGCACCTTATGCGGAAATCAAACGGAGACAGCGCTTCATATTACCATTCAATGTCCTTTTGCTAGACAGGTGATACGCAAGATTTCCACAATGAACAGGATCGACCCGCAAGCTATCCTTCACTCAAATCAAGTAAACCTCTCCAGTTGGTGGCAACTCAGCGGCGCGGCAGGATCGAAGCAAGAAAAGAGAAAGCGGCACGGTGTCATTGCATACGCGCTTTGGAATATTTGGAAGGAGCGAAACGCTCGAATCTTCAACAATGAATACAGTGACGTTCAGAGAGTGGCCGAAAAGCTCAAGAAGACATCGTCGCTAGGAGATTAGCTTTTGGTCGGACTTCGAACGATACTGGAGACCCCTTCGTAGCCATGCTTTAGCCGATGTCGCCCTTGGGGGTTTTGTTTTCTTCTGTTCCTGCTTACATGTACATAGCATCTTTGAACTTTGTTCCATTTTATCTTCCTAATCTATGAGAGAGGCAGAGCTCCTGCCATGGTTCTTCGAAAAAAAATAATCTTGTAATGAACTTATTTGCAGCACGTCACGTGAGACGGTGACTGAATTCTCTACTCTTGCCACTCTCTCTAATATGTGTATGATTGGATGTTGTTGTCGTATTTATGGGCTAGCAATGAAACTCTGTTATGCTTTATATTTTAGTAGGGCTGGGGTGAGCTAAAATAAAGTTTGTCACGGTATATAAACTAAAAATAGACTTCTTTATAATTATGATTAGCACGTTTGTTTCTATTAGCACAAATTTTAAAACTTATGTTAGTTATTTTCAGATGTCGTGGAAGTTATATTAGTCTTTTCTTAAAAGTTAGTTCAAGACATTTAAAAATACATTTCGTTGAACTGAGTAAACTAGAGCTAAGAAAAAAAATTGCATACCGCTTGTGCCAATGTAATATATTATAGTGTCTCTAGTACTATCCTTAAATATATTAGTAGAGATCTCCACAAAATACGTGTCTAATAAATATTTTGATAGAGATTTCTAGAGACGTGTAGATAAATAGAAACTTATAGTGTTTATGACGTGTCTATAAGTGATTTCTCCTCAAATCGTTGGCATTGCTCATTTATGCTTAAATATGTTCTTCTTGTACGTTTTGAGGTTCAACAATTGGCTAGCAGCACATGCTTATTAACGAGGTCAGCACGTACACCTAGCCATGTCGCCATTTATGCATCTCGGTTGTCGTGGTAATGTGATGCCGACGACTGAGACCACTAGACGGATTAATTAGAGATATTGTGTGCACGCACGCGTTGGATAAACGAAGATTCCAGCATAATCAAATCGAGAAGAGAATGAAGTGAAATGCAGAGGAAGAAGATAATTGTTGAGAACAATATATGCATGCATGCGAGAGGAGGACGGGTTGATCGGTAATGGCAGTTGAGAAGATGGCGCGCCAGCCAAACCAACAATTAACCGCCACGACTCACTCCCGCCATCAGATCAGATCAGATCACATCCCATTCTCCCTCCTGCCTATTTCATCGCCGCCGCTCCACCGCCGGCCGGCCACCTCGCCACGCGCGCGCGCATCGATATACATACATGTGCAGATCGATGCACTAGATGAGTATTCTGCATGCGCAGGCGCCGCCATGGATCAGCTCTTGTACGCCTGCCACAACTGCGCCGCCGAGCGCGCCGTCGTCTTCTGCTCCGCCGACGGCGCGAGGCTCTGCCTGGAGTGCGACGGGACCGTCCACGGGGCCAGCACCCTCGCCGGCCTCCACTCCCGCGCCCCACTCTGCGACGCCTGCGGCGCCGCGCCCGCCGCGCTCCGCTGCATCAGCGACATCGACCACCTCACGCTCTGCGCCGACTGCGCCGACCGCCGCGCCCCCGCGGCCAACTACGCCAGGTCACCCATCGAACAGTACACCGGCTGCCCCGCGCCGGCAGAGATCTTGCGGCTCCTCTCCGTGGATGCGCCGTCCACGCAGGAGGACTTCGACGACTGGCTCGCCGACAAGCTCCCGCAGATCCTAGAAGAGGTTAAGGTGTATATACCAATCAGCTAACTTACTACCTACTCATTCTTATGATCTGTTCATTTCAGTCTTTAATAAAAAACCTCATTGTTTTGCAAACTGAAAAAGAAATACAACAGTCAATATATTCTAATTGGTGCGTCATGTGGAAGAAGAGATATTCACTCACATGCGGCTAACATACATAGAGCACACAAGGAGGTGGCTTCTTCTTTGGACATCGGCTAGAGAGACCTATGGGCCCTTTCCGGGAGTAGCCCACATGGGTTGTATTAGTTTCTAGCTCAACATCACCATTGTAATTGACCATTTTCTATCTTCTTCTTGATGGATACTCGTATCATCAAGAACAAGAGAAAGAGCTAATACCATGTTCAACCCACGATACATAAACAACAAAATGATTTAGGAATTGTTAAATTTATCTATATGACCATACAGGATGAGTATAAGACTTGAGATAAGACTGAGAGGACGAACTTAGATTTAAGTGGACAAATGTGAAACACAGCAAAACGAAATGGGAGCCTAGAGAACGAATATTGTACTTTAGAGAAAGACATAGAAGACAAACGTGGGAGCTCTTTAAGAGAAAGAAAGACTCACAAAGCCACATACGAGGCTTAGATAGCGAGAGGACATAAAACGGATATAGGAGTCCTGGAGGATGACAAAAAGACTTTGAAGGAAGGCACATACGAGAGCCATGCGGACAATTCCATCTTACAAAAATTGGGCTTGAATAGGTAACAAGTAGTAAATTTGAACCGAGACACGTATTACGCGAAGGATTTCAACGTGCCTTCAGTAGGCTTACTATTTCTATCAATTGCAATGGCTCTTTTTAAAGAAAATTTTTAGGGTAAGTATATGTGCCGATGTACGTAGACTCATCCTGTTTTGTATTGTTGCTATTTGTCCTCATTTCATGGAGGATGGCTCACAGATATGCGACGGAAATGGGACAAGTACGATAGGAGAAAGAGGTTGTGATGACTGGACAACCGCAGCGCTCGAGAATAGCAGCGGCGTGTTTGTTGATCAGCCTGGAGCAAATTCACTCACTTTTGAGGTATAACTAATTAACAGCTAGCAGTGGCTCTATTTGAAGACAAAGATTACATGCGCGCATCAGTTAATCGCTTATTTGTTTCTTGGCAGGCACAGCGGTACCTTTTCTCAACGTCATCGTCCTCATCATCATCATATTCATCTTATTCATCTTCATCACGGCAGCCAGCTGCTGCAGTGACGACTCTTGTGCAGTCCGATCAGTCGTTGCTTCTTGATGGATTCCCTTTCTGCCCTACCTTACCCATCTCGCCACCGGAGAAGAACAACTTCCAGGACGCCAACAAGACGATGAAAGCTCAAGAAGATGCCAACACCATGACGAAGAAGCGGGAGGAGAGGGACCGAGCCAAGCTCAGATACAACGAGAAGAAGAAAAACAGAAAGTACGTAGGTGACACGCACGTACTCTGAATCTTTGATTACGATGCATGCGAGGTTGAATTTCGTTTTGCACGCAGGTTCTGCAAGCAGGTCATGTATGCTTCCCGTAAAGCAAGAGCCGACACACGAAAGCGAGTCAGGGCCGATTCGCAAAGGCTACCAATGAACAACATATACTCCGCCACCCCGATGCATCATAATATATTCAACCATGCATCTCTTCATTTTCTAGTTTCATTCTTTAAATTTCTGCATATGCAAAAATGACGACATGAGATCAGTTTGAGTAATTTTCTTCAAACATGCAAAGCAAATAATGTCTATGTGGCGATGGGTGGGTAGTTGGGGAGCTACATTTTCTCTTAACTCCTCTCTCCTCTCCACCCTTGTCGCCGCCAAACAACCAGAATGGCGTCGACTTCGCCGGTGCGCGTCGTGTCGTCGCGCACCGTGAAGCCCCCGCCTCGGCCACGCGAGCGCATCCCGCTCACCTCCTGGGACGTCTCCATGCTCCGCGTCCGAGCTGGTGGCGCGCGGGCACGGGTGGGCGGCGGCAGCCGTGGGGCGCGCGGTGGCGGCGCACACGGACGTGGCCATCAGGGCGCGCGTGGCGGCGTGGATGGCGAAGCCGATGGTGTACACGCTGAGCTGGTTCGACCCGTACGGGACGATGATGGGGAGCTCGCCGCGGTTCGACATGTACGGGTGCGACTTCGGGTAGGGGAAGGCGGTGGCGGCGCGGAGCGGCAAGGCCAACAAGTTCGACGGGAAGACGTCGCTGTACCCCGGGCGGGAGGGAGGAGGCAGCATGGACGTGGAGCTGACGCTGACGCCGGAGCACATGGCGGCGCTCGAGGAGGACGAAGAGTTCTGGGCCGCCGTGTCGCCGGCGGAGGGGAAAGCCTGAAGCTTTTTGGCTTTCTGTTACGAGTGATGTTGCAGCTCGGTAAATCTGAAGTAGTTTTTGTGTTTGCTTATAATCCAGTCCGATCCAATAACGTTAGGCATTTAGCCCTGCTTTCAGTTGGGAGTCACCTGACGAAGATTGAAAATTCGCAGCTAGATGAACTCACCTGAAACTGACTAGCATGTTGGTGAATCTGTGCTTGAAGCCGAAGAAGCACAAATGCAATTCAGATGGTGCCTGTAATTTGCAGCGCTTTACGTGGCTAAATGTTGCAAGATCATATTTGTACCTGCTTTCAGTTAACGATAGAAAAAATCACCATGTTGGGCATCTGCATTGCATCTAAGTTTGAAATGAAGATGAAGTCTTACACAAAGCACATCACCACCAGATTTTGGAGGTCGTCATACAGGAATGATTTATACAGCAGTACAGCCATCAGATCAGACCAGAAATTCTTACCAACGAAAACACTCACAGCACCAGAACCATTCACAATGCACATGTGGGATTTGGATTTCCACACTGGCAGCAGGCCTGTCTTGAGTTTTAACCATACAGAATAAAACATGCAGAATTAACAGAAGAGCTTTGTCTTAAACTGTACAGTTTGACTGCTTCTCTTCTTTACACCAACCAAAAGCATCCAATTATCAACTCCCCACATCTATCTGTACAGAAGGGTCAAGGAGACAACTAGCAAACTCCCAACTCCGATTCAGAGCTTTTGCTTCGGGGGCGACATCCGTTGTGACAAAAACTAGTAGATGCGCCATGCCACACCAGAAATTCAGCACTAACCAATCTTCCTCACTTTTATACAATTTGGGACGCATACCTTTTCTTGTCTAGACAGTTAGACTTTACGGCGACTCCGAGCCTGGTTATAATCTACAAACTCCCCGCCATGAATTTCTCTCCAGCTGTCTCCTCTTTGTGATTGTCGTCCTCTTCATCGCCAAGGGGTTCCTACTAGCAACTGCTCCATCCCCCAGAGGCATGTGGATGCATATGCCATTTGGAAACGGCTCCTGAGTTTCATTCATGGTATCAGAGCACTTCACATCAAGAGTAATAGTCGTATAAATAAAACCCTCATGTAAAAGAATAGTCTACTTAAAAGCACATGATTAATTTGTTCAATAGCAGTATTATACTCTTTCATGCTTCCAGTATGGCTTTGCCAGATTGACATGCTGAATTTCAATGATGTTGCAACAATTATATACAAACATGATCGATAGTACCAGAAAAGGAACAAGAAGTTGCCGTGGACTCGTTAAAAATATGTTTCCCCGACAGGTAGTGAATTCTGCAGCAGTGACTAGTGTTCTGTGCAATACAAGTTCAGAACACAGATGTCCTTTCAGCATACAATGCAACAGGGCAACCTCAAGTCTCAGGAGGCCAACGGTGAAACGTCAAAGAATCATAAGTACCGCATCGGAAGTAAACAAATGGGAAAGGAACATATTGTTGATAGAAGAACTGAAATACAAATTTGTGTTATAATTCTAGACAACAAGACTTGTTTACCTGATTTCCACTCTCTGGCCCATTGGAATGAAAAAGAATGGGGTGGCATCTCTTGTCCTCATTCATCAAACTTGAATTCTGAAAATGTGAAATAAGTGCAGTCCTTCCCTGGATCCTACCATAAGCCAATGAGGCTACTTTCTCGCTGTTGAACTTCTCCCATTTCTTCCCATTAAATGCCTGCAAATAAAGGCGTGCATCGGAAAGCAGATCTTTCAAGCTATTCAGATTAATTATACCAGCAATCTAAACTGAAACAAGCAAGGGCCAATAAAGAAAACACACCTGGTAGAATGATATAATGTGCACAGGTGATATCATGTTAATGAATGCATAACCGACATTGCATTTGTTCTGCATAAAAAAAGAGTATAATTACACAGTGCTAGGCATCCAAATAAGTCCTCGGAGAACAACAATAGAAACCACATAAAATCTAGTACCTTGAAATCAATTGGCAGGTAGAAAAAGTCATATGTTCCTTTGTGGAACTCATCAATTGCAGCCAAAAGCATCTTAGATGTGTACCTATCAAATTCAGAAAAAGATGAGTGAGGACAACTAGTTAGCAGAAAAAGAACAAAAGAAAATACAATATGAGACCACATACTTGTTTGGAATGTTTTTAATCATCAATGTTGTCCGAGTATCCTCGCCTTTACGGATCTTCTCCAAATCAAGCTGATACTGCTTCTTGCTATCAGCTTGGAGCACATTGCTGTCAACTCGGCGGTTACGACCACGTTCAATGGAGCTGTCGTGTCCAAAATAAACCAGGTCCTTGATATGTGGGATTCCCAAAGTATGTTTGCCCCAATCTTGGTGATAGTATTGGTCTGAAGTTAGCAGAGCTATTGTCTGTCAGGCTTCCACTTAGAGCAGAAACAGGATTTAGAGAAGCTCGAGTAGCCATGTTCCGCATGAGGCCTCCACCATTTCGGTTAGCACCAATATTCCCAATGTTCCCAAACCTAACTTGATTCATAAAAGACGTTTCTGGTGATTCAGGTAAAAAGCCAAAGTGGCTCTCAAATGGAGCACCTGAAGGGGCAGACCCAACATGATGATGGTTCTGATCTGAAGACCCAAACAACGAAGTCTGGCGACCTCCATACAAGAAGCTTCGCCCCTGAGAGCGGCTATTAGATGACATTGCATGGCCAATTGCTGGTGGACACCACATGGATGATTGAGAATGTTCCGGGTAAGGCTTTGGGCTACCCCATAGAAATTCAGGCCCTGTTAAAGTCCCAGGACTTGAACTCATATGATCACTTTTGTGATCTTGGTATGAGCGAGAATGCTGAAATGGAGCACCAAGGGACTGGTTGCTGCTTGAGAATACTTGATCATATTTGGACCAGCTGCTATCCTTCCCAATTGGCGCAATCTTCACAGCATTTGACATCAGTGAAGGGGGCATTCCAATAGGACTCATTCCACTTCCAGTTGGTGACTTGTTGAATGCTTGCAACAAATTGTTATCGGTTGGACTACCATATTGAGCCCATGCCCCTGCTAGGAGATGATGTATTCCTTAGTTGTAAACAAGTGATTGAAAGAAAGAAGATGAAGGTAGGATAACAAGACCCAGACTAATCCAGTACAAGTACCAGGAGGAGAGCTAGCAATAGGTGAACCAACGTGAGGATGCCTATAGCTTCTCTGTTCATCTTGGTCTAGCTCAGGACCAAGCTGCTGCATCAAGCTAAATCAGAAGAAAACAATAGAAAATGAAGCAGATCAGATTGGTTCAAATGGAAGACAAATAACTACAGAAGCATGCTGTCCAAAACTCAAGGAACACCTCTACAGGAGCAAACTAGCATATCTACTGCTTAAACAATATACCAATCAGGAATTAGTCAACTGCCAATTAAAAACCTCGGGGAGTGCGCACAGGGGGCAAAACTATACAAACATGGCAACAACTACATCACAATGCTAATACAAAATATTAGGAAAAGCCTCAATATGGCAAATTGACAATGTCATGCCCATGCCAAACAATGAAATTTGAAACGGGAAAACACTAGCATATAGGCACAAGCAGACAAAATATTAGAAAGAAACTAACTCGTAGTCGTACTTTTTGCGTGTTCCACCAGGACGGCTTGGTTCCAACTTGATGCGTTTTCCAGCTATCTCACTCTTATTGAGTGACCGAAGAGCAGCTTCTGCTGCTCTTACATCATAGAACTCAATGAACTTATGGTGTTTTTTATTAGGTGTCTCTCTTATCTGCAAATAGAAATCAAACAACATCAGCTTGAGTACCAAAGAAAGATCTATGGAGCTGCAATTTTGAGCAAAAGCATAAATTAGGGGAGACAAAACTTGTGAGTAGCATCCTGACCTCCTTTACTTCCCCATATGCTCCGAAAATCTGGCGAACCTCTTCGTTAGAAACCGACGGATCTAAGTTAAAAATAACAAGAGTTCCCTGGTTTAAATCTTTGTCCGATGGATTCTCCTGCAAAATCAACATGGTAATCACTCCAATGAGTACTTCTGTGGGTAAGGGGATAAGGGTGCAAAGAGGAACATAACAGACCTTTGGGATGGAAAAATGGATGTCCAGTTTTCTCCTCCTCAGGGGCTTATTCTGCAATGAACGCATCGCACCTCGTGCAGCCCGGATATCAAAATAAGATATCATTACAAAACCCCTATGCTTCGTTGCAGTGTAAAGGGTTCGGATATCCCCGAATTGCTGAAATGACAATAATGAACACTGTCAAGACCAATTGAGATTCAATATCGATTAGACAACATAGCAGATGAAGGTGTCAAGATCATCAATGTCCTGCATACTACACTAATGCTGAGTAAAACAAACAAATCGGACTGGTAATGCAATTAGAAATACATAACTCTAACAACTACTGCATTATTACCTCAAAGAGAGAGCGCAATTCGGAGTCCTCAACATTACTATTAATGTTCCTCACAAACAATGTTCTGGAAGGGTGCTCCCCATACGGATGCTCCCCAGCCACAGCTCCGGCACTGTTTGACAGACCAAAATTGTTGATCCCATTGCCTCTAAGCCCATCACCTATACTCATATTCCCTAAACCAGCTGTGATGCTCTCCAAAGGGTCTGAGTCCAGCTCCATGCCCCCTCCACTGCCAAATACATCAAACTCCTCCAGTTCCTCTGCAGGGTTTGTCTGCCCAACCGGCTCAATCTCATTTGTGATCCCCGCGAAAAGATCATCTTCATCAGGCAACAGGTCATCAATTTGCCGGAGATCAAAGTCAAATTTGTAGTCATTCCCTTCAACACCATCGTCAAACTCTTTCAGTTTTGCGGATGTGTCCTCCATCAAAGGGGTGCAATGTGCAGAATCAGGAAAGTTTACTGAAAGAAAAGGAAATACACATGATCAGGAATACCAACACAAGCATGGGCACTGCTACACCATGGTACAAAATGTTAGATTTATGAGATTTTTGACACACTGAAGTTGAGACTAGTTAACAACAATCGGTACGCAGGGCCACAATTTGACATTTGGACTCTGTAATAATTTCCTGTTTCCTCTTCCACACATCCTATTGCACATATTTACCAACTCCCAGTAGCCCCACCACAGGCATGGGCGAAATAGGTATTTGTACAATAATGCTGGTAATTGCCACATGCACAGGCTAGAGCATACTAGTATATGCCTACAAATGTACTATGCTTGAAGCATCTTCAGAAGATGGAAAAATGGCATACATTTCTCATGCGGCAGGACCGGTAACGAGGTTGAAAAGATGCTTGCATCCCAAGCCCATTGTGTGCATTCATGGGCGGTGGCGGAGGGACTCTCCACGGGTTGCTGTTTCCGGCCATCTGCCGCGGCTTCACTGCAGGAAAACCTAACACAGCACAAAAGCATATATTCAGATACAGGAACAGGATAGCACATGTTTGTACCTAGAATGTGGACGGAATGATACCTGGTGGGTTGGGAGGAGCCGGTGATCGGTCCATCACTGCATTCGCCAAGGGATACCTACAAGAGCAAAGAAACAGAGCTAATTTTAGCATTAGGGTTTAGTTCTCCGCTTCGGACTGAAGCTAATGGCAAAATCGTATCTTTTTTTTGGCCGGGCGTGGATGAAACAAGCTTGGCACTACTGAATACTGATACAACTAGGGTATAATCATGCCATCGCCAAGTGAAAAAAAGAAAGAAGAAGAAGCAAATTTGATGGAAAAGAAGGAAATTCTTTTGGCAATCGAAATCGGTCAAACATTGGACTAGTGAAGCGTGCATGTCGGAATTGGATAGATACAAAGCAACCAACTTTGACTCCCCAAAGAGAGGCGGCACAAGCCATCCATGATCAATCTACGAACCCCCATAAACGATCCCAAATAAAGAAATAAATATGAAGAACACAGCACAGACTTGCTAACCGAGCTTGAGTATATTCATCCATGGAGAAAAGAAATTAAGACGAAACTAGAGCCTCCTCCCAGGACGATCACGCTAAACCCGCCAAGAACCCAAAATAATTGAAAGAGCAACTGACCTGGCGGCTCCTCCTGGTGTGGCGGAAACCCTAACCGATTCGTCGGAGAAATCTCTGTGTTGTGCGCCCGAGAAGTGGGGGAAGAGAGAAAAGAGGAGGGGAAGGAGAAAGGCGAAATCTTGCGCCCTCTGCTCTCTTGTCCCTCCCTCTCTCTTTTATATTCAGAAACAAAAAAAATGAATTTTTAGTAGTCGAAGCAATTGGTGTAGAAATTATCCAGAGCGAGAAAATAAAAATACATAAAGGAGTATTGGGAAAGGGACAGCTATAATGATTGGGGCCTTTACTGTTCTCTTTCACAATGGAAAGTGGGACCCCTCGTTTTGTGTGGCCCACCTGTCAGCGAGAGGAAGTACTTGGCAGCAGCAGCATAGGCTGGATTGGAATGGCGGCTTGCGTCCGCTCTCCTTCCCTTCTTCTCTCTCTAAAAACTACTCCACTACTCTAGGAGTAACACTTTCTCTCCCCTCCTTCCTTTTCATTTCCTTGTAAAGCTCTCTTGCTTTAACAACAAAATCATCGTACGGTATCAATTCTTAATTTTTGGCTTGCACAATTTTCAGATACCAAAATAAAAGAGGAGAGGATTGAGCTACTACATGGATGGATGTCGAAAGCCTTTTATGTCACTTGCATCGAGCTAGCAGCACTGAAGGATGATTGCTTAGCTCATTGACTAGCTAATCACATTCTTTTTTAAAGAATATCCACTCCATCACTAATCCCTTCCTTCGTTTGATACGTAACCAAGATGACTTGGATAGTTAAAACCGTGTGAACTCTGATCACCTTTCATCACAAGTTATCTTAGGACTATTCTTGTCTTGTTTAAGTTAGGAGTCAGCAATCAACATGCATGGCTAGGTTTTTCCATTTTAAAATAGTTTATCTTAACTCTGTCTGATTTAGGCTGCTTTCATGAACTCAAGCCAAGCAATTGAGCGATAGTTATCTGATTAATTAATCTGCAACAACTCAAGTAGTGAAATATCTAGAGCAAATTAAATCAAGATTCCCCAGACATTCACTACATGACGATTTCTATCAGGTCATATGATGATTCGCCTGATGAATTAAAGTAAGGAAAGAGACAAAAGCTTTGTCCAGCAACCAATACCAAACATAATATAATCATAACGTTCCAATTACTAATCAGCAGATAATCCCCCAACAACCAACACATGGACCACCCTCTAAAAAAGTTCATATGTGTGTTCTGCTCTACCTTTTGCATCCAGATAGAGAGTACAGACTCTCTGCTAACGTTGTTTCTTGAAAGATCTCTCTGCTAGCATTGTGCTGCCCAGTCCCTACCCGCTGAAAGCTTCAGAAACTGACAGGAGATGGTATCTGCTCTCTTGCAGCTGCTGTGCAGCCATGCGTTTGCTCAATCAAGGCTGCTGCTATCCGGATGCAGTTGTATGTCACACTCCCTCACTTTATTCTTTCCTTGAAAAGCTCACAGGTCACACACTCCACACGATAATCCTTATGATGCCATTGCATCACCAGTGCTGTTTATTCCTACTAGCTCTGGTACAGTGTTCATGCTCTCCTTATGTTACGCACATCAGTAATGGACAGCCTCTAAAATTATTGACGTGATTTGCTTATGGTGTACACAGGACATGGTTGTTCAGGCTACTGGATTACTGCTTTCTCTTTACACAAGTATGCTACAAGGTCTGGGAATTTATTTCTACCTGATAAGGCAGATACGAAGCAAGCTATGATCGGAGCTAATTTTTGTCATCCTTGTCTGCAGGCTCGCTGGTTGTCAGTCCATCGTCATGTGAGAAGTGGGATTTCAATCCAATCCAGCACTGGTAGTATTGAGATCCCGAGATGGTGAATCCAGAGCCCAGCGGCACACACGGAGGATCAGTGCAGACTCGAACATGAAGGCCAGCGTACCGCTCAGCCTGGATGGCTCATTGGCATCGGCACCGCTGATTGTCGCCTGCAAATTGATATCAAACACCATTCTTACACACAAACACAAGAACATACCCAGTCATACGCCCAAGGAATATCAATCGTATTAACGCGACTAACCTCGTACGTCGTGGTGTCTGGGCCATGTGGTGTCATGCAACTGTGAAGGCTAGCGCCTCCAGGAAGAAAACCATCTGCTTTAGCCTGCACAAGTTCAGAAAACTAACTTCCATATCGCACTCAAGAAATATGATCATAGCTAGTTTAATTCACCACAGAAAATAGAGGCAAGAGAGCATCAGACGTTACCTCATATACCCCATAGATTAATCCCATGAATTCGCTCATGCAGTTGCAATGATAGTATGGAGGTCAAAATGTGTTCTCAGCACCAACCATCAAGGTGGGAATATCACAAAATCAAGCAATGCGACACCAGGTTTATCAGTTGGAGAAGTTAGTACTGAAAATCGATATATGTAAAAGGTTATTAAACCCCCAATGAAGCAGATAAAATCCCCCAAATTGAATCACTATCTTGTCTTGCTCAGTGAAAAGCAATCACCTGTATTTACTGCTGGATCAGCATGATCAAACAGGACGGTATTAAATGGACAGAACTTACTCAGATCATACTGAAAGGAAAGAAAGTCAAGTCAGGCCATATGGCAAGTGCAAAATTAAACCAAGCAATTAGTCCACATACCACGACTTACAGATTTGTGTAAAGGCCTACAGAAAGGAGAAGACAAAGTTTAACAGGCGAAAATTACTCATGAGGCACCAGCACTGCTAACATGGTTGGTTACCTTGTAAGGGACATAATTTCCATGCCATGCGAACACATTAAATGGAGAAAAATCCTGTGTGGCAGTGAATAACTCACCACCATACTTCTGCACTATCACGTATCCAGGGTGGTGGGCTTGCTCAACCATGCAGTGGGGGAAAGGAAATCCCTTGCTGAAGCCAAACCATTAGCACCTGCAACCAATTATTTATTAGGCATCTCCAAACCACATAACCTGTCAACTCTTATAGCACGGAAATAAAAGGGAAGCCGAAAAGGCGAAGGTACTATTACCAATTGGGTCAAGATCAGGGAGCTGGAAATGCGTGCCGAAAATCTCAGAAACATAACCACGTGAAGGGCCATCATGTAAGTCGACAGCAAAGTGAAAACCTCGAGGAATGACAACAATTTCACCAGGTTACACTAGCAGCTTTCCGCATTCAGTTGTGATCAACAACTCTGGGCTTGATCGCAAAACCATGAAAGATAATGAAGATAGACGTTCCAATCAAAGGTAAGCACAATTGAACAGGAGTTGCATTAAGTAACTTTTTTCCTTTTCTTTAAAAAAAGAAAAGAAAAGTATGTTAGCACTTAAAAATGGTATGACATAGAACGGCACAAGTGGAAAAGGAACATGTGGTTATAACTCTATTGGTAGTGGGGTATGATGACAGAAAATGGTGGCTCTGTTGCTGAATCTGAGGTAACTCCAATAAAGGGACAATTATATAAACTGTCAAGTGACAGGACAGCAGAGACATAAGCGTGCAGTGCCTAGTTTGCAAGGCATAAGGCATGAACAAATCGACACATGTAACATTGTCACTGGATATGTATGAACAACTTACTTCCTTGTTGGGGTACAATGAGGAAATCACCATCTGCGTTGCAAAAGGCGCACCGATCCATGGACTTGTTAACAGCATACCTACATGAGGAGGCAGTCAGTTAGTCATCCATTGTCTCTCATGGAACATGATGCCATCAAGAGATTAATCTAAGCATTGAAGTGCAGTGGTGAACTGAAGGATCATTCAGGTGAAGTGTTCGTTCAGTTGAGCATCTTAAATTAAAGTACAAGGAGTCAAGTGGATCGAGAGGAGAGTAAAATAGATGGTAGTACATGTGAATCGCGTAACCGTGGCGAAGGAAGGAGCTGCCGGCGCCGCACCTTGGCGGGCCTCCACCGCAGCTGCGTGGGGGTGGCGACGGTGGTGGTGCGGTCGAACTCCCCGACAAGGCGGTGGTTGGTGGGCTCGCGGGGGTGGAACGGCTCGTGGGTCACCGACGGCTTGATCCGGTAAAGCCATCTGCACAAGCACAAGCACAAGAAGCAGCAGCAGCAGCAGGTGGTGAAGGATCAAGAAGGGATCTTGGATTCTTGGATGGAAGAAGCAGGAGAGACGGACGTACGTGCGGAGGTTGTGGTGGCGCGGGGTGGTGAAGGAGGTGCCCGAGAGCTGCTCGGCGTAGAGGCCCAGCGGGCAGAGCAGCGGGCTGTTATGGCCGCGGGGGAGCGACCCCGGCACGGCCTCCGACGAGAAGGTGTTGCCCAGCCCCGACAGATAGCTGTAGGCGCCGTCGTCTTCGTCACTGACCTGCTGCTGCTGCGGCGGCGGGTTGGACATGGCTGGCGAGTGGGACCGTGTGGCCGGCGACGAGTGGCAAGCAAGGAAGGAGCTCCGCAGCCGTCGCTCTTCGCTTGTCTGAAGTCTGAACTGAAAATTCTGATCCGAGTTGACTCAGCGTCGTCATCTACAGCTTCAACGGACCAGATTGGCTCTCCGCCACCACTGCTTGTCTGTTTCTACTATACTGTATCAAGATGCTTCAATCTCGAGTCTAAACCACACAATAAATGTCAGATTGTTCACAAGACTACGATTGAATTTGACAATTTTGTACCTGCATATACTACTACCTCTCAAGCTAAAACACAACAAACAAACAGCTAGCTCTGACTGCTAGAGCATGCATGCGTGCTACTGCTACCTGCATTTTAACGAGTGCGGTTACAGGTTTACAGAGACTAGTGAAACACCCCGAATCTGTGATCAACCATCTCTCCTCTGCCCCCGATTCCATGCCATGCCCATGGTTACGATCATGAGACTACTTGTGCAAATAATCTGAAACTCACCAAACTGCAACGTTGCTAACTTGGCTTCTTCAAGCTCAACTAGCCAAAACCTACACATGCATACCATCAGATTAGGCTGTAAGTTATGTTTTGACTTCATCAAAACAGTATCATTTCGAATCAATCTGTTTCGGACAACAGCGGGCACACCATCAGATTAAACCTTTCTACAAGAGATAAAAACCACACGACAAGATCAGAGACCAGTGGAGTAAATCATCTACTGCCTCTCCTATTTTTTTCACCTAGGGTAGAAATAGAATGCAAGCCTACATGGCTTGCAAAAAGGTGGGCCAACAAAACTATCCAAGAAAGCAGGGTGAAAGGAACCAACACCGATTGCATTTACCTCTGTGTGTGTGCTCACATAAAGTTGCACAGAGTAACAAGTTCTCACCTAACAGGCACCAAGCTACCTTGCATTGCAACCTTGTGGGTCTACACCCAGGCCACCGCATTGTTCTCACCCCGGCCTGGTAGTCCTGGTCATCCACATATACACATGATGCATCCATAGCTGAAGCTAGTCTTTCTGCCTTTCTGCTTCTGTCAACGAAAGCCATGAGGGGTTTTGCACTGGTTATAGTGGCACTGCTTATCGGGGAGCTGCATTGCGCAAGAACAGCACCATCACCAGCAGAGGCATTGGCGCCACCATCTCCAGAACCACAAGCACCACCGCAGCCAGCAACACCACCGCCGCGACATCGAAGACAGGGATCGCCACATAGACGAGCAGCATCGCCACCACGGACAGTTTCTCCTCCCAGACAGGATCCTCCGCCGCCACCACCGCAGTCAGCGGTTCCTCCGAAGCAGGATTCTCCATCACCACCACGGCAGGTTGTATCACCACAAGCACCACCGCCACAAGGGCGAGGGCGATCAACTACACTGTTGGCTGTACTACACTTCTTGTATTCGGGGACTCAACAGTGGACCCTGGAAACAACAACCGCCTGCGGACGACAGCCAAGGCAAATTTCCTGCCTATGGCATCAACTTCTATGGCCGGAGGCCAACTGGCCGATTCTCCAATGGCCGGCTAGCCACTGATATGTTGGGTAACAGAATACATTTCTCAATCTCCTTTTGCATATGGTACTATCTCGCGGTTGCACATCACAGGGTGCATGTGAGCAATGGTCGAACATATACAAGCATGCTAATCATATCTCCTTTTGCTTGTGATAGTGACACTATTGTATAAGATACTTAACTGACAGATTTGTGGTTATGCAGCGGATGAACTCGGTATAGAAAGGACTATTCCAGGCTTCCTTGACCCAACGTTGAAGCTGGGCCAGCTCAGGAAGGGTGTGAGCTTTGCATCGGCAGGCTCTGGATACGACGATACCACTGCCAGCACATTAGTAAGTCATCAGCATCAATTGTAAATATTTTCCATTAGATCACTGCATGAAAATCTGTTAGATTAGATAGCGATATTAGTTAATCAGTAAAGCACAGAACCCATATGTGACCATTAACATGAATAAATCTATCTCATAGTACAATTAACTCGTGGAGTAGGGCACAGACCCACGATTGGTCATGCAAGAAGGTACATCTAAACAATTTAGACAGATCGCTCTACATTACAGAGATAACAAAAAAAGGTACTTGTTTCATTCACTTCACTGATAAAGCTTACTTGGAGGGTACCACTAAAAATGCTGTCAAAGAAAACAAAACAAAATTGAGCTACTCAGGTACCATTACACATAGATATGGTTAATGAATTAAGCAGAGAGATTTTCTTATATGGTAAAGTTATCCCCAGTAACTTGTGTAAGCTTACTTGGAGGCTAAAAATTAGTAGTAATAACTAACTAAGCTTTTTACTTACTACAGCATGCGATGTCATTTCGGAGACAATTATGGCACCTTTGGCGTTACAAACTACTGATCCGAGCATTGCTCGGACCCAGAAGAGCAGAGAGACTTGTTAACAAGGCTACCTTGGTCATAAGCGCTGGTACAAACGATATGCTTCTCAACTATATTGCATCAAATCAGTCAGGTGCCATTAGTATGGCGCAGTACGAGAACTACCTGATAGCACGCCTTGCTAACTATACGCAGGTACGCATTTTAGCTCATCAAACTAGCATCCGGCACATCTTGATGTTAAAACTCTTTGTGATCCCGCTCTGCTGCAAGTTGCAGGTCATGAGAATGCTTGGAGGGAGAAGATTTGTGCTTGTTGGACTACCCCCCAATCGGCTGTTTACCAATTGCCAGAACATTGCTTGGCACAGGACCAGATGGATGCGACGGATACTTAAACCAGCTTGCAGCTTCATTCAACTCGAAGCTAATTCAGCTGTCGAATTTCATGAACTACCAGCCCCAAACAAGAACTGCCTACATAGATACGTATACAATCATACAGGCGGCAACGGAGAACCCTCAGAGTTTCGGTATGGAACTATGCTCTTCACATTTCACAAAAAAATTGGCATGATTGAAAAGTCTTTGTTGTTAATCTATTGTTGTGTGGAATGCTAGGGCTGTCGGAGGTATCGAGAGGCTGTTGTGCATCAGGGATGATCGAAGTTGGTCAGACATGCAGAGGGCGAAACACGTGCCCAGATCCTAGCAAGTACTTGTACTGGGATGCTGTCCATCCAACAGAGAGAACAACCGACTTATCACAAGTGTGATGGTGGATTCCATTGGGGAAATCTATAGCTAGCTCTAAGAGGGTCCTGATGTTAAGGTTACACTAGTGGAAAAAATTCATAACTTTTTTCCTTTCTTTCTTTACATCAGTGTTATGTAGTAATCCATGTCCAACTGTACTGCAGTGTGTTTGAATTGTATGAGTACGGTGGTTTGTGTTGAGCAAGAAAGGAATATCAGAAGCGTCAGCTGAGACAGTGATGCTTTATTAGAGGTCTTGAGACACTGGAGCATATACAGATTGTTAATTTTTGCAACTGAAGAAACAGGAGAAATCACCTGAGATTAATAGTGGTAATAGGGCAGAGCAGAGAAAAAGGCATAGATTAACTGCGGTGGATGGGTGCGAGCAGCAGCATGATTGCATGAACAAATTAATGGGGTCGATTCCTTACCGTGGTTCTTGCCGCCGACGTTCCCATGGAGGAGGGGCCGATGAAGGGACAATGGAGGCAGCGGAGATGGAGCTGAGGATGGGGTTTTGTGTGGGACCCACAAGGCAGCCACCTGGGAATATGATCCTGCTAAGAAATCACATATCTGAATCAAGTCATTGACCTGTTTCGTGCTTTTCTTGACAGATTTTAGTTCTCGCGTCTAAAGAGGGAAATGATAATACGAGGCAACCGCAAGAAACAGTATGAGGTGGCAGGCAAGAAGCATCAGGATTCAGGAGCCTACATGGTTGATACATCTACTATCTAGTGTTGCATTCCATTCAGGAGATTAAACAAGCTGCATGGCCATAGGTAGATAGATATGTTTATCAATGCTCAGGAATCAGGAGAGCACATCACTTGATCATCCCAGACCATTGCAACCATAACATCCAACTTCATACCAACTTAACAAGTCTACTAGGCTGGCCAATTACAGGCCGCCATCAACACAAACACATTTCATCCATAAACCTAAAGAGAGACCTTAGACGGACCTTCTTCTGCACACAAAACAAATCTACCTGCTTAAGTCTTACTAATAGCATTCCAGGATAATAAATCAACCCTACTGCTACCCACTGCCCCAAAATCTATGTCCACAGCCAAGGAGCGCCAATCCGAGCCACAGCTCAATTGGGCCTGTCCACCACGTCCACCAGCTCATACTCCACCATCGACACATTGTTGTCTTCCTTCACCTCGAAGCTGGAGGGCTCCTCCACCACCTCAATGCGGCCCCATTTGTCCACCGCCAGCCTCATCGTACCCTTGAACATGTCGATCCTGGCATTGCGGAAGATCACTGTGCTGCCTGGCTTCACCATCTCAACTGTTGACAAGACAAAGCAACTTATTAGATAAGTCGTGCACTGCAGCTTCAAACCAACAGTGATGAATATCAGAGCACATAACTGTTGCCGAGATGTTACCCATCCAACTTACTTCAGTGCATTATGCATGGAGAAACAAACAATGTAGTGTATATCAGGAAGTGATAAGTGCATATAATACTGCATTCAGCGTTACTCACCTCATGGGCCACCTTGACACAAGTGAAAGATCACAGACGTGCTTCACTACCCACAATTTACGTTCAATGAGCCTTACGCATACATGGCAATTTTCATGTTCAAACTCCCTATGTAGGTGAATTTGTCCGGTGCATGTTCCTTTAAATCATACACGGCAGTTTTACAGATGTTTCCCCCGATGCAGACAAACCCATGTTCCACAGGGATTGGGCAGATCATATCAGTACACTATACAATATACTCCATGAATGGATCTGTGTAGCACAAATTGAATGCTGATTATACCCATGGTAATTGCAATAAAAATTAACGAATCCAATCGGTTTTGTAAGCAAAAGAGGCGGTTATGCCCAGACAAGTGGCGAATCGGACGGATCGTGGTCGCAAAGATAAGAAGAGAGCAGGGCAGGAGATGAGTGCTTACTCTGCTGGTTGCGCGCGGTGAAAAGGACGGTGCCGGTGTGGTCGCCGACGAGGCACTCGGCGACCTGGGTGCGGCGGAGGTGGGGGGAGGCGGCGGCGCCCTTGTCGAGGACGGTGCGGGCGGAGAGGACGCGGGCGGTGAGGGTGTGGCCTTGGGTCTGGGGCAGCAGCTGGTCGACAGTGGTGAAGACGGGCTTGCGCAGCGGCACGGGGGCGGCAGCGGGGCGGGACTGGGGGGCGGGGCCGCGGCGGTACGGGCGCCTGGTCGACATCGCCGGAAGTGAACGGAACCCTAAACCCTGGCGGTGGCCTCCTATATAAGAAAGACAGGACAGAGGAAGGCGAAGGGACTGGCCCACCTGTCAGCCCACCCTAAGAGAGTGAGCCCATGTCAGACACAAACATAAGCCCAAGCCTGCATGTTGCATTCAGACCTGTTTTTTCATGGTCAAAAGTAGGGAATCGCAAAACGAACTTTCCTGTGCTTTTCCTACGGTTGAATCTCACAGTAATTCATTCCTTCAAATTTATGATCCATCGTTAATCATGGACTCGGTTTAAACAAACGTATCTTTCATGTCCAGAGACTGCTAACTATTGCTTGACTGCAACTTTTGACTCTTAAATTTATTGTTGTCCATGTTGTCTCAAGATCTATGATGTACTTTTCTGTTCGATGACATATCGCGACTAGTTATATTAGGAATTTATGAGAATCCTCACTGTACATAAAAGCTATTTTTGGCACACAGAAAAAGTGATGAACAAGGTGCGAGGTGAGGCATGGTTTACCGTCGCGTTTCTAGGACTTGAGAGTGTAGCAACCATGAGACGGGAGGCAGCGGTGTAGAGTAGTGGCAGCATGAAGGACCCAATGGCACAACGCCGGTAGTTGTGCTCATACAAAGTCGATACAATCGGGAAGGTGTTACAATGGTGACGTTGAGTTTTTGAGGTGACGATGTGGAATAGGAGTGCTAGTGTACATAGTATAAATAATTGTTGGTCTAAATCTAAAGTCCCAATTAAAAATGGAGAATTGCAGCTACAAGATAAGCCAATGCAACATAGTCAATATGATGGGAAGTAAAAAAAATAAACGAAGACGGTCGGTTCGCCGCAACGGCATCAAACGCTTGGCGGTGCTGAAAAAGGCGACGATGGTAAGGCGGTCGGTTCACCGTAGTAGCGTGTGAGGATTAAAAAGGTGTTACTCCGCGTTGCTCGCCTGGGTGCATATAGGTGTTGGGCGGCCACCAAACACGGTGCTTCGGCCCTAGGCAAAGGTCCAGGTGGTCGAGAGGAGAGAGAGAGCGAGTGAGAGTGGCGGTAGCATGCAGAGGTTGATGAATGCGACATGGTGAGGTCGAAGAAGCTCCTCTTCCGCTAATATGAGCTTGCATTGTCATTGATTTGAGCTCCTCGCCATTGATCGGAGCCGAGCCACCATGGCTGGTATTGAAGGTTGGATGCCAGAGATTGGAGATTATGTTTTCTTCTAGAGTGACGTGGTCGCTGCGGCTGGACTAATAGAGATGGAGCAACTCATAAGGAGTGGACGGTCCAATATGTGATGGAAAATAGACGGTTCAGATGTGTTGAAAATATTAGTTTCTATATGGGCCTTAATGGGCCACACATGCCTCTTTGAGGAGTCTTTAACTCCCTATCGTCTTCCTCCTCTACCGTCACAAAGCTCTTCCGCCTACTGGCCTCGAGCTCCAACTCTTCCCTTGCTGCAACTGACATCAAGTTTCACCACAGCTACGACCTCGTCATCCAGTGTCTCCCCTACTGTGACCTCATCATACATCCCCTCTCCCCTGCAGCGGCAGTTCAATGCCTAGGCACCCTTAGCCCCTAACACCCTTTTTCCCTCGGTGGCAGCAGATGTATAGTGGTGCCGAAAAGATAAGGATGACGAGGTGGTCGATTCACCATAGCAATAAGAGATGCTTAGTGGTGTCGTAGAGATCAAGGCACATTTAGGCCCCCTTAGTAACAGCTTCTCTCAGAAGCTGCCCCCTCCCAGCTTCTCCCAGAAGCTGCCCCGTTAAATTCGTCGGGGCTTCTAAATTCGTCAGGGATTGACTAGTTTAGAAGCCCCGACGAATTTAACGAGACGGCTTCTGGGAGAAACTGAGAGGGGGGCAGCTTCTGGAAGAAACCGCTGGAGAAGCCGTTACTAAGGGGGCTTAGGGGGTGTTTGGTTGGGCTTTTCAGTGGCTTTTCACTGGAAAAAGCTACAGGCCAACCAAACGGCCAGCTTTTTAGCAGCTTTTGCCAACGGTAGCTGTGTACTTTGCAGTGCAAATTCAGCTGTTTAGAAAAGCTGCCTTTTGCTAGCTTTTTACAATGTGTTGAAGCTTTAGTGCTCATTTTCCAAAACGATGTAGATAGTTTGGATCAACCAAAAGCTATATATTTACTTTCCCATAGTCACAACAGCTTTTCCAAACGACCAGCCAATAACAGCTTTGTCAACAGTTACAGCCTAACCAAACAGCCCTTAGTGCATTTGATATATGCCTTCCTCTTTTCTTTCTCGTCTAACTCCTGCTCTCAGGCTCTGATGTATTTTTGTTCAGTGTTTCTTATTTGTATTCTCCGTTCTGACCAATCATCTTGCACAATAAATTACTCTCTGAGAAAAAAGAGAGGAAAAACTACACGTGATGCACAAATAAAACGCGGTGCATTATACGGACAGCCGGACAGGCATCAATGTACATACCTACCGGAAGGGGGAGACCAGCAGCAGTACGCCATTGAAATTCCTCCTCCTCGTGCTCCGCTCAAACACAACATTGTGATTCTCGCCTGCGACTTGTACTTGTCGTCGCAGCCACACAAAATTCCCGATTCCCGCAGGCAGGCAGCAGCTAGGAGAACAGGAGGCGGCTATGGCGATGATGGATGGAGGGGAGGTGGACCACCTCGCCGGCGAGAGGGCCACCGCCCAGTTCGACCTCGACCACATGAAGGTCGCCTGGGCCGGCTCGCGCCACGCCGTGGAGGTCTCAGATCGCATGGCCCGCCTCGTCGCATCCGACCCCGTGAGCCTCCACCCCTCTCTCTCTCCCTCCCCAATTCGCACCAACCACCCCCGCGACCTCCACTTCGGCTTCGATTTCCCCATGGACGGATGGTGGATCTCAATTCTCCAGCGACCAATTCTTCTCCAAGATTACATGTGTGTACTGGTTCCCCGGTTTGGGGGACTAACAAGTAGAGACTATTCAATAGTCATCCTGCCTGGTTAACTCGGCTCGATTTGATACGTGCTCTTGACTCGACATGCCTACACGGATGGATTCCTCGGCTGAGGATTTGTTTGTTACCTGGATCATGTGCGTGCGGTTTTTCTTTTCATCTGGTTTGGCATATCCGCTTTGTGCAAAAGGGGGCAAAAAAGAAGCCACCTTTCCACACTGCACTGCACAAGAATTATCTCTAGTATACTAGTTTAGCCGGCGGATCTGGCCAAATTGGACCCCGTTTACCAGCTTAACTAGCTTTGAACGGCTTCGCCTCCCCATTCTCCTTGCATAAGGAACATGTTTACGGGTTCCACTGCTGCATTGCTGCTACCTTTCCAATGTTCCTCTTTTGTTTGACTTGCTCACTTCATGAGTCCTTCAGATTGCCCCAAAACTGTGCTACTAGTTTTTTTTGGACAGTCATGTTTATTAGAGACTTGGATATATGTACTATGATTTTCCAGCTCGAAACTGGATAGTCCACTCATTGTATAAGCAACACTACCTTTTTCCAAAGACTCTCTTTTTGGTCTAAAGGCTATCACTGAAATAACAAACTATTGCCCAGTATTAGGCTCTATATCGTGCTGAAGCGAATTCTATTGCATTGAAATATATTTTGTTCAGGTGATGATTAAATTACTTTTCTAGAAAAAGGTTAATTATATTTCATTCCTTTTCAATCTAGGTGTTCCGCAAGGATACCAGGACGATGCTCTCCAGGAAGGAGTTGTTCAAGGACACACTGAAAAAAGCAGCCCATGCATGGAAGCGTATCGTTGAGCTACGTCTTACAGGTCCTATGGATGCCCAAGCAGCCCAGCACCAACCCAAGCTTTCTCGAGCCTTTGTTCTATGTACAATACCCTTGACTGATGTATGGTCATGTTTTCTTTTTGTGGATTAACAGAAGAGGAAGCAAATTTGCTGAGGCTATACGTCGACCAGCCTGGTTATGTTGATCTGCATTGGGTATGCCTATTGATTATTTATATCCTCAGTATATACAATACTGAAGCATCTGGCTGTTCTTTACTTGCTTTATGTGCTGAGTGCCTCCTCGAGCTAGTGCTACACCATGCTCTCATATAGATTTAGAACTCTCTGTTACTTCTTCACCCTCAACAGTAATTAGCAAAAGAATAAACGACCACATTGATCAACAGATAGATTTCTTTGTGCAAGCTTCATCCGCGTTATTTAAATTTGATAAGTTTATCCTTGGTGCACTTGTATTATCTTTCATGTCTTGATGATTGCAACTAAAAATATCAATTCTTTTCTCAATTTGGCAGCAACTCTTAATGCAATACTCTTTTGCAGGGCATGTTCGTTCCTGCTATAAAAGGGCAAGGAACTGAAGAGCAGCAGAAGAAGTGGTTACCACTGGCCTACAAATTCCAATAATTGGATGCTATGCTCAGACTGAACTTGGTCATGGTTCAAATGTTCAGGGTCTTGAGACAACTGCCACATTTGATCCAAACACTGATGAGTTTGTTATGCACAGCCCGACTCTGACCTCCAGCAAGGTAATATTTTATAAACATCTGCTTTTGTTTTATTACATCTGCTTTCTTCTTTATATTTCTTTTAGTGATTCAAAATATCTTCTTGAGATGTTTGCATGGTTCATGATTTCTCCCCCCTCCCCCTCTCCAATGTGCAGTGGTGGCCTGGTGGCCTGGGAAAAGCTTCCACTCATGCAGTCGTGTATGCTCGTCTGATAACCGAAGGAAAGGACCACGGCATACATGGTAGAGTCCTTTGCATTGTAAGGTGAATTTTAAGTGCGTTCTTCCTTTGCAGCTCATGTACATCCATATTTCAGGTTTCATTGTACAGTTGCGAAGCTTAGAGGATCACTCCCCGCTTCCTGGTGTTACTCTCGGTGATATTGGTGGAAAATTTGGTAGTGGTGCATATAACAGTATGGATAATGGTGTTCTACGATTTGACCATGTACGCATCCCAAGGGATCAAATGTTGATGAGGTTTGTCCATTGGATTATCATGTTTTGTTCTGGCACTTTACCGAATGTATTCTGATAATTTGGTGTAACCCTCCTCAAACATGACAGGCTTTCACAAGTTACGAGGGAGGGGAAATATGTACACTCAGATGTTCCAAAGCAGCTGCTTTATGGGACAATGGTTTACGTTCGTCAAACAATCGTTGCAGATGCTTCTAAGGCTTTATCCCGTGCTGTTTGCATTGCTGTAAGGTATAGCGCTATCCGAAAGCAGTTTGGTCCTCAAGTTGGTGGCCCTGAGACTCAGGTACTATAGTTAGCCTTTCAATTGTCATTTATTCATTTTCTTCAGTTAAGATCTTAAGACATTTCCTGTGACAAGACATGCATCCTCTTGTGTGTTTTAGAAGATGTTTTCCGAAACAATCTTTTACTCTATCCAACGCTCCTACTAGAAGTCAAATCAGTCACGTTCAAAGAAATTCAATAATGATAACACAACTTCTCACTACCGGCAAGTGACTAATGGGTTTAAACTGGTTACAGGTCCTCAATTACAAGACTCAACAAAGCAGGCTGTTTCCTTTGCTGGCTTCAGCTTACGCATTTAGATTTGTGGGTGAGTGGCTGAACTGGCTGTACACTGATGTCACGCATAAACTGGAAGCTAAGGATTTCTCAACACTCCAGAGGCTCATGCCTGTACTGCTGGGCTGAAGTCTGTGACAACATCTGCAACAGCTGTACGTATAATGGATTATTTCAGTAATGCTTTTAACAGTTATACTTGTTTACTGGTTATACTGATTGTGCCAATGGAGCCTTCTGCTTTCATCAGTTCATCTTTATTACGTACTGTGTATAACATGTCATCCAATATCTGAGCTTGAAACTTCCAAGTCTTCCATTTTGATATGAAATCTTGTCAATTTACATAATGAATGCATGTCCCAGTGGTCTAGTCAGTTTATATCATGAATTCATTTCACAATTCATTGTTCTTTAATAACGCTATGTTATGCAGGACGCGATTGAAGAATGCCGAAAGCTCTGTGGTGGACATGGTTACCTGAACAGCAGTGGGCTTCCTGAACTGTTTGCTGTCTATGTTCCTGCCTGCACTTACGAAGGAGACAATATTGTTTTGCTTTTGCAGGTTAGTATGCTATTCCTTAGTTTCTGAGGATACTAATCATACTCTTACCTGCTAGTGTTGAGCATGTATGACCTCACATTTAATATTGGATTTCATGTGATCCTGTTTTACCTTGGTTCAGCTTCTGACCAATAGGATAATCACAACCTTTGGTGCTCTCTGCAGGTTGCAAGGTTTCTAATGAAGACTGTTTCTCAATTGGCTTCTGGAAAGCAACCTGTTGGTACAACAGCTTACATGGGCAACATACAGTACTTGATGCAATGCAAATGTGCTGTAAATACAGGTAATGCAGTATGATCTTCAAGCAGGCTCTTTATATTATAACTATAATCGGGGAAGTTATTGACCTTGAGATGATCATCATACTAATTCATCCTTTTGTGATTCTCCACAGCTGAAGAATGGCTCAATCCTGCTGCCATAAAAGAGGTATTTGAAGCTAGGGCTCTCAGGATGGCGGTAAATTGTGCCCAGAACATAAGCAAGGCACCAAGCCAAGAAGAAGGTTGGTATTGCACGTACTGATCAGAACTAGTAAAACATGGTGCTTAGGGTCGCGACTGCTGTGCCAATAAGTGCATAATAAAAAGAACATCCTATTGTATTTCCTTCTATTTTGTTTTGTCTGAAAGTTTTCCTCCTGGTTTACACTCGATGCTGAGGTCGCACGTTCTTTTCTAACATCTATTGGAAAATCAGGTGTACTCAGTTACATAAATGATCTCTTCAGATGCAGGTTTTCTGAGCTCTCCCCTGATCTACTTGAGGCTGCCGTGGCTCATGTCCAGTTGATTATTGTGACCAAGTGAGTAGTGAGTTTGGAACCTTGTTGAGGAGACAAGTATTGCTTGGAGCTGCTGTGTCTCCATGTTTTGAAACAAGTATTGGTTCATTTGTTGACCTCTCCCTATGCTTAGGTTCATCGAGAAACTAGAGCAGGACATTCCTGGTCACGGTGTAAAGGATCAGCTCCGGAACCTTTGCAACATCTATGCGCTCAATCTTCTTCACAAGCACCTGGGTGACTTCCTGGCGACGGGGTGCATCACACCCAAGCAGGGAGCATTAGCAAACGAGCAGCTTGGGAAGCTCTACGCTCAGGTAGGCCTCTCTGACTCTTTCTGGCTATATGCCCAGGAAAAAAGAACCCTGATGATGACTGAATGTTGTATATTGCGCTGGGTGCTGCATGCAGGTCCGTCCCAACGCTGTCGCGCTGGTGGATTCGTTCGACTACACGGACCACTACTTGGGGTCTGTTCTTGGGCGGTATGACGGCAACGTATACCCTGCTCTGTACGAGGAGGCGTGGAAGGACCCTCTGAACGAGACGGTGGTGCCGGATGGGTACCAGGAGCACCTCCGGCCGTTGCTGAAGCAGCAGCTGAAGCTCTCCAGGCTATGATCAGGAGATGATTGTTCTCGTCAAGAGGGACATCATGCAACAATAAAATTGTACTACTGGAATCTACTTGGACTTGGTAGCAGCGGCAGTGGCAGTAGTAGTAGTACGAGGAAGTTACTGTGGTGGCGATTTGATTAATATGTATAGGCATAAAGATTTAAGATTTAAGATAGTAGTAAGTTTGTGTACAGGGCCATCACATGGCATATTGGATTTGGTGGTGTATCCTATCTTAATTTCACATTTTTATAGTTGGCTTTATCTTAAGAAGAAGAAGCAAGACGCATCTCCGTCTTCCATCTTCATCTCATCCGCCTTATCCTCTTGTGCTTTGCCATGGTCTCGGCCACGTGCATGGCCATGGCCATGGCTCCCCTCCTCTCCCCCTCCGCCCTCACCTCTCCTCCACCGCCAACCCCCACCCGCCTCTCTCGCCCACGCCACCGCCGCCTCCTCCTATCCGCCCACTCCGATGGCGCCCCGACGCTGTCCTCCATCGGCAAGGCCGCCCTCACCTTCCAGCAGGCCATCCAGCGCCTCCAGGAATACTGGGCCTCCGTCGGTTGCGCTGTTATGCAATGTAGCAACACCGAGGTTACCTACTTTCTTCTTCTACTCCTCTTCTCTTCTTATCACTGACGATACTGAGCTTCGGCATGAATGGCGGCTTTGCACTTCAACGTCGGTCAATTAGGTTGGAGCAGGGACAATGAATCCTTTGACGTTCCTAAGAGTCTTAGGTCCTGAGCCATGGAACGTTGCGTAAGTCCAATTCTTATCCATCTTCAATACACACAGATGCAATGCCGTGAGTTACTGCATGTTTACACCTACAAGACAAATTCCAATTCTCACTGTTAACATTCTCCTCAAGTTACGTGGAGCCAAGTATAAGACCAGATGACAGTCGCTACGGTGACAATCCTAATAGGCTTCAACGCCATACTCAGTTTCAGGTTCTAAATACCTCCTACTTTCACCATCCTCTCTTCCTTTGTAATCACCTTCTTTTTCTGGCTTAAATTCAAAGAATTACACATTGCTTTGCTATCACGCCTGTCCAATAGGTTATTTTGAAGCCTGATCCAGGAAACTCACAGGATCTCTTTCTGCATAGCCTTTCAGCATTAGGTATTACATCTGAATCTCACATGGCTTTAGCTCTAACAGACCATTATCAAACCATGAAAGAGTAATCTGATAATGCTTCTTATCTTTATTTTTTTAATAAAAGGCCCAATACATGCACGCTGATGTTCTGTTATTTCTTCTACCTATATTATTCTTTCATTTCTTTTATAATAAGTTTTCATTAATATAATTGAAGTCAGTGATCGGTTATAATTGTTTGTGTTTCAGGTATTAATGTTCGTGAGCATGACATCCGTTTTGTCGAAGACAACTGGGATAGTCCAGTAAAGTCCTTCCCCCCTTTTCCCTTCTGTTCTTTTATGTCTACACATGTCCTAATTTAATTAAATGAAAAATAATAGTACAGGCTGCATATCTACTTAATCATGTTAACTGTTGTTGCAATCAAGTAGGCTCCAATTTATTATTTTGTTGGTGTTTCTTCCCACTAATGACAGGTCCTTGGTGCTTGGGGATTGGGCTGGGAGGTTTGGATGGATGGCATGGAAATCACACAATTCACATATTTTCAACAGGTAAAACTAAACAAATATGTACAAATCATATGCCTTTCTTTAAGGTTGCTGCCCAAATCTTGCTGGAACCATGGAGCTGTTTGGTCTGCATACTTTGGCTGTATAAAAGAATGGCAAACTAGGCCAATCTAAAAGTTGACTTATACATCTCATTTTCTAGCTTTTGGTTAGGCAATTCATTTGGTTTTCTTGCTTTAGGAAGCAACTTCCGGCAAGGTGTTTGAATGCTTATCAAGCAGTTCTAGGTTTTGATGGCAGGATATAACACACTGAAACTTAAAAGAGTAAGGTCAAACTTGCCACAAGTAATCCATTACAAACAAGGAAGATAAAAGGCAAAGAAAAGCACAAAGATAAAGAGAAAAAATGCTGTAAATACGTTACTGTTGACCAACCAAACCAATTGCCGACGTGTAATCACATTGGCTCTTTTGCCATGCAACGGCTTGCCAAATCCAGGCTTACTTTCCTCCCATACCAAACTCCTTAGCTAGCAGGAACTTGCTGAAGGAGCCATGTTCCCGTTTGAACTATCGAGTAAAGCCAAGTATGCTCATAAGCTGCTCTTCTCCTGTATGCTGTAAATTTATCAAGTTTCTGATGGTTTTTACTTAGAATGCTCCATTGCACCGTTCAACTGACAACTTATTGCATTAGCTTCTTAGCTGCCTCATGCCCACTATTTTGGCAAACTTTATTTTACAAACTTTTTACCTGTACTATTCCCTTCTAATCTTTGGACTTCTTTGGACAAAGTTTAATTTAAATTTCAATCACTGTAGTCAGGGAGCCTTCCATTGCTGCCAGTTTCTGTCGAAATAACGTATGGACTTGAACGTATCCTCATGTCACTTCAGGTAAGTTCAGTAATGATTGTATATTTCTCTTCGTATGAGTTATACATGTACAGTGTTTAGTACAGTTCCATTTTTTTTCTGTATCTTGCCTCCTTTTACATGTATGATCACATGAAAATCCAATTTATTTTTTATAGCATAAAAAAATCTAATAGACAAATGCCAACCTCTCTTTTAAGATAATGTCCACCATACTCTGCTAGGTCATATGCCCGTCGAAAGAGCTGACCTTACTTTGTTTTAGATGTTTTGACAGGGAGTAGATCACTTCAAAAATATACAATACACCGAAGGAATTACATATGGAGAACTATTCCTTGAGAATGAGTATGTTTCTTCTCGACAGTTTTGGAAGCTACGCCTACCTTTTCCTTTTCTTTTTCTTTAGCATTTTGCGTGCTATGCTTCATTATTATTGTCCTCCTTTTTTCTTATCTACTATGTATAGAGTTTGGTGTAATGTTCTTGTTGTCCCTGACTCCCTGTTGAATTTAAATGAATTGAGATGCAGCATTGCTTCAGTCTACTAAGACCCGTGCTTAGTCTCAGGACCTCATTTCTGATTTCCTGATGCAGGAAAGAGATGAGTGCATATTATTTGGAGCATGCTAATGTTGATCACATTCAAAAGCACTTTGATGATTTTGAAGAAGAAGCTCGCTCTTTATTATCACTTGGGCTGCCAATTCCTGCGTATGCTTGACTGATGTATATTCTTTCTTTCCTTGGATACTTGCTGTAAACTGTTCAGAATTGATAAGGTGGTCTTTGATTTGCAATGTATTAGGTACGATCAGGTTCTGAAGGCCTCCCATGCTTTTAATATTTTAGATTCTAGAGGCTTCGTTGGTGTAACTGAACGTGCAAGATATTTTGGTCGCATGCGGAGGTGTGGAACTATTTTCCTTGTTTTCTTTCTATGCGTGTTTTCATCATTGAATCCTGGAAATTTGTTCATGCGGCCGGTGCGAAGCACCTAGGAGCTCTTTTGTTGGGAGGAGGATAGGCTTTTGTTCTTCCTTCCCTTTTTTTTACACAAGCTCCTGCTTATTCAATGAAATTAGACAAAGCCTTTTCCTTTGTTTCAAAAATAAATCCTGGAAATTTCAATTTCACCTCTTTGATCACAAGTGTGAACCAGCATGATGTGCTTGTTGTGCTTGTTATTCATCAATGTAATTTTGCAACTTCCAGCAGACATTTCTTTTCCTCATACCAGTTACCGATGATTAGGAGATATTAATGTAGCCATGTTGTCTTTATTCAATCACTTAACTCAACTTCAGTAACAAATGTTGAGCACACCATGTTAATACTATAGCACATTCGTGTCAATAGAATTACATAGCTACCACACAGTACCAATTACAAGTCATCACAAGAAATGCAAGTTATATCGAGATATTTCTCGCTCAACAGATTTTACTTATTATCCAACTTCGTTGCTGTGGTCTTTTGATTTTGTTGTTGTTAGTTGCATCCATGTTACATTATCCTTTTCTTTTGAGTTGATTTAGTGTTTTCCTTATTCTTGTTTGATGTTTATCCAGTAATTTTCTTTATTTGAGCTTCTGCATTGAAGTCAAATGAAATTCTAATCCTGCTGACTGTTTTATGCAGTCTTGCTCGTCAATGTTCTCAGCTTTGGTTGAAAACACGAGAGGACATTGGTTATCCATTGGGCACTTACCAAGAGGCTAATATTATCTACTCCCATGTCTCTGAAAGACCTAGTAGAAAGGTATTTGATTTACACTACTACTTATTGTGGATTGTGTTATTTTTTAACACATAATGTCGTGTTGTATTATGTTACAACATCCAACAAACACACTATTTAACTTTGGCCTTTGGTTCCTGTCATTTAGGAAGTGCTAGGGCAGCCACAGGCATTTGTTCTTGAAATAGGAACAGAAGAGTTGCCACCCCATGATGTGGTAGAAGCAACTGAACAAGTAAAACCAAAAGTTCCTCCTGCACCTCTATGAGACCATGTACTCCTTCTGTATTTATCGAAAGAGATTTCGAGCCTACAATTGGTTGAACTATGGTTTTCCATCCTCATAGAAACAACATGATGGCACTTGCTGAACACATTTAAGTTCTACAGAATTTATTAACTTTATTTCAAGGTGGGACGATTTTGAGTTTCTTTCCCTTTGATCTTCTCCAGCTTGAGAAATCTCTAATTCAAATACTAGAGAAGCGTAGGCTGAGCCATGGGAAGGTGTGCTCTTATGGGACACCACGGAGATTAGCGGTATCACTATCATCTTGACTTTTCTTATCTTATATTTAATCTCCCAATCTGCTTTCTTGGTGATTTTTGTTATATATCATCATGTCTGTCAAGCTTTCTTAAAGACTTTTGCCAGTTAAGTATGATCATTGTGCAAAGGTTGTCTTCTCTTCGTGAATAAAGACCCAGGAGCCCAATTACGATGCTTTGTGACAGAAATAAACTCTGATGAGATCTGATGTCTAGTGCAAAGTGCATATGGAGAAACTTTAAATCAATGAGTAGAGTTCTCCATCCTTTTCTTTGCAGGAGCAGAACAGTTGTCAGAATTAGGGGTATATGTGTATTTTTCATTTTATGGAAATTAATAGAAAATTGATTTGCATTAACAATATATCATTTTTGAAACAAGAGATATCCTGGTAGACATCTTTTACTTATGCTTGTTTTGTAGATATTGAAATGCATGCACCAAACCAGTTCATCCAAAAGCCTAAGCTGATGGGGAAAGGAGTGCAATATATTTCAACACTCCCCCTCACGTCTAGACTCCTCGAAGCTTTAGATGTGGGATCGATGTAGGCCGCAAATATTTTTATAAATACTACGTTAACCGGGTCTTGAATTCGAGACCTTTTGGTTTTGATACCATATTGAATTGTATGCACCGAACCAGTTCACCCAAAAGTCTAAGCTGATGGGGATTGAATTGCATATACTGAACCAGTTCACCCAAAAGACTAAACTGATGGGGAAAGGAGGATAATATATTTTAACACTCCCCCTCATGTCTAGGCTCCTCCAGACCTTAGACGTGGGATCGATGTAGGTCACGAATATTTTTATAAATACTGCGTTAGTCGGGTCTTGAACTCGAGACCTATTGGCTCTGATACCATATTGAATTGCATGCACCAAACCAGTTCACCCAAAAGCCTAAACTGATGGGGAAAGAAGGGCAATATATTTCAACAGTAAAAAGGCTTACTTTTACATGTTAATTTGTCATATGTTTTTGAAATGCACTAGTTCTCTGTGAAGCTATAAGAGGTCCAGCTTTGATTTGCAGATTGTTGTTGAAAATCTTAGTATGAAGCAAATGGAGGAAGAGGTTGAGTTACGCGGTCCACCAGTTACGAAGGCATTTGACCAAGAAGGAAAACCCAGTAAGGTTAGCTATTCAATGAGAAGCTGGACTTTTCTCTGGTATCTTTCTGTTGCTTATTCTTGGGTTTCTCTGTAGCATGCATGCAGAAGTGTGTTCATGCAAAAAATAAATTATTTTGGTACTCAACTGAAGTAGAGTGTCTGCAGTAACATTTACTACATTGTTTACACAATCTACATATTTTCTATGCTTCTTTGAATAATTCTCATTCAGGCTGATAAGGGACAATTTTTTCCTCTATTCTAATTCAGGCTGTGGAGAGATTTTTGTGGAATAATTTTCTCTGTTCTTATTCAGGCTGCTGAGGGATTTTGTCGAAAGAATAACGTTCCCGTAGATCGCCTATATAGAAGAATTGACGGTATGCAACTCGAGATTTTGCCTTCCAAATGTTGGGTTGCTCACTTCTATCTCTCTCTCTTTTCGAAATCTTCATTGCTATAACATATTAGCATTTGTTTGTTGCTTGTTGGTGAGTGGTTTCCTATGTTCATCTCCTTTTATTATTTCTTCTTGCTGTTCAAATCACCATTAGAATCCCATTTAGCATTGTTCTCATTTTGGGTAGCACAGGTGACGATGTTAGGTACAATTCTCATTTGCTTATTCTGCATAAACTAATACGTTGCTAAAACTGGGGTACTGCTTTGATTAGATTAGTCCAAATCACCAACACAAAATATAGGCCTGTAAAATCATATTAGTTGTTATCATGTTACTCATATATGAGGAGTTAATGTATAATAGTTCATAGGCAGAGCATGTGTAAAATGTCAATTGTTGCCCACTTAACACCCCCCCCCCTCGCGCGCGCTTAAATATCTGTTTGTATTGTTCCTTGAAGAGGTCTGAAATTTGTTGAGCATACATATTTTCAGGTAAAACAGAATATATCTATGCTCGTGTCAAAGAGTCTGCACGTTATGCTGATGAGGTTATTTCTTATACTTTATATATTCTTGACAGATGATTGTATTAGGCAAATTGCAGTAAGTAGGACCTTTGGTTGTTGATAAAAGCAGATGATTCTTTGATGCTTCCTTCATCAACAGCATTTGCAAGACAGTTTAAAAGGTGTTCCTTGTAAATTCTTGGGGGTTTAAGGGATGAGCTTTTCGGTAATGGGAATGCGAATGATGAACATTTGCTGCATCATCTTGGCTATTATGTGGTACCTTACCTGTATTTCTGGTCAACAAATCAATTCAGCCAGATTATGTTTACTTGTTTAGCGACTCTCGGCAAATCCTCAAGGTTAAGCAGATTAGGTACTCCATCATTGGGCACTATTTATGATAGGTCAAGCATTCAAGCTCCATAACTCACAATAAACTTAATGCTATGTCTTGTGCTGCTGGGTTAGTACTTAGTAGGATAAGCACCTCTAATCAGCTATTGATGATTGGTAATAAATTAGGTCTCGTGCTCAGCACCCTGTGCCATCCAGTACCTAGCAAACTAGCATGCATATCACATAGTTACATATTTAGAGTTTGCTGATTACTCAATGTGCGTGGATCTTGAGTTTTCTTTTGGCAGTACTTCCATTTTCTCTGGCCCTGTTGAACAGTTGTAGCATGTGAATTCCAGGTCCTATCTGAAGATCTACCTACTATTATATCTGGTATTTCATTTTCCAAGTCTATGCGCTGGAACTCCAATGTACGTACTTTGAATATTCTTCTTTACAGAGAGTAGTTAAAACATTTCCTTTACAGATGCCTGAATGCCATTGCCGTTACTATTATTGTGTTTTGAGGGATCCTTGTCATCTGTTAAATGCTCTAACACCATTATAGATTCCAAACTAAACTGTTTGATTCTGTGTTACTTTTTCTGCAAATAAAAGCAAAATGTTGTCATTAGTTTCTACAGTTCTTCACATGTGCAATAGGTAAAATCCCTACGAGAAGTAGAATCACACTTATGTTTCTATATTCTAATACGAGTGCAGTTTGATGTACATCTTAGCTTTATCTACTCCTTGTCACTGAGGATTTGCAGATACGACTATATTTACTTTTTAATAACAGTTCCTTTTTTGAGGGAACAGTTACCAACAATAGTTAGTTCACCTTTTATTTGAATACTGTGCTGTATAGATCGCATCACAAATTTAATTCGTATTTGCATGCTATTTAAGTTTCTGTTTTGTTCCATTTTTTTTAAACAAAACTCATCTGGGGGTTACACTTGCAGATTGTTTTTAGTCGCCCAGTACGCTGGATCTTGGCACTTCATGGAGATCTCGTTGTGCCATTTTCTTTTGCTGGAATCTCAAGGTAATATTTTAGTGTGCGATACACTTCAATTCTTTTTTTTCAGTACGATGATGTGCAAAAGAAAGTTCCATATCTCAAAGGAAGAAAAATCCTACGCCTTTTGTCGCAAGCAATTCCTTGAGTACTTTTACAATTATAAGTTTGTAACCAACATGATCTGCAATGGGACAGCGGGAGCCAGTCATGTGGCCTTCGTAACTCCTCTTTGGCTAATTTTAAGGTACCCATTGGACTTTCATGTATTTTGTCTATTTTGTTCCCCTGTTCTGATTTTTATTTTGATGTAAATGTTGTTGCATAAATTGAAAAGTATAAAATCCACATTGTATTGTAGAGAGCATCAGAGCAATATTGAAAGGCTTTAATTCCGTTTCCCTTTTCAGGGTATAATACCTGTCCTGGATCTTGTTGACTCTAGCAGACAAAAACTCTGATAATTAGAGAAAAATATTATTGGTTATATTCTTGACAGAATTTCTGTAGTCCCAAACATGGTAAAATACAGTTATACACGATAGGTCGAGAAACAATTGTCGTAGTCATGTTACCTTATTTTCTGTGGAGGGATTTCACTCTTTGGTGTGTGACAGGCTGACAGCTGCACATGCTGCTTTGCCTGGAGAATAACTAATCAATTTCTGGCTCATGCTTGTTTAGTTGATCTCTTTCCATTTTAAAAGCTGTGGTACAGCTTTACCTGGCACCACCTGATGTGTGTCTCATGAGATGCTGCATGATATGATGGCTGCCAATTCATGCTGCTTTAGGTTGGACATATAATACTTGCACCAAGTCATTTGTGCATGAGAAGGTTGTGAGTTGTGACCCCAGAACAATAGGAGTATTGTCTGGTGGAACATTATGACCAAATATGTAGTTGATTATCCTTCCTTTGTGGATTTTCTTCGTCCAGTAGGGAGATGATAGGAAGTATTTATTTCCATCGATCGAGTATTCATAACTATTAAAGAAGTAATCTAAAGCTTTCCCCAATGTTCAGGTGAAAACTGCAGAATCATATTTGCGCACTGTGGAAAAAGCTGGGATCTTGATTGATATGCAGGTGAGTTGAGCAGATATAAGCTGTTCATATGCAATCCATGACCTCATGTTTTTTGGGGATCATTGAACTCATGTTCTCTTCGGAGGTTTCGTAGCAGAAAGTTTGTGCACTATTTGTTTAATTTGAGAATATTGGTCTTCGGCTAAGTTTTGTAGCCTACACAAAACAAGGAATATGCGGATTAAAATCATTACTGATTTTTAATTACTCAATATTCCAGTTTTTACCGTACCTCAAATTTATACAACACTCCACTGCAGGAGCGCAAAGCAAAAATCATGGATGACTCTAGTATATTGGCTAAAGTAGTTGACGGGGGTTTCATTGCACCTGATAGCTTGCTGCAGGAGGTAGATGCTCTTTTCCTCCATGTTTAGCTTTTCTTGTAAAAGTTTATTGGCCAACATTGCAACTTATCCTGAAATATTTCAAACCACATAATGCAGGTTGTCAATCTTGTGGAGGCGCCTGTGCCCATTCTTGGTCGATACGATGATTCCTTCTTAGAACTTCCAAAAGATGTATTAATAACGGTATGCTCAGATTTTGATTGGTGATGCCTAGAAGCTACACTAAATTCTGTTTGTTCTGATGGTTTAATCACCGAAATGTTAAGTCAATTAACATGTTTTGTGGTTTGGAAAATTACTTTCACTAACTGAAAGGAAGTCTCTCATGAGATGTATGTTTTCTAATTAAAACAACAACTGCAGGTTATGCAGAAACACCAGAAGTATTTCCCTGTAACCTCTAAGTCTACAGGCGATCTGCTACCATATTTTATTACTGTGAGATGATTTCTGCTCCTTTATATACTTACCATTGGGTTGTGGTTATCGTCTTTTCATTAATTCAGTGTTTGTTGTTAGGTTGCCAATGGTTCCATTAGTAAAGAAGTGGTCCGCAAAGGGAACGAAGCTGTACTCAGGTTATGCAAATGTCGCAATGAAGATTTTGTGAAAACATTAGCAAATTTACTGTGTAAATTTAAATTTTATAGCCAAAGTTTTGACATGAACAAGAAATAGCGATAGTCAAGTCACCAGCATTGTGTTTGAACTGTTATTTTCTTCTCTGCTTTTTTGTTTGGAAAGAGAAATTAAGTCAGTTGTAGATTCTGAATTGGCATACAAATGCAGGGCAAGGTATGAGGATGCTAAATTCTTTTATAAGATGGATACACAAAAGAATTTTTCAGAGTTTCGAGGCCAGCTCAGGAGCATTCTCTTTCATGTGAGTTGTACTGAATTTTCTTAGATTCCTGTGTACTGTTTACTCTTATTATATCAACATCACATTGAATAGGAAAAACTTGGTACAATGCTCGACAAAATGACACGTGTTGAAAGTACTGTTGCCGAGTTGACCCTCATTCTCGGAATAAATGAGAAAATGATCCCAGCTATCAAAGATGCAGCTGCATTGGCTATGTCAGATCTTGCCACTTCCATTGTTACAGAATTTACTTCACTTGCTGGAATTATGGCACGCCATTATGCTTTAAAGGATGGCCTTCCAGAACAGGTTGCCTATTCTTTTCTAATGTAGTACATCTGTTGTCAACTCTTAGTATGGAAAGTTAAACAGTTCCTCAACTTTGGCTAAGTAAATTTTCATGACAAAAGATTGCAGAAGCTCTATTTGAGATAACACTTCCAAGGTTCTCTGGTGACATGTTTCCAAAAACAGATGCTGGTATAGTCCTTGCAGTTGCTGATAGGTACTTCCTGCACACATAGTGCCGTTGTTTATTGGATACTAAATTTAAAACATTCCATGTTGGTAAATCTGGAGAACCTTGATTCTGCGAATGATATCTGTTGGTATATATGGTCCATCACCATAGTACGTTCTTATTTAGGATGATATGCCAATGTATCCTTTTCTGTACAATTGATTGAAAAAATACTGGACCTAGTACTTGCTCCTATTCTTTATTTTACATAGACAGCTTCGTACGAGCTACAGAAACCAGTGCTTGTAGAAGAAAACAATTCGGTATTGGTTGTTTGGCACGCAGATACCTTGTGGGAGCTCCCTCGATTTGAGATTGCATTTCATTTGTTCAAGTTAGTTGATACAGATTGAAGAAGCTGCAATTTTTCTTACTTGTTTCACAGATTGGATAGCCTAGTGGGTCTGTTTGGAGCTGGATGTCAGCCAAGTTCTTCGAATGATCCATTTGGACTGAGAAGGGTCTCTTATGGACTGGTAAGCGAAGTTGAAACGGCAAATGTCATTACATGTAAAATATTCTCATAATATATTTTATCTAGGTCCAAATATTGGTTGAGAATAAGAAGAGTTTTGACCTCACGAAGGCCTTGACCTTAGTGGCAGAGGTGCAGCCTATAAGAATAGACAGCAATGTTATAACTGAGGTGAGTATATATTTCAGATCATCATTACGTAGCATATTCATTGAATATATGGTTTGTGACAACTCTCTAATTCTTCTTAGGTAGTACAATTTGTAACACGGAGATTGGAACAACTTTTGGTATGTATCTCCTTGACCTGTAATAATAATAATCTAGTTACACATAAGGCTGTTCTTCTCCAAGCTCATACCCTCTTGGGATCTACTGAGGATAGAGGTAGATGGTTACATAGACTATGGAAAGACACGTGTTTTTTACCCCCGACAGATTGGTTTCAGTGGATGGTGTTTTTCTTCTCATAGACAACAAAGCGAAGATAAATTTGCATATTTTTTTATGGGAATAGTATGGGAGGGCCCTACTGAAATAGATGTATAATATAAATAAACATACAGGGTACGATAGTAGGAGGATCTACAGGACATAAATGTACATATAATCACTCTTTCATGCTTAACCATGTTGCTTATTCAGAATAGCACCGATGTGGTGATATTAATGTTGCCTCTTTTACTGCTGTTATCACCATCCTATTTCTGATTACATCACAACTTGGTCAATGGAGCCTGTACGTCACTAAAATCCATTTCCTTTCAAGTGACATATTTTCCTCATTTTTATCAGGTGGATGAGGGAATTAATTGTGAAATAGTACGGTCTGTGCTTATGGAGCGAGCAAACTGCCCTTATCTAGCATCACAAACAGCAGCTGAAGTAAGATATCATATGTTGCCAAACATTAAGATTCTTCAATTCTTGTGAATATTTTGTGGGTTAGAAACTAGTTCTTGTGAATACTCTGTGGGTTAGAAACTAGATATGGTCTCCAAATCTGTAATGCCATGTTATATAGTGTTAAATCTTGGCGTTTAAGTTTACGCGCCTCGCTGAAATTTATGAAAACATCCTGAGTTTGTGGTTGTGGTCTTGTTATGTGGACACTTGCAGATGGAAGCATTTTCAAGAACTGAAAATTTTCCAAAAATTGTTGAAGCATATTCAAGGCCAACTCGAATTATACGTGGAAAAGAAATCAAGTCTGCTTTGGAGGTATTGGCTGTTTTGCATAGAGATTATCATCGTAATTCACTAACAAACTCAGATTACAGCTTGAATTATATATACGATGTAGTATGTATCAGCGGCCAGCTCATAACCAGTAGAGTACGTGTAGTCTCAGCCATTGCTGCAGCACTTCTTTCCTCACCGTGAATGTAATATGCAGGTTGATGCAAGTGTATTCGAGAAAGATGAAGAAAAAGCTTTGTGGAGTGCCTACTTGGAGGTTGCTGAAAAGATTCATCCTGGTACACAAATCTATTTTCGAAGCAAACGGTTTCAGATCTGCAGTTCATAGTGTTCACTCTGTATTCGGTTGCAACTCTGTAGGTGTTGATATTAAAACCTTTGCCGAGGCTTCCCTGCTTTTGATACAACCCCTGGAGGATTTCTTCAACAATGTTTTTGTCATGGCGGTGAGCATAAATTACTGTTTTAAGATGCATTTGGGACTTCGATTCCTTTCTGTTTAACATTTGTCGGTGTATGCACATATACCTTCTTAATCTTGTATCTGGTGATGGCCCATGCACAGGAAAATGAGAAAATTCGCAACAATAGGCTGGCGCTGCTAAATAGGGTCGCAAGTTTGCCCAAGGGGATAGCTGACCTCTCTGTTTTACCAGGGTTTTAGCCCTGGAGCAAGCATGTAGCTGAGCTGAGTTAAAGACTACTGTTTTGTCCCCTTTTTTTAGCCAATTTTGTATATTTGTGCTTATTCATTCATCTGGAACAATATTTGTGGAACAATGGGAATGTAATATATGATGCTCGCATCAGGATTTGTGGTATTTTGTGTAAGGCTTTTGGTAACAGCTTCTTTCTTTGAAAAAGAGGGGAGCCTTTTTGGTAACAGTTGATATGACTATATGGCTTTCTCATTGTTGAGGATAATGCAAACAGTTAATCCATGCTTTTGGAGAAACTGCCGTGCGGTTGCTAATTACCAACTGCAAACAACTGCATCATCTCTCTCTATTAACAACTGCTTACAACCGCAACCTTGTAATCTATATAAGCTTCATTCTTCAATAAAGAAAGCAACACTTGATCCATTTGTTCTTGGCCACTTTTCGTTCATTGCAAACTTCAAGTTCCAATACGTTATCAGCCTTTTAGTTCTACCAAGAGCAAGAAAATAGCAAGAACAGAGAGGAAAAGAGCAGGTTAGAGTTATGCCTGCGCATTCCTTTTTCTCCGTGCCTTCGCATTTTCTGAGAGGCCGGCCGTCGCCACTTCTTGGCTCGCCGTCGCCGCCATGGTGGCTGGCCATCGCCGCCCGCTTGGTGCAGCGCCACGGCGCCTTGGCGCCGGCGCTGCCTCGCGCGGCCGCCTCCGCCGTGGCCGTTGCCGCCTGGTCGCCACGGCCCCCGCTCGGTCACCACGGTCGCCGCAGCCGCCGCTGGCCCGCCGGCTCCCCGCGCCCGCGCGGCCTTCCCGCGCCCGCCGGCCCCTCCGCATGGCCGCGCGCCGCTGCCATGGGGCCTCCGGCCGCTGCCAAGGGGCCTCCGCGCCACCGCCGGGTCTCCGGTCGCCGCCGCCGCGCTTGCCGCCGTGCCCGCCTAGCGCCGCCGCGCGTGGCCGCCGCCTTCGCCGCCGTCGCCGGGGCTCCCCGCGCCCGTCGGCCCCTCCGGGCCGCTCGCGGCCACCTCCACCGCGCCGCCGCTGGGCCTCTGGCCGCCGTGCGCCAAGGCGCCGCCGCGGGCCTCCCGCCTCCGTGCGCCATGGGGCCGCCGCCGCTGGCCTCCGCGCCGTCGCCGCCGCCGCGCGTCGCAGGCGCCGCCGCGGGCCTCCCGCCTCCGTGCGCCATGGGGCCGCCGCCGCTGGCCTCCGCGCCGTCGCCACCGCCGCGAGCTCCTCGGCCGCCACCGCCGCCGCTGGCAGCCCCCGGGATCCCACTGCCGCCGCCGCCGGTGCGGTTAGGGTTTAAAACCCTAACCGCACCCCCCCGGTCGCCCCTTATTAAGCCGCCCGAGCGCGCCCTGGCCTGGACCGGCCGAAAGGCCTCCGCGGCCCAGGCCCAGGTCGCCTGGCCCCCTCTGGCGCCCCCGGTCAGACCGGCCCCCCCCGACCGGTTTAAGTCGGCCCTGGCCTAACCGGTGCCGGCTGGTCAGACCGGCCCTCTGGCCGGCTTAAACCGGGCCTGGCCGGTCAGACCCCCCCCCTGGCCGGTTTAAACCGGCCGCCCTATAATTTGTGAAAAAGCCCCTGCTCTTTGGGTTTTTCACAATTTAATCCTTTTAATTGTCTTTAGCAGTATTTACTTCTGTTTTAGACCCCATACATTGCTGTATTTCAATTTCAGTATTGTATTTTCTGTCGAATACTTTGTATTCCAGAATAAAATTTGATGCAATATATTTCCATGTTTCCTACATGTCGAGATTAATTGCGTCCAATATTTGCAATCAAAATTTTTAATTTCTTGCAAATAATAATTGATTCACCTTAATTAAGTCTTTTGACTTAATATGAGTAGGAATCAATTTGCAAAATTCAAAGTGTTTTCCCTCAAATCAAGTAACGACATACGGCGTTAGGTATATGAGTGTCTACTGATTTTCTTAGATTACACTCGAGTATCTACTGATTTATATCAGATTATACTCCCTAAGCGCTATATGACATTAGATATATAAGTATCTACTGATTTTTATCAGATTATACTTGAGTATCTACTGATTTCATCAGATTATACTCCCTAATGCTGCGAGATTTACTCTCGACAATATGTCATACTTAGCAAATTGGAGATTCACACTAATATTTCCAAGCCAACTTTTTGGAATTCTCATTAATTTTGCAAAGTTCTTTACAACATTAGCCATGATGGTTTTAATTTACCCAGCGTAAATTAATTATCTCTGGTTTACCCATGTAGGTCAACAATGGCCGCAAAGGAATTTGAGGAACTTGCCCTCAACGGCCACAATTACCCTACATGGGCCATGGACATCAAGATCAGCCTTGCGTCCCGTGGGATAGTGCGCGCAATCCAAGACCCAAACACTCCTGTTCCGGATGGAGAAACGCCACTGACAGAAGCAAAGAAATATGCTGCCTTATACATCATAAGACACCATATTCACCCAGATCTAAAAGCTGAGTACTTAGAGGAGGAATCTCCTCGTACTCTGTTTCTGGCCCTCAAAACGAGGTATGAATAGCAAAAGGCAGTTGTCCTGCCCGAAGCACTCCACGATTGGACTCATCTCCGTCTTCAGGACTTCAAGTCCATCGGAGAGTACAATCACGAGGTTCATAAGATTTGTTCCAAACTACGCTTTTGCGATAAGGAACCTACCGATGCGGAGAAGATAGAAAAAACTCTATCCACTATGCTCCCCGCAGATAGGATCCTTCAGCAGCAATACCGCGCTCGCAATTACACCGTCTATTCCGACCTTATTCATATCTTACTTCAGGCTGAAAAGCATGATGAGTTACTTTCTAAGAATGGCTCTCAGCGCCCAGTTGGGGCACAACCTTTACCTGAAGTTCATATGAATATTGCGAATGGACAGCGCAAGCGCAAGCGCAGTAGGAACAAGAAGTCCAAAAACTCAGACAAGGGGTCAGGCACTGCAAAGCCTAAGTATGAAAAAACTAAGCTTTGCGACAAATGTGGATGCTACACGCACCCCACTGACAAGTGCAAAACCCCAAAACATCTGGCTGTTCTGTACCAACAATCCCAGGGACGCATGGCACCTCAAGGGAAAAGGTTCGAAGCCAACTTCAACCTTCATCCAGACAGCGCAAATGGAGATGGACGTTCGCTCAATGTTCCTCCTGGTCCGAGCAACGCCATGCCTCTCCATCAGCCAGAGGACCCTGCCGACACGGAGAATATGATGGTTGAGTATGCCTCAACCGACATGTTTGGAGACTTTGATTAGTCTCTCAACCTCCTTTATGATCTATTTTAATTATGTCCATTTGTGATGTTGTACTAAGCACTTACGTATTGTTGTCACTTTTATATTGTATCAGCACATACGATATAATCAGATTGTATTCTATGTATTTGCATGAGATTTTTCTTATTGAAAATTCTTTTATACATAGTTCTCTACGAGGACAATCCGATGGAAGAGGAATTATGCCTTGTGGTCAGTGCTACCACAAACTCCATACTAAGGGAGTTAAAATATTTCCAAAATCTGAAACAGATGAATTGAGATATTTTAACCTTCGCTGGACGCGATACGGTAATTATTGGTACTGGACGTGCCATATTTACCCTCCCAGGGAGTACACAAGTGACAATTGCGGATGCTTTGCTGTATCCCGACTCGTCACGTACTCTAATCAATTATGGAGATATCCGTACAAATGGTTTTTCACATCGAAACCCATGAAGACAACAAAGAGGAGTATCTACTCTTCACCAAAGATTACGGATATGGCAAGCAAGTACTTGAAAGAATTTCTTCTCCATCGTCCGAATAGTACTATACGTACATCAAGCCCGTAGAACATGTTGCGTACAAAATAATTTTCCAGAATGTCATCACATTCCAAACTTGGCTTACTCGCCTTGGCCATCCCGGCATAGGGATGAAGTGGAAAATTATCAGCAATTCTATTGGTCATGCCTACAATGATACTAAATTTGGATTTTATGTGCATTTTAAGGCTCGCGCACCTTAAAACTCAAGCTGGACCACTCAGATCCCTTGAACACATCAAGTCGAGGCAAGTGGCTCTTCCCAACCATTGATTGGACTATTCAGGTATTCCATGGTTCTAAAAGACACATCTACACGATGGTCTCCCGTGTGCCTTTATTCACACGAAACCATGCTTTGGCTTATTATCCTGAATATCGATTTCAATCAAATTCGAATGGACAACATGCAGAATTCTCCTTACGTGCCTTCAATATGGCCCTAGGATTGAAATTTAGCACTACGTCCTATATGTCCATATTCAAAATGGTTTGGTAGAATCCCTTATCCAAAGAATTAAGCTCATTTGCATGATCTTTACTTTGGAATTGCAGCTTACCAACTTCACGTTGGAGTCATGCAGATTTACACGCTCATGACCAAACTGCATAATATTATTCTCCTCTACCTTTGATACGTGGAAATCTACCAAGTATTTCCAATCTGCGATAATTCGGTTACACACCGATATCACCACCTCGGCATACATCATTGGTCCCTCACCATATATTTGGGATCAATGTGAGGAATAACTGTATTTTCCGTCAATACCTCAAGCCCCTCACAGGGGGAGTTATTTCACGGCCAGTATGCTGATTCAACGAGGGATATTTCCAGGCATTAGGGGGAGATTTCAAGTACCATGAAGAATGCCAGGAAATTAGTTGGAATGTCCACGACATTTCCGCCTCGCCTCCACGTACTCAAAGAACTGAACCCACGTTCAGTATACTTGCAACTCATCGCAAATAACCTGCCAAATTCATTTACTGACTATACAGGTGTCACAAAATCCTATAATCCTACATAAATGTGTCAGAAAGAGTGGAGGTACCAACAAAAACCACTCAACTCCCCGTTCAGTATATCAGGGGGAGAAATACGACCACACATCAGGATTCTGCTTCCTGCAAGCAATAAAGGATATCGAGGCCTTCGAATCAGTAAATGGAAGTCAACTCCACGTTGACAAGACACCTAATGGGTAGTATACACTCGGTGGATGGGCAACCTCCACCAAACCAGCTCATAGTGTACACAATGACTGGTACATCGGAATACCAGACTCAACCGCATTGGAAAATCGCGAACAGTCACCAAGGGTAACGATATTTCCATCAACTATATATATTCTGGAGAAATATATAACCGGTAGTCTACAATTGTCGATATACATTTCTCGACTAGATTGCAAACAACCTTTCATATGATTCAGATCCAAAGACCATGGCCATGGCAAAGTGTGAACAACACTCGAACTGAACTCAAGCAAAGGGTGCAATCCAAGCAGAAATAATCTTGCTCAATAAAGGGAAGGTATTCACAAAAGCAATACCTACACCAGTTTTCTTCCTGAAACGGAATGAGAACAACAAGGTGGTGAGATATAGAGCAAGTATTGTGTCAGACCCCAGATTCCATAACGGAGAGCTTTAGGAATAATCACCCGCTAAGTCGGAGCTTCAACCCCGACCTCAACTCCCGGGGGTCAGATCCGAGAGGAGTAGAGTGATATGGCTTCGAATAGCCCGAGACGTCAACCCCAGAGCTTACCCCGGCAATTCAATGCACAGAGCAGTAGGGTGATATGGTCTCCTCACTCTTTCCCACTGAGCCGGAACATCAACCCCGACCTCGTCCCGGCAAATAAATGCACGGCTGGAGTAGGGTGATATAGCTCCCAACATCTCAGTGGAGAGTCGCTTCACAGGGGTGACTAAACTTAATAGCTCTACGATATAAAACCTGAAATCCGCCCTGCATCACGTACTTCAATCATACACGCATTGCACATGACACAGGGGAGAACAAACCAGTACCATCATAGAGACTCTACGACCGAAACTGCAATAATACTAGCTGTTCTGGAAACTTAAAAACATATATATACAAGCAAAAGCGAATTACACAGCGGAAGTTCAAGTTTGGCTGAGAAGCCTAAGGTCGGGCCAAAAGTGGCGGCAGAACCAACCAAGCTGCCGAACCCAGGGCAGGACCACTGCCCGGGATCACCAGCGACTAGTCGATGTCGGCGTCTACCTTAACGTAGAAACCCTCCGCTGCGGGAGTGGTTTCCTCTGCACGAAAATAATATCAACGAATGCAAGGTGAGTACAAAATGTACTCCGCAAGACTTACAGGGGAAATTAATAATAGATGCATCAGGTATCAAGAAGGGGCTATCTGTGGACTATTTTTGCAGAAAGCTAATTTATTCTTTCACAATACCTGTAAGTAGATTGAAATCCGTCTACTGGAATACTTTGCAAGAGAGGTGAGCTGAAACTGCATAATAAACCTAAAGCAGACCATCGAACACACGAAACCCTCGATTCTTCCTCGACCACCAGGGAGGAAGCAATCGCTAAAACCACATCCTTAAAGTTGGCAAGTTTTAGATTAGGGTTATAGTTCTCTAATTCGACGCAGATAATCACCAAGCTGTCCATAACCGCGGACACGGCTATTCGAATAGTTTAAACCCTGCAGGGGAGTACATCTTTACCTACACGTATCGATCGACTCCTAATGCCAATGCAGTTTACACACTTTCACGAGGTGTGCTGGCGGAGGGTGATCGAACACGACCTTTACAATGTTTTCGACCTAGGTATGAGCCGCCCTAATGGGCTAATCCGCGAACGACAGTCCGGCCGATACTTCGGCGCGGTCCCACTAGTTGTGTCAGGTGATACATCCCCGGTCCCGGACCGTGTGTAACCCTCACTCCTATATTGTTGCACCACACCACCTTCTCATTTTCCACGCACCCAAGTCACGAAAACGGCAAACTATGCGGCTCATCACCTAAGCCTAGACAAATTATTCAGTCGGGGGTGGCCCATATACACCCGTGTAGTATTACGCAAAATCTTGGGTCAATGTACGCCGGAAACCGGTCCTTGTGGGATTAACGAGACAACCCACCATGCTCCCAGCATGGCCTCTCGTCGATGCCCGGTTTGAGATTAGTCAGGATTATTAAACATCCCGGTGAACACCCACCTAATCCGCTAACCCATCCAGAGTATGTTTTGTCTGCCATCCCAGGAATTACGACTTTGCTCAACTAAGCAGGTCTAAGCATCATAAGCTATAATCGCAATATCCCAACACAAGTAATTCACTCTAAATAGGTTGGGAGGGTCGGTGGTGTTGATTGAGCGACAAAGTAAGTTTTCATGCAACGGATAGGGTTCACACTTAGCATAAAATATTAGTGGAACGCATGCAATACGATTTTAAAAGCAAATAGTAAATTGCAAATAATGGGTTATCCTCAAGATGGTCAAAGGGGGCTGCTTGCCTTGCTGTTCAACGACTAGGTCCTGTTCCTGCTCAAAGTTATATTCGTCGTGATCCTCCGGTCCTATCGGAAGAACGAAAACACAGAAACAAGCGCAGTGTGAACACCACGATGATGAACTTCAGCATGAGATGCAACATATGCCATGTCCTAGAGGATGCAAAGTCAAAGCTAATGCAACTGGAATCAGGTTAATCGGAGTCCGGACGCGCGAGGTATCGCGATCCGAGGATATCCGGGGGTTCGGGGAAAACCCTAATTGGAGTTTTTAGTCAATTTTACTTTTCCTAGTATGCAAACATGGATGAATATGACATGATTGAATAGAGTTCATTTTTCTGAACATTTCGATATATTATTTGCAATTTTCTGAGTTCGGATGAATTTTCTACGAATTTAACAAGATTTAAATCAATTTAAACCCCTTTGTTGTATTTTTCTCAGCAAAAATAAAATGAATTACTTTTATTACTCAATATAACTCTAGCTACAGAGAATGACAAGTGGACCCCTCAGTCAACTCAGGTCAACACTTATAGAGCCTATGACATGTAGGGCCTACCAGTCAGGTCTTTTTCTTTTCTTTAATTATTTTCCCTAATTCCTTACATGTGGGACCCGGCTGTCATAGGCATACCATCAACAGAGTTCATTTAATACACTGATGCCATTAATAGAAGCATTTAAGCTGCCGGATTAGAATCATTAGCAATTAATGCAGCAATTAGCACACTAGTTAATAATTACACTTAGTCTAATTAAGCTACTAACTAAACCCTAACTAAAACAACTACCCCACTGACCTAACCAAATAACTAACCCTAACTAATTAACTAACCAACCTCACTACTAACCTAATTACCTAACAAAACTAACTACTAACACTGCTAACTAATCCTAACTACCTTACTAACTGGCCGGGAGCTCGGTTGGACCGGTTGAGGCAGCACGGCGACGGCGGGGCTCGGTGGAGGCGGCGTCGAGGTGGTTCCGGCGTCGGGATTACCGAGGGCGGCGGGAGGTCGGCCGGCGACGGGACTGGATGCTCGGGCGGGATGGCGAGGTCGAGGGGCGCTCCGGGGTAGACGGTGTCGTCGGCGGTGAGACGGAGGGCCGAGGGGAGGAGGAGCTCCGGGACCTGGGGGCGGAGGAGCGGCGCTCGGGGCGAGGTGGTCCGGGTGGTGGGGAGCTCGACGGCGGCCGGGATGGGGCGAGCTTCGGGCTCAGCCGTCGGCGACTCGGTGAGCGGGGAGGTAGCCGGGGCGGCGATGGACTCCGGGGCGGCGAGGTGGAGCTCCGGTTGGTGGCGGCGAGGCTCGGGGAGGCCGAGGCACGGTGGAGCGGAGGTCGGAGGTGGGGCACCGGAGGGCGGCCGGATGGAGAGGAGGTGGAGCCGAGGTAGCTCGGGACGGGGCGGTTGGGGGCGTCGGCGAGGCGGGGTAGCGGCGGCGGGGAGGTCATTGGGACGGCGAGGACGACGGCGGGGGAGCACGGGTGGCGGTGAAAATGGTGAGGATGGCGGGGAACTTGGTGGCGGGACGTCTCGGTGGTGGAGGTGGAGCAGCCGAGGCGGGGCGGAGGGGAATGGCGCACGGGGGCGGCGGTGCCGAGGGAGAGCAGAGAGGGAGAGGGAGGGGGCGTGCCGGCCGAGGAGAGGCGGGGTTTTGAGGGGGGCTCGGGAGCGGCGAGCGGCGTGGCGCGGGTGCAGAAGGAGAGCGCCACGCGGCGGGCGGGGCTGCAGGGAGGTGGCGCGCTCGGTGAGGGAGAGAGAGGACCAGGGGAGAGAGAAGAAAGTGGGGAGGGGGGGTGGCGTGTAGGAGAAGGAAGCCGGGGGGGGGAAGGGGTGGCCGAGCGGGCCGGGGAGCGGGCCGCGCGGGGAAGGAACCGGGCCGGAGGGCAGGCCCAGCCTGGGGGGAAAAGATTAGGTTTTACTTTTTCTTTTATATTCTGATTTCTTTTCTTTTTAATTTGTTCCAATTTCAATTGATTTCCAACCAACATCTTCTTGTTCTTAAATTTTTGCTGTGAAATTTCAATTAGGTTTCAAGCTAGTTCTAACTTATATGGTTTTCAATTTTAAATCTTGTCCAACTTCAACTGAGTCAACTCCAGAATGATTTCAATTTAAAGAGTCCCTAGACTTTTCTCAAATTTCTTAATAAATCAAAATTTTATTTATGCCATTCCATGCCATGATGCACATTCAAAAAGGAACTTAGAATGGGGATGTTACATATTGTAGCACAAGGGTTCACGCAGATACCCGAAACATATTCTCTAGAGGTGGAATCTATTTCCGATACTCTATCTTAATGGCAGTACAAATCATCTATCTTTTCAGTTGATAGATGTAGTGACCGTATCTCTGTATGTGTCACTTGATTCAGACATAAAGGTTCCTCATGGAATCACAATGTTGAATCCAACCACAAAATGCAACATATATTGTGTAAAATCATTAAGTCATTACATGGCTTAATTTAGTCGGAATATATTTGGTACAACCGACTTGGTGAGTTCTTTATACAAAGGATTACTCCTACAATGATGATCGTCCACGCGTGTTCATCATGCAATCCTCTACAGGATATCGCATTATCTCAGTGTATGTTGATGACCTACACATCATTGGCAACGCACAAGATATTGACGATGCACGTGATCATCTAAAGACGGAATTTGAGGTGAAGGATTTGGGTAATACCATTACAACTCAAGCACCTTCACTCATGTGTTGTGGTACACCAAGCTGTCTATATCCAGAATTTATTGAAAAAAATTCAATATGGACAAGATTTATCCATCCAGAATTCTCCTGGTTGTTCGATCTCTAGACGTAGAGAACGATCCTTTTAGACCATGAGATGATGGAAATGAGATATTGGGACTCAAGGTTCCATATCCTAGTGCCATTGGACCTACCAAACATAATTGGTTAGGGCTCAAGGATATCTTTCCATATCTCCAAGGCATTAAAAGATCTAGTCATATTCTTTCAGTTTTAGAAAAATCTGAACACCAATATCATCGGATATGTTGATCAGATCCTTACTATGTAAGATCACAGACAAGCTTCGTATCCCTACTTGGTGATAGCCATCCTATGAAAGTCATCGAAACAGACTCTAGTGGCTATATCCACCAATCATCTTGAAGTACGATACATCACTTGTATTCTTGTGGCTTCGTAGGATGATAAACCACATACAACAATCATGTGGAATTGGTTCTATCGAATCATCTACCATTATCTCAAAGATAATGTTGCTTATGATTGCTCGGATGCAAACAGGTTACGTAATAAGCAATATCATCATATTGCCCATCTTGCAACACTAAGGCCCCGTTCGGGACTCCTCCGCGCTCCTGGGATCTGCAGATCCGCGCGCCAGCTCCGCGCTCCGCGCTCCGCAGTCCAAATCGCGGAATCGGGTAAGCGTTCGGCACGCGGCTCCGGCTCCCAGTGGCGTCGGGGCGACAGATCGGGCCAGGGGAGGTGGGGAGGAGGCGGCGGCACCTGGATCCGGCGAGCCCGGCAGGCGGGGAGGCGGGGCGGCGGACGGGGGCGGCTGGATCCGGCCGGGGGAGTCGGGGAGGCTGCGGTGGCACCTGGATCCGGCGAGCCCGGCTCGCGGGGAGGCGGGGCGGCGGCGGCGGCGGCTGGATCCGGCGCGGACCCTAGGCTGCGGCGGCGGATCGTGCCGTGAGGAGCGTCGTCGGGGCGGGGCGAGGCAGAGCGCCGGGGCCGAAGCAGTACGCAAATCCACTTACGGGTGGCAAACGCGGGTAATTCCCCTCAACTCCGCCGTTTGCAGATCCGCGGAATGGCAACTTGGTCGCTCCGCCGAAATTGCCTGCGAGCCGCTCCGCTCCTCCGCTCCGGCTCCGCGGAAAAAAAGCGTTCGGCACCGCTCCGGCCGCGCCGCGTGCGGAGCCAGGAGCCGGAGGGTTCCCGAACGGGCCCTAAATCATGCGACAATCTCGCTGATTTATTCACGAAGTCTCTACCAACTTCTATATTTCAGAAATATGTTCATGAAATTGGTATGTGACGGCTTCGGGATTTGCGAGAATCAGGGGGAGCATCTTCCTGAATTATTCCTGTTCAAAGCATCATATTACACTCTTTTTCCCTTTATGAGTTTACTTTACAGATTCTCATCAAGGTTTTTAATGAGGTAATATCAACATAAGATCATATGTTATATTTTCTGTTTTCCCCACCGGGGTTTTTAGGAAGGTATATACGACATATTTATTGCTCTCTAAACTCTATGAATCTTCTCGTATTGAGTTCAACGAGACAATAATCATAATATGCTGTAGCATTTTCTCCTTATTTTCCCATTGGGTTTTACAGGAGTTTTAACAGCATATCAAACTCTATACTCCTCGTACTTTTCCCACAAGGTTTTTGGAGGAGTCATATTTGAAGATGATGTTGTTCGCAAGGATAAGCATTGATTAGGGGGAGTGTTGAGGATAATGCAAACAGTTAATCCATGCTTTTGGAGAAACTGCCGTGCGGTTGCTAATTACCAACTGCAAACAACTGCATCATCTCTCTCTGTTAACAACTGCTTACAACCGCAACCTTGTAATCTATATAAGCTTCATTCTTCAATAAAGAAAGCAACACTTGATCCATTTGTTCTTGGCCACTTTTCGTTCATTGCAAACTTCAAGTTCCAATACTCATATTCTCAATATAACAATATTCTGGCAACTGATCCAGATAAAACCTTCAAAGACAATTTAGTAAATAGTTTATGTAGCAGTAGCAGTTATAAAACACAACAAAATATTCTAAAGAGTCTATAAGAATAACTAAAAATCACCAAGTATGGAGCAAGAAATGCTCTGGCTGTGATGAATAGTTCTTTTAGTAATGGGAGCTGTTCGCAACAGAATCATCCTTACAAGATACAAACTTGTACATCAGAGGGGGAGGTGGCTTGATTACACAACTATACCGAACTATACCTGGCTCTAGAATGGAACTAGAAATCAGTTCCCATCAGATCACTAAGTAGGCTCAAGAAACACCAAAATCTTTGAAGCCAAGTGCGTCGAATCAAGAGGCGTAATAAATGTGTCTGACCCCCAAACAAGGCATCCTCTCTCATCTCTTCTACCTCAACATCCTGCGGGCAATGGATTATGCATCCACTAGATAGTTATCAGCGATAAAAGCTTGCCTTCGGGCATAGCTCCTTTATAGACCCATCTGGTGGCCCATCTACCGGACGTAGCTTAATCTCATAAAGCTTTGGCCATAATTTTCCAGTTACTGCAAATACCAAAGGGGTAAGGAAAAAATTGGCTCTGTGATCAGAACTACCTCTGAGGCTAGGCTAGGATGAAAACAGTGAATTGCAAGTACTAACAACTCACCGAACAATCTTTGCTTTTCTTCATCCCAAGCTATACCATTTAAAACATCAATAGCCTGGAACATGGAACAGATTCAATGTCATGCAACTTTAGATCTGGATTATTTTCTCCCTTTTCTGAAACTATGCAATTGTATACATCTTATTCCCTGTTTTCCAACAAAACTACCATAGTACCATTGGTATTGAACAGAATGAACCTCACTAAACAAGGATGACTAGAAACAAGATAAGGGAGTAAAGGAAGAACAGAACACAATATTAAGCAATAAACCATAATTAACTCACCCTATTGCCCGAATTCCACAAGTGCTGCCTGCAAGATTGCAGGAACCTGAGTGTCAATAATTATTTCGAATGCAGACACTATCAAAACAGAATGATTTATTAAGAACCCCAAAGGTAAAAGAAAGGGCATAGAAAGACAACATCCATTTCTTTTCAGTATGTACCTCAGCTCATGAAGAAAGATCCAGCTCACCACTAAGCCATCTTCATGGGAGACTCTAGCTATGCAATCTGTCTACACATGATGATTTATTACTGGTCATGCAAAGACAATACCTGATATACTTAATCATCATGTGAGGTAATTGTATTCTAGAGAGAGAGAAAGAGAGAGAAATCTGGGAGACTCTAGCTATGCAATCTGTCTACACATGATGATTTATTACTGGTCATGCAAAGACAATACCTGAGATACTTAATCATCATGTGAGGTAATTGTATTCTAGAGAGAGAGAGAGAGAGAGAGAGAGAGAGAGAGAGAGAGAGAGAGAGAGAGAGAGAGAGAGAGAGAGAGATCTGGGTGAGTTCATTATACGCCAATAACATATTCGTAAGTAGCAAGCCTAACAAAGAACAACACACGATAAAAACTCTGTACATCTCAGTAAAAATAGAGGCACACTACCATAGTACAGTTTGTTAAACCTCATCCACTTTTGGTTTGGATGAAATGACACTACAGAATGATGTAGCAGCACTAACATATACAAATGGCAGATGTTCCAGTCTTTTTTTTTGAGAGAGAGAAGACGTTCCGGTCCTTGAGACCTCGACCAATGTATTAATACATGAATTTTATATGGTTAGACTGAGATACTGTATAGTAACTAATAAGAAATTGCAAGCAAGGAGGAAGTAGATATCTAACCTGCCAGACATTTGCCCATACTTCACCATTTATATACTCCAGTTCATTAAGATAGGGAACTTCATTATCTTGATATTTCACAGTCACCATCTTCATGACTGTGTCAAAAGAAACGTCAAACCAACGAAATGAAGTATCAAAGGTAACAAAATATCAAGTACCATTAAAAAATTACCTTGAAGTGACTTTGGATCCAGCTGATACAACCTTGAGGTACCATCACTGCCAAAAAGAACTTTCCCATCAGTAGCCAGCCCCCATCCATTACTCATTTTATGGGTAAAACTCTCACGCTGCAGCAGAGAACACATTAATTTGTTACCTCCATAGATGAAAAAGGAATAATGTATGTGCCAAATATTTGCTACAGTCCACTATGATTAAATAGTGAAGGCTATATATTAGCATATCACACAAATTTGTGCATCTGGACCTCTGCAAGTGTAACAGGAAACATTGAGTATACTCTTCCGTTAATGTGAATAACAGAAATGCGTGTCTTTAGTTGCTGGTTTGTATTCAAATGTATTCAAATGCCATGTGTATAGCTTGAGCCTGGAAGACAGCTACACTATGCACCATGGGAAGCTAATCAAGGCAGGAGCACGTACTTGAGACATACTTAATAAACATCATTGCGTATCTTAATTAAAAGTAAAATGACTGGTAGTAACTCAAAATGTTTCCAGTAAAACACAAGGTGAAATGATTGTAAATCAATAGTTCACAAGCAGAGTACTGGCCATACAGAATGATACCCAAAATAGGTGGGGGTTTAGGGTCATTAGTTGGGAGTTAAAAAAAATGAATCATCTGTAACTGCAGTGAAGACAGAAACATGGGAAGCAGCATTACTTTGCTAAAGTTATGTCGGTCGTATATAAATCCATCATTCTTCAACCAAGTAACTTGAAACAATCTACAAAGGAGAAGTTTAAAACAAATGAAATGAGCTTGAGCAGGATAGTAAAAGCAGACAAGGCCAATATTCAAGAAAGCAATTGTTATGTCAGGTATAGTTGAGATTTATCTACCTGTCACCGAGAAGCGTTAAACCTTCTCCAAACATGTGTCCATCCATTTGGTGCTGAACTAGAACCTGAGAATCAGTTGAATGGCTATTTAATGAAGAAAGCAGAGGTGGGCTATGTTGCAAACACGAAACATGCAATGATAATATGAAAAAGCAAAGTATTTAACATACTTTTCCAGTTTGCAAATCAACCTTTCGGACCGATGACTGTTCAAGAAACAAAGGTAGAGGCATTTAGTGATTTAGAGAATTAGTTTAAAAAAGCAAGTAAACGAAACAAACGCAACTTGCGCAAAAAAAAAGATTATGCATCGTCCCCTTGGGTTGATCTGAGCCTAGTAAGCCCATGTATTCTTACTGGGGAGTCATCAATATCAAGAATAGTTAAGTGAAACTAGAGCCAGTTGATTGTCACTGCCATATTAAACCAAGAAAATATTCTTAGCATGCTACATTTGCATCAGATGGGATGACACATACTGAGTCTGAGCTTACACCGTTTGAATGTAAAGGGCAAGCAAACATTTTTAATCGTCAAGCTAAAATGTTGCGCCGATGCTATCACTGGAGGGTTCTTGGGCAAGGTAATGAGAGTCCTAAGAGGCAAGAAACGAGAGCCGCAAGAAGAGATCCAAATTACCCTGTGATAAAGGCCAGTGGACTCGAAAAGGGTGTCATTTCCTCCATATAAGAGACCCTGTAACACAAGATAAAGTAGAAAGAATGCATCATGCATCTAGTGTGCGGAAAAGGAATCAAAATTGAGAAACTGGAGTATGATTTAGCACTTATTTGCTGACAGATTTACTAGTACTTATCAAGAAACGGAGTAAGTAGTTCGGAAGCAATTCCCCACGGGACGGAATCAGATCAAGGAGGAGCGCACCTGGGTGAAGGCGTCGGGATCGTGGGGGTATTCACGGACGAGGTCGAAGGAGTAGAACCTGGTGGCAGCCGTGGCAGGCGCCGGGCGGCGGAGGAGGGTGGTCGGTAGGGAGTCAGGGGGCCAGACGGCGCAGGCTGCGGCGAGGAGGAGGAGCGCGGCGAGTGCGGCGGCGGCAGATGCGATGACCGGGCGGCGGAGGTAGAGCGGCGGCGGGGAGGCGGTGGGAGCGGATATGGAGAGGGAGGTGGGCGGCATGGCGGCGGCGGCGGCGGAGGCGGAGGCGCGACGGTGAGACCTCCGGCGGGAGCCGACGGTCATTTGGTCGGGGCTACAACGTCCAACAGAAAGGTCTAGTCTAATTCTTGATCACTTGTTCTGAGTTTTCATGAAAGTCGCCATCTAATTTGACCATAAAACACGTGGTTTTCTTTTCATTTCACAAAACATATGACTATGCATTGCATTTTTGCACATCCATCGAATCCAATCTGTCAACGTACATCCGATTCTACTAGTTTAAGCGATTCGTATGTATATCTACGCAAGGCCATAAAATTTCAAGTGGAGCAACTTAACTCGTTTAAAGTTCAAAAAAAGAAGGAAAAAGACTTTACTTGCTTAAGTGATTGGTGTGTTTGTCTGTGCAATGGCCACCTAGAGGCTTATACGTGTGTTTGTGGCCGGTCTCTAATCTTTTCCTTATTTTAAGCTGATGGGCTCACTTATCATCACAAGGACACCAAACAAGAAGAGGAGAAAAACGTTGTCCAATCTTGAAAAAGTAATATCTAGAGAGAACTCAAGAAACGTCAATATGGAGCTAGGACAAAAACATCATAGCCGGTGGAGCGCCCAAACCAATAGTGTGGACATAAGTCTTATAAAGAAATGCTTTTTTCGTTCCTTAATGTAAAACATATTTTAATTAGTTAAAATAAGATTTTAATCAATAATTACTTTATTAATATGATTTATACAACAACAACAACAACAAAGCCTTTTATCCCAAACAAGTAGGGGTAGGCTAGAGATGAAACCCAATAAAAAATTCATAAGCCAAAAGGTAAAAGAAAATGACTTAAAAATAAAATTATGGTTTGGGCATGTGGATCGCTAATTTCCACATGATCCTATTTAGAGACAAATCCTTGGATACATTCCAATCTTTTAAGTCTCTTTTTACTGTCTTCTCCCATGTCAACTTTGGTCGCCCCCTACCCCTCCTAGTATTGTCGATAGATCTTAGAATACCGCTATGCATCGGTGCTTCTGGAGGTCTCCGTTGGATATGTCCAAACCATCTTAGTCGATGTTTGACAAGTTTCTCTTCAATCGGTGCCACCCCTACCCTATCACGTATATCCTTATTCCGAATTCGACCCCTTCTTGTATGCCCACAGATCCATCGTAGCATATGCATCTCTGTGACACTTATTTGCTAGATGTGTTATTTTTTAGTGGGTCAACATTCTGCTCCATACAACATCGTAGGTCTAATCGTCGTCCTATAGAACTTACCTTTTAACTTCTGTGGGACCTTTTTGTCATAAAGGATGCCAGATGCTTGTCGCCATTTCATCCACCCTGCTTTGATTTTGTAGCTAACATCCTCATCGATACCACCATTGTTCTGTAGCATTGATTCCAAATATCGAAAAGTGTCTTTCTTAGGTACTATTTGTCCTTTTATACTACCCTCTCCCTCCTCACACCTAACACCACTAAAATCGCACCTCGTATACTCGATTTTGGTTCTACTAAGTCTAAACCCTTTTGATTCTAAAGTTTGTCTCCACAGCTCTAATTTCCTATTGACACCCATCCTACTCTCGTCTACTAGCACCACATCGTCAGCAAAGAACATACACCAAGGAATATCTTCTTCTATATCCCTCGTGACCTCATCCATCACTAATGCAAAAAAGGTATGGGCTCAAGACTAATCTTTGATGTAGTCCTATCTTAATTGGGAAGCATTGATCTCACTGTCATAAGTTCGAACACTTGTCACAACGTTATCGTACATATCCTTGATGAGGGTAACGTTCTTTATTGGGACTTTATGTTTTTCTAGCGCTCATCACATGACTGTCCTTGGTATTTTGTCGTACGCCTTCTCTAAGTCAATGAATACCATATGTAAATCCTTCTTCTGCTCCCTATATCTCTCCATAAGCTGACATAGCAAGAAAATCGCCTTCATGGTTGATCTCCCGAGCATAAAACCAAATTAATTTTTTTGTGATGTTCGTTATATTAATATGATTTATATGACATAAAATTGATATCATTAAATTCGTATTTAAAAGTACTTACTCATAATTGTTACTTTGTATTACATAAACCATGTACTAATAGAGTAATTGATGATCAAAATTTTGTCTTGCATTATAGGACAGAGGAAGTAACATTTCCCTCACGAAATGAAAATAAATAGTGTTTTCCCCTTCAATTATACAAGTATGTATTTTTTTTAATGTACACCTGAAACAATGAATCATACGATGGAACCTAGCTCATCTTCGCATGCTAGGTCAACCATCTATATATGCATTGCACTTCCGATTGTTCTTCCTTTGTTAAGGAATAGGAAATCTTGTTAAAAAAATAGAAAATCAAATCAAATCCAGCTGGCCCATCGAGTATTAATTACCAACCCAACACGAATTAAATCAAATATCACTCCTGCCCCATTCCTCTCCCCGATCCCTTGGTTCATTCCAATTGTTCTAACTTGGTGGGTCAAAGTTTGGGAAGTTTGTCTTCACGTTTTTCAGAGCAACGTCATCTGTTCTGAGACATATAGACAGACTACGTATTACACACATAGTGTTTGCAGGGGTGAAATTAGTTAGTACTGCCGATTATTGGATGAAGGAATAGTCACCGTGCTAGCTTAGTTAGGAGTATCTTTTTTTACTGTCCTTTTCATAGCTTATGTTTTACAGTTAAATTTCGTACCCATTTTGAGGGAATTCTACAAATTTCTCAGGGAGTTGGGATGTACTTTCTCTCCTTTTGTTTTTTTTCGAAGAACATGGCAGGAGCTCTGCCTTTCTCATAGATAGAAAGAACAAATTACAAAATAAAACGCGAATTACAAAAGAAGAAGGGGAAGCGCCGGCAGAAGCCATCGGGAAGCTCCCTAGCTAAACTAGGCCCGAGCAAGAACCGAGGATCACCGGCCGAAGCCACAACAGAAAAAACTAAAAAACCTGCAACGTGACCCTACACCGAGCCTTTGGGAAGCTACCTAGCTAAACTAGGTCAAGAGCGAAAACCGGCGAGGCAGCAACATTCAACGCCGGCCAGCTCAACGAACACAGAAGAAGCCGGGTTCAAAGATCGCCTGCAGTGTCATCGTCCCCCGCTCATCGCGCTCACGACCCAGCGGCTTCGACTTCACCTCAGCAACCAAAGAAAACAACCCTTCTGCTGCGCTGAGACCAGCCCGCCACGGACACGCTCGCCAGAGCGATCGACACCCGAAAGGGAGGGCCTGCGCCAGAAAGAGGGGCGAGGTCCAGAGACGCCTCTCCGGCACCGAAAGGACCGACGAACGCACCGCCCAATGCCATCTGCTCATCAGCTAAGCCAGCTACCCGAAGCTCCAACACCTGTCGTAAGCCGGCCCTCGTGCCGACGTCGATACCACCAAACCTAGGACTCCAAGGCGCCGCCCCCAAGGGGGAAGGGACGCCGAGGCGCCATCGCCGCCTGAACCAGCAAGCCAGTTCTTCGGATTTCTCCGGGAGATTACACGGCTGGTGAGATCCAAACGGCAGCGCCTTCAACAAGGGGAACGACGCACCAAGCGCCGTCACTGCCGGCATCAGTGGAGGACGAGGGCTTTCGCCCGAAGATCAACACCACCGGACCCATCGCTAGCAAGCATCGAGGAATTGACATAAGGGACCAGCGTCGACAGCCCACTCCTGTACTCTGCACCTGTACCTGCGACCGGACCTCCTACACCTGTATACCTGTACACCGGCTCCGGCTCCGGCCAAGCCCTCACTGCCAACTCTGGCAGCGAAGAAACGCACCCCCCCCGCGCTGCTGATACGCACCGCCGCGGCACCACCGACACGGAATACCCTGACGGAGGATTACAGCGCAATGCCCTCACGAACGTCACCCACGTCCTCACCGCCGCCCTCACCGACGACCACACAAACCTCACCGACGACCTCACCGACCGACGTCCTCACCAACGTCCACGCAACCTGCTGCCTTCCTCTCCACCACCAAAGGCCGGGGCTCCCAGATCTGCAGGGCCCCGCGCGCCAGATCCCGCCCAGATCCGGGCGGCTGGAGCAACGAGGCGGCGCAGCGGGGAGAGCGGCGGCGGCGCCTGATCCGGGTGGTCCCTTTGCCGGAGCCGGGGCTGGACGACGAAGCCGAGGGAGGGGAGGGGGCGCCCCGCGGAGCAACGAGGAGAAGCGAGCGAAAGAAAGAAAGGAAGAGCCCCGCCGTCGCCCTCCTTGCTGGCCGCGCGGCTTTCCGGCGACGGGCTCCGGCGACGGCGCGGCGGACGCTGAGGAAGGCTACTCGGCGGCGCGACGGGCGGGGTCGCCCTCGAGTCGCCCTAGCGGGGCGACGCGAGGGCCTGGGGGTTTGTTTCTCTCTCCTTTTGTTTAATCAGGTACGAACCGGTGAAATGAAATAGCACTTCTCTTGTATGTGTATGTGATTTGTCTGGATCAATGAATGCAATGCAAACCTCATCTTCTGACGAACGATCTACTTGCCTCAATTCCTTGCTTGGTTGGTTGGTGAATATAAATAATGGCAACGACGTTGGCATGCACAGATTATTAATCAATCAAATGCGACTTCTCTGCCTGCTCAAGCTATTCTAGGTCAACCACGGGAAAGCGCTGCGTGCACCCGGGGGCATTTGCACCCATTAGTTTTGGCGATTTTTAGTTTCACATACAAGTTTCAAAAAAATCTAAAAAAAATTCATACCGGTATATGATGGAGTGAAGTATACACAGTTAAATTTTTGAAAAATAATATGACCATTTGCGATCTGTGCAAAAAAAACAAATATGTACATATGGCTCCTTTGTACTGTTCATGCTATTCAAGGTGTGTTTTTGTTTTTTTTGCACAGGTCACAAATGGTCATATTATTTTTCAAAAATTTAACTGTGTATACTTCACTCCATCATATACCGGTATGAATTTTTTCAGATTTTTTTGAAACTTATATGTGAAACTAAAATTCACCAAACTAATGGGTGCAAATGCACCCGGGTGCACAAAAGCTGCACTCGGTCAACCACACCATATATGCATATTAGCACTCCAGATTCTTCTTCCTTTTCTTTTTTAAGAACATATACAAGTATAAGACGTTTTCCTAGCTCGATCAGCTGGTATTACCAGACATCAAGAAACATCACTACTCATGCTCTCTGCCTTAATTGTCCAAATTGTTGCACAGCTAGCTCAGCTAGTATTACCCTTGGTCAGTCAGATGTGTTCGCACTATCACAGGTCAGTACTACTCACAAAATGCATACTATATCTAGTGTAGTAGTGTTTGCAGGGGTGAAATTGTGTGAAGGAATGTTTTGTTAGAGATATAGTATGTTGTATTCGTATTGGTATAGGAGTCTATATTTCCTTGTACTCTAAGTCCCCTTGTACTATATATATGTCCATTGGGCTGTGCAATAAGTCCCAAGTTGCATATCTCCTAACATGGTATCAGAGCCAATTAGGGTTTGGAAAAAATTTCTAACCTTCGATCTCATCGGCGCGCCGCAACTCGCACCGCCTCTCTCCCGCCCTTTCCCGTGGATCCCGGCCGCCGGTCTCCCCTCCTGCGCCGCCAGCCCGGCCTCCCCATCCCCCGGCCGCCGGCCTCTTCTCCTGCGCCGCCGGCCTCCCCCGCCCTCCCGAGCCGCCGTCGCCCCTACACGGTCGGCCTCCCGAGCCGCCGCCGCCCCCGCCCGGTCGGCCTCCCGCGCCGCCGCCGCCCCCGCCCGGTCGGCCTCCCGCGCCGCTCCGCCGGCCCGCCTCGCCGGTCCTCCCGTGCCGCTCCGCCGGCCCGCCTCGCCGGCCCTCCCGCGCCGCCGGCTCGCCTCCCCCGAGCCGCTCCGCTTGGGCCGCCGCCGCTCCGGTCCGCCGGCCTCCCGTCGCCGGCCTCCCGTCCGCCGGTCGCCACCGCCGTCCGCGCCGCCACCGTCCAGGCCGCCGCTGCCGTCCCCCACCCGACCGGCCCGCCTCCTCTGTTCTGAGGTGCCCGGCTGAGGTGCACGGGCCATTAGCCCGTATATAGGGTAGAAAAAAAAGCAAAAAAAAAGAGCAAAAAAAAACAGGTACTATGTCTTCGGGCACCGTTTCTCTTCCTCGCTGCCCGGTGATTTTTGATGGGGTCAATTTCACCGACTTCATCTCTCATATGCGCATCCACATGCGTGGTCTTCGTCTCTGGGGCGTCCTCTCCGGCGATGTTCCGTGTCCGGCCTGTCCTGTGGCGCCGGTTGAACCTAAGCTTGGTGCTCGACCTACCGATGCTGACCGCGCTGCCTATGATGCTGCTGTCACTGCTTATCAGGAGACTCTGGATTCCTACGGTGCTCTGCTGACTGAGTACACTCAGTGGTGTGATGATGATGCTCGTGCTGCTGCTGTTCTTATCGCCAGTCTTCAGCCTCAGTTTTCTTCTGAGGCTGTGGGATTCTCTACGGCCTCCCAGATGTGGACTCACCTTCGTCAGCGTTATGAGCCCTTTGGCGATGCTTTGTTCCTGTCCGTGGTTCGCCAGGAGCACTCTCTTCAGCAGGGTGATGCCACGGTTGATGAGTTCTATGCTCAGAGTTCTGCTGTCTGGCGCCAGCTGGATTCCCTTCGCCGTCCTGGTTGTGGCTCTTGTCAGTGCTGTCAGGAGGCTCGTGCTGACCGCGAGTTCTTGCGCGTGTACGAGTTCTTAACGCGGCTTCGTCCTGAGTTTGAGTCGCGTCGTGCCCAGCTTCTTGCTCGTCAGCCTCGCGTCACTCTTCTGGAGGTGCTTACAGAGATCCGTGCGGAGGAGACTCGCCTGCGTGGCTCTGGTCTACCGCCACTTCCCTCCGTGCTTGCTGTTCGTCCACCGGCTACATCGACTACTGCTCCCCGCCTCAGCGGCTCGTTTCCTCCAGCGGCCTCCACAGGTGGTGGTGGTCGTTCCTCGTCGGGTGGTGGCCGTCCTCATTGCACCTACTGTGATAAGGATGGCCACATTGAGTCTACTTGCTTTCGGAAGAAGCGTCACCTTGCACGTCGCTCTTCACCGGGCACTGGAGCTTCTTCCTCGACTACTTCCTCGACTCCTTCAGCTGCTTCGACTACTTCCGCCACCTCGTTCACTGAGCAGGAGATCGCACGCCTTCGACGCCTACTCGCTGCGACAGGTTCTGCAGGTTCTGCTACTCCCTCTTCCAGCAATGAGAAACCACCCTCTACACAGTCAGGTACTTCCCCATGGATTCTTGATTCTGGAGCATCTTTCCACATGACTTCTAATTCTTCCGCTCTATCCTCTCTTAGACCTCTAGATTCTCCTGTTCATGTTCTCACTGCTGATGGTACTCCTCTTCCTGTTGCTAGTCGAGGCACTCTTAGCACTTCTTTGTTTCATGTTCCTTCTGTTGCTCATGTGCCTCGCCTTACCATGCAGCTTCTTTCTGCTGGACATATTACTGATCTTGGTTGTCGGGTTATTCTCGACTCTGACTCTTGTTGTGTTCAAGACCGTCAGACGGGCACTCTGGTTGGTTCTGGCACTCGCCGCCTTGATTCTCAGCGTCTCTGAGAGCTTGACTGGCTTCATCTTCCCTCCGCTGCCGCCGCTGCCAGTCTCTCCGCTTCTGTCAGCTCGTCCACCGGCTCCTTCCAGCAGTGGCATCACCGTCTTGGTCATCTGTGTGGATCTCGTCTATCGTCGTTAGTTCGTCGTGGTCTTCTGGGGTCGGTCTCAGGAGACGTGTCCTTAGATTGTCAGGGTTGTAAACTGGATAAGCAAATTCAGCTACCTTATCCTCATAGTGAGTCTGTGTCTCAGCGTCCTTTTGATCTTGTTCACTCGGATGTGTGGGGTCCGGCCCCCTTCGTTTCGAAAGGGGGTCATCGATACTATATTATCTTTATAGATGATTTTTCTCGCCACACTTAGATATACTTTATGTCTGCTCGTAGTGAGGTTCTCTCTATCTATAGACAGTTTGCCACCATGGTTCGTACCCAGTTTTCCACTCCCATTCGTGTCTTTCGTGCTGATTCTGCTAGCGAGTATCTTTCTCGTCATCTTCGTGGTTTTCTTGCTGAGCAGCGCACTCTTGCTCAGTTCTCTTGTCCGGGTGCTCATGCTCAGAATGGTGTTGCTGAGCGTAAGCATCGTCACCTTCTTGAGACTGCTCGTGCGTTCATGATCACCGCTTCTATTCCACCTCACTTTTGGGCTGAGGCTGTCTCTACTGCCACCTATCTTGTTAATATTCAGCCCTCCTCTGCCCTTCAGGGTGGGATTCCTGTTGAGCACATTTCTGGTTCTCTTCCTGACTACTCTACTCTTCGTCTGTTTGGCTGCGTTTGCTATGTTCTTTTAGCTCCCCGCGAACGCACCAAACTGACTGCTCAGTCTGTTGAGTGTATCTTTCTAGGCTATAGTCCGGAGCATAAGGTCTATCGCTGTTGGGATCCAACTGCTCGCCGTATGCGGGTTTCTCGGGATGTGACCTTTGATGAGTCCCGTCCTTTCTTTCCGCGTTCAGCTTCTCCTTCGCCTTTCCCTGTTGAGCCCCTGTCTTTTCTGACCTTTCCTGATACACCGATCACTGTTGTGCCCTCTTCCACTCGTTCTATCGAGTCTCCACCTCCCCCTGAGTCTCCACCTACTCCTATTGTCGACTCTTCTCCGCTATCATCTCCTACAGCTCCACCTGCACCTTCTCCTCTTTCGTCCTATCCTTTCGTCTACACACGTCGCTCTCGTGTTGAGCCTCCTTCTGATGTACCTTCTCCTTCTTCTGGGCCATCTCTGTCTGATGAGTCACCTTCTCTGGGTGCCTCATCTTCTCCGGATTCGCAACCCCCTCCTAGGTATGGCCTCCACGCTCGTCCGCTTCGGCCTCCAGCTCGCTTTGGATTTGTTGGTACTACTCTTGCTGAGCCTACTTCTTACCGCGATGCTGTTATTCATCCCGAATGGCAGCATGCGATGGCCGAGGAGCTTGCTGCTCTTGAGCGCACCGGCACGTGGGATCTTGTCTCTCTTCCTCCACGTGTTCGTCCCATCACTTGTAAGTGGATCTATAAAGTTAAGACCCGCTCCGATGGTTCTCTTGAGCGCTACAAGGCTCGTCTTGTGGCGCGTGGCTTTCAGCAGGAGCATGGCCGTGACTATGATGAGACATTTACTCCTGTTGCGCATATGACCACTGTTCGCACTCTTCTTGCCGTGGCATCTGCTCGTCACTGGTCTATCTCTCAGCTTGATGTCAAGAATGCCTGTCGACGAGTAAACGTCTCTAGCGGTGGTCCGAATGGACCCCCTTGTTGGTTCGGCCTGGGGCGATGTAGAGTTCTTCTTATGAGCCGGTGGTGGCGTTTCAAGGATGAGGGTGGTTATGACGCTTGATGCCGGAGACACAGGGATTTCTCCAGGTTCAGGCCACCCGGAGGTGTAATACCCTACGTCCTGCTTGTTTTTGTATATATGCGTGTATATGGCAAGTATGGTGAGTTACAGAGGTACGCACTGTTCTTCTTCTAGCTCCAGCCCGGAGGAAGAACGGTGCTTCTTTGATAAGGAGTAAACTTAGAGAGATCTAACCTAGGAAAATTAGCCAACCCTTTGCATGGACCAGGCTCTCCCCTTATATACTCGGGGGAATACCACATAGGTCGGCAAAGGAGAACATGAGATATACTTGTGCTGTAGACGACGTGGGCGCTACTGGAAGCGCCCACACCTTCATTTAATGCCCACTTGAGACTTTCGGCCGGGCCGTCGCCTCGCGGTATGTCGGAGCAGGGGCTCTGACACCTTTGCCTTCGGCGGGCCCCGCGGACGGAGACTTACGGGGTTTCTTCTGACTGGGTTGGTAAGACGTCCTCTCGCGGGCCCCATAGGTCAGCCTCTCACGCCGCGCAATTGATCGCGCGGCGGCGTCCCCCATGGGGTAAAAAGGGTTGACAGCGACAGGGCGTGCGAGGCGGCGCGCTTGGTCGGTCAAAGAATCTGTCAGCCCGGGCCCACCCCTCAGAGAGAGAGAGAGATAGCTCACAGAGCTTATCGCCTGCACCGGTGGGACCCGGCCTGATCGTCATCATGCTCTCACAGGGCTTTGGGTTTCCCGTCGGAATGACAGGCATTAAATGCCTCCGCCAGGGCGGAGGCTTGCTGGAGAAGCTTGGCGCTGGACGGCGTGCATGGTCGAGGGCCCCACCAGAGGACACGTCATCCCCCGGGCACTCGGTCCCGAGCAACCTCCTTCGCTAGGAGGGGCGCCAGTTGTCTTCTACGCGCCTCTGAGCAACCCCGGGCGCTCGGGGAGCACCCGCTGGGGGACCGCTCGGGGCGCCTTGAAGGGGGAGCCCGAGGGAGAGCGCTCGGGGGGCGGACCCCGAGCGCTCCCCTGGGCCCCGCATCCGCCCAGAGGCCGAGCGCTCGGGAGGGGACCCCGAGCGCGCCCTTCGCCTTCTGGGACGCCGAGCGCTCGGGGACGGACCCCGAGTCCTCGCTCAGCGCATGGGCCGAAGAAATCCCGGAGGCCCACGATTCCTTCTGGTTTGTGGATGCAGCCTCTGGAGGAGACCCCTGATTCCTTGGGATTGGCCGCGGGCTCCGTACGACGATCCGGGTGGGGCCCAAGGCCCCAGCGACCGGAGTGCCACGTGTCACCCTCTGCGGTATCTGGTTGGTCTCCGCCGGCGGTTAGGGGTACCCTGGGCCCCATTCCGCCGACAATGCCTTTCTTAATGGTGAGTTGCGTGAGGAGGTCTACATGCACCCCCCGCCTGGGTATTCTGTTCCAGATGGCATGATTTGTCGTCTTCGTCGCTCTCTTTATGGCCTTAAGCAAGCCCCTCGTGCTTGGTTTGAGCGCTTCACCTCTGTGGTCACTGCTGCTGATTTTTCAGCTAGTGCTCATGATCCTGCCCTTTTTGTCCACACCTCGTCCCGTGGTCGGACTCTTCTTCTTTTGTATGTGGATGATATAGTCATCACCGGAGATGATTCTGAGTATATTGCCTTTGTCAAGGCTCGTCTTAGTGATCAGTTTCTTATGTCTGATCTTGGTCCTCTTCGCTATTTCCTTGGGATTGAGGTTACCTCTACTTCTGATGGTTTCTATATATCCCAAGAGAAATATATTCACGATCTTCTTGATAGGGCTTCCCTTACTGATCAGCGTACCATTGAGACTCCGATGGAGCTCAATGTTCATCTTCGTGCCTCTGATGGTGAGCCTCTTTCTGATCCGACTCGCTATCGTCACCTTGTCGGGAGTCTTGTGTATCTTGCTGTCACTCGTCCGGATATATCCTATCCAGTTCACATTCTGAGTCAGTTCGTCTCTTCTCCTACTCAGGTTCACTACAGTCACCTTCTTCGGGTTCTACGTTATCTTCGTGGAACCATCTCCCGTCGCCTTTTCTTTCCGCGCTCCACTTCCTTACAGCTTCAGGCGTATTCGGATGCTACTTGGGCTAGCGATCCCTCTGATCGTCGCTCTCTTTCTGCTTACTGTGTCTTCCTTGGTGGTTCTCTCATTGCTTGGAAGACGAAGAAACAGACTGCAGTTTCCCGTTCGAGTGCCGATGCTGAGTTGCGTGCTATGGCCTTTTTGACAGCGGAGGTTACTTGGTTACGGTGGCTACTTGAGGATTTTGGTGTTTCTATCACTACACCGACCCCTCTGTTGTCTGACAGTACTGGTGCTATCAGTATTGCTAGAGACCCAGTGAAGCACGAGCTCACCAAGCATATTGGTGTTGATGCTTCTTATATGAGGTCTCAGGTTTAGGATCAGGTTGTTGCTCTTCAGTAGGTGCCTTCCGAGCTTCAGTTGGCTGATTTCTTCACGAAGGCACAAACTCGAGCTCAGCACAGCTTCTACCTCTCCAAACTCAGTGTTGTTGATCCACCATGAGTTTGAGGGGGGGTGTTAGAGATATAGTATGTTGTATTCGTATTGGTATAGGAGTCTATATTTCCTTGTACTCCAAGTCCCCTTATACTATATATATGCCCATTGGGCTGTGCAATAAGTCCCAAGTTGCATATCTCCTAACATGTTTCACTGTCCAAATAACTCCCTTTTTTCATTGAGACGTTTATCGAGAGTTGAACATGCATGATCAACAACCAAATTGTTGCCAAATCAAATATGAGATATAGGATCTAATAAACAACGTTAACCAGAAAACATCAATACGCAGCACTAGTGACAGACAGCTCAAATACAACAAAGTGTATCTAGCACGTACAACCACAATGCCTTAATTAAATTCCACGACATGGCAACCATCGTTTTCTGCTAGCTAATAAGGAAAGCCAAACTTTTCGCAATCAATCATATGTCCCGTTTTCTTACTCTTTAATCAAGCTATCCAACTCCTAATTCCTTTGTTTTTACGAAAGCGAAGCTGATCATTCATCGAGCAAGATAATGCCTAGCTGTACCTGTTTACATCTGCTAGAAGAAGAGAAATGTTCAAGTTCATTTGTTTAGTCCTGTGAATCTTGTGAGGCAAGCTGTAGCGCAGCATGGGCTTGTTCACATGATAATTTTATCTTGTCGTCAACTATAACTTCAGTTCAGTTCAGTTTCAGTTCAACTCTGTTATCTGTAATATAACCAAAGTGCAATTGATTCAGGTCAACACATGCTTCAACAATGTTACCTGAAACCATGAAATAAACACTACTAGCTTGGTGGTTACTGGTTGCCCTTCCATTCATGGCACTACAAAAGTTTATATTATCTTGTCTGATTGAAATGAATACCCACCCAAGGGGCAAAGGACAGCACAGGTGACAGGTGGGTCCGTCCAAACTCTCTCTCATGAATCACAAGCCCACATGACAAACGATCTTCCCCTCATCCAAAGTCGAGCACTCGCTCACCACACCACCACCGTCTCAACTTTGACTACATTGATTGATCTCTCCAATAAATTAAGGGGAGGCACCTCCACATGCTAGCTAATCACACACACATAAGGAATTAGAGATTGAGGGAGCGCCAGTATAAAAACGCTGTCTTGTTCCATCATCTTCTTGGGGGCGAGACGAAGGACCAAGAAACCAAAGTGTAGTAGAAAAAAACAGTACTTGGTGAGGAAGAGGGAGCTGCCTGGGAATGATGGAGGTAGAGACGAAGCCGGTGTGGGAGTTCAAGGAGGAGGTTGAGATCATGGAGGAGGAGGAGGAGGACACCGCTGGGGCGCTGCAGACGAGGGAGAGGAAGAAGATGCTGGACCATGGCCATGAAGATGGGCATGGCAATGGTGGAGGAGATGAGCTCGAGGCAGAGGAGGCTGGCGAGGTTCTTGAGGACGAGCACAAGAGTGTCTTCTTCGATCCAACCAAAGGTGACAATTCATGGGAGGAAGAGAATGGAATTCAATTGGAGGGTCCTTTTCCTCTTGCTTAGAACTGTTTCCTTTTCTTGATGATGCATTATTTTCTTGCGGACACCTGTTGCATTATAGCTGTGCTTGGTACTTCTTTTGTCCATTTCTGGCAAGCAATAATTCATGTGTTGGAGCTCTAGTGCTGGGAAGAAAACTCATAGGATGCAAACAACTTTGTTATCTTGTCTGATCTGTGGTTATTTGTGTTCTGTTCCCTCAATTTTACCTTGGCAAGTGATTACTGCCTTCTGGACGCTGGAGCTAAAAGAAGAGAAAAAGGACGCAAGTGACAGGTGAAACACATGCTAAGTACCGATCACAGGGTAGGACACAGATAATGATAGATAGCAACATCCCCTGCAAATACTTGTTTGATTTGGTTGCAGGTCCCTCTCATCTAGGCCTCATTCAAAATTAAGTGAGAGGACATGTTTCCTTCCAGGGTAGTGATGACTGCGACTGGGAGATTCCTTGATTCGCAGTGTTTTTATTTTTAGTTACCCGGCACATGTTGAGTTAGGAACTAGAACGCTTTGCTTTCTTTGATCAGACACCATTTCTCTCTTTGTGGTCGTTTGATAGTAAAATTAGCTATCTATTTCTTTACTGAAGGATTATGGAAGTGCCGGCACTGCGATTGGACATACCGCTTGAGTAGTCCATGCAAAAATGATATCCTGAATCATCAAGGATATTGCCACCAAATTGAATGGGATCTCGAATCGTTAGTTCACAACGAATCATTTTACGGTTCACCAAACAAAGGTTAGTGTTGTGTCTTCACAAATAGGATTGAACGAAATGGTTAGCTTCTCAAACTTTCTACAAGATTGAACAAAACGATGATCAGAAAACATAGGTTAGCAGTGATTAGCTTCAGTTTATCCAGCAGATATGCCAGTCTGGCTTCAATTCTTTGTGCTTCTTTTCATAATTTTGTTAAGTTCTTCCTGCACAAAATATTCTCATGGAAAAAATTCAGTGTTTGAATTAGTACTGATATTGCTCTTTTCCTTAATTTTCAGTTCCTGATCTTGTTAATGAAGTAAGTGCCAAATATGTAATCACAGAAGTGATGCAATTTGGTGCTCAAAAGGAAAACGGAAATGAAACTTCGAATCCAAAAGGCAAAGAGCTTGAAGCACAGGAAAATGTCAATGCTCAAGAAATTAATCACAGTTCAAATAATGACAAGTTAGAAAATGGATCACATTCAAATGGTTCACATGAAATATCCAACAGCAGTGAAACTGCGGCAATTGCAAATGGACACTCGGTGACAACTGACAAAAGCAACTTCATGACAATGTCCAATGGCAGAATGAGTACAACTAATGTTGATGCAATTCAAGTTGACAAGGATGAACATGTCACTGAGGGTAAACTGAACATTGAAGAATATGATCTCGAGAAAATTTTAGATGAACAAGAAACTCATGACCTGTACTGTCCGAATTGCAACTCGTGCATAACTCGAAGGGTGATTCTGAGGAAGAGGAAAAGGACAGCAAGACCAATACGTGATGAACCACCAAAGAAACCACATACTTCAGAGCCTTCTACTACTGCTCCAAGTCAAAATGTACCTGAACGACAAGAGCAAAAATCACCTGACATATTCAGATGTTTGTCATGCGCCTCCTTCTTCATTCCAACAGGTATCATTTGACTGGGTTTCCCATTATATGTCTTTATCAGCTGAACTAACAAACCGAAGTATAATTTTACACCTGAACTCAGACTTAGCAGTAATGTTATTTTCAGAGAAGCGTGATTGAACTACTGTAGCTTCACCATGTATGAAGATTATTTTTGCTGTAGTTTGGAATGTACAAGAAGCAAAGATGAAAGTCACATGATTCATTCCATCCATGATCACGCATTCTTCATATTCCACTTTTGTTTTGACTGTAGCTTCCTATTCAGTTTTTTTTTCAGATAATGGACGAGAGTTCACTCCCCCGGCCTCTATCCTAGTTCAGTTTTAGGACAAACTAATTATAGTTTCAATGTACCCATGTTTCTACAATTGTTACTTGGAGTCTTGAACATTTAATTTCAAATGGACTGGCTTGATTTGTTTCTTGTCAGCAGGATGTGGTTTTAACATATTCCGTATATTTGGAAGGACGGAGGTGAACCCAGATGTTCAGGTTCAGCATCCTTCTGCTTCAGGGGAGATGCCTCAGTCTGAAAATTGTGGTACTTGGCTTCTTTCTTGTTTCCAGTCAGGAGATAGTCCAAAGAAAGCTGATGCAGGTACGTAACCTATGTTCTACTTCATACTGCTTTCCTGGTAATTTATTTCCAGGAATAAGAATCCAGGTCATGTCAGTTCTATCTTTCTTAGGTTGTACTCAAGTCTCTGTTCTATAAAAAAAATCTTTCTTTCTTAGTTAGCTTGCAATTGATGCTCTACTTCATCACCTGAACAATTGAACATATTGCAGATACAGCGAAGATGCCACCATTTAGTCATACACAGAGCTCGAATTATACAACCACATCAGCAGCAGCTAGCACATCATCTGTGCATAGTCATGGCACAATTGTAAAACCAGAGCAGCCGAAGAAACCATTGCTAGCTGAATCATCTTCCCAATTCCAAACCACGACTACAACCACGAGTACGACCACATCATCATCAATTAACACATCATCTCAGACATCGTCTGCTACAGGTGCTTCTAGGATCATAGTTAATGCAAGATTATCATTCTAGGATTCACACATGATTAATTTATCTTTACTTCTATAAATGTGTCAATTGGTGGCGGCGGACCATACACTTTCTTTTCCCCCTTCTTACTGTGGACCATCTCAAAATTTTAGCAAAAGCTATACGCCCATGTCGAAATCTCAATAGATGTCCTCCTTATCCACCTACTCAAAATTCAAAAATTCAAATTCAGTCAAAGTGCTACTCCCGACAAACAACTCCCAATTTTACTTGAGTTGAAGCTCAACCAAGAGTTGAGACGAAATCGAGAAAGTGACATGGAGCGCGACATCAGTAATTCGATATGCTTAGTAATATAATTTGTTTATCCATAGCAACGTACGGGTATTTGAATAGTTGGTAATAAATTGTAATGACTATATTTGCAACTTAAAAGTAATCCTTAGCAAGCCAGCAAAATAACTTTTTTAAAGAAATGTAAAAGGTACCATATTGTTCTAACATCTGACATCTCTACTTGCAAACTCTGGAATTTTGTAAAAGCCGTGTCCCTAACAAGTAACAATTGCGCTGTTGCAAATGTAGAAACATAAAATATGCCAAAGAAGAGTGATAGAGTTGAGCATACCGCCGACTTGCACTCTCTTTGCAATGACAGAACAACCAGATAATGAAAAAAAAACTACCAGAGAATAGATCAAGAAGTTATACACATAACTTATCCATGTTACTCTGTTTCATCCTCTATAAGAAAGGCAGTGCTCCTGTCAATTTCTTCAAAAATAACTTATCCATGTTAGTTGCAGCATCACAGTTTGTTTAGGACCAGGTTATCGACTAGTATCTCAATGAGTAACCAAAAATAGAAACATGCAGGATTCTTCCAGACTGAGGAAACACAAGTGATAACTGGGCAGCAAGTCGAAGTACACGATTATAAAGTTCACCCGCCAAAGCCTGCTGGTGAAACCGTGACAGATGCAACTCACCTACCTGACAAAGAAGGTAGGTCCGATTAGTATACATGAGCCACTGTTATTTAGAGATGCATCCTGGTAGTGGTAATTTCATTTGTTTTCTTTCAGGTGCTCAAGAAACTACACTGCCAACCACGGAAAATGGCTCACTTTTCAGCCCACCAATTCCTACATCAGGTTTCAGCGAAATCACAAGCGGCACAACCATCGTATCAGGTGTGGTTTATTTCCTTTCCAGATCTATAATGATTCCACACTGCTCATCTGCACAAAGTTCATTAAGCTAAGTTTGGCAGCTATGAATGTGTTCAACAACTCTTCTCTTTCAAATATCCTCCACTCCGTAGAAATATTCCTGAATAACGCCGAAGGTGTAGGGAGGAAAATCTTGCAGAGAAAACATGAAATATCAAGTGATATTCCTTCCTATTTTTATGCTATTTTAATCTCTCCTGTGTATCTGATGATCTAGTGTTGCCTTCTACAAGGTATCATCTCGAGGGACGATAAACCAATTTCACCGATTCCTCAAGCAGTTGGCCCAGCAGATTCACCTCATCTAACACTTCCAGTCTCTGATGATGCCATAACTGAGACTCTTCTTGCTCCTAGATCAGACCAAAGGGATGAATGGGATATACTGAAAGCCATAGTGTATGGAGGCTTAATCGAGTCAGTCACGAGCCTGTCTATTGTTTCAGCGGCAGCAGCAAGTGGTGCCAAAACATGTTGGTTACTTTATTAGTTCTTGCATCTACATGTTACCTGATAAATGGCATCACAGCAACTGTTTTGACACTGATATTGTTTCATCTTGATTTCCGCTGGTGCTGATGCATTTCTGTTATTTGCTTGCAGTGGATATATTCATCTTAGGCTTAGCCAGCCTTATTGGTGGACTTCCTCTCATTTTTCACAACGTAATATACTTTTTCTGGCTGAATTTGACAATAAATTTTATGATTACACAGATTTACCCATGAGCTTCAAACGCTAACATAGCATGTCCTTGTCGATAACAGATCACTGATCTGAGAAATTGTGGAGATGTGGATGGGAATGATGAGCGAGTCGGCCACTACTGGTTGCAACTTGGAAGGCGGTCGAAATTCCGGCTCCACATGGTCATGGCCTTGATATCATACATCTTGTTTGGGCTACTGCCACCAGTCCTCTACGGATTGTCATTCCGCAAGAGCGACAACAGGGAGAACAAGATGATGGCAGTCGCTGCTGCGTCCCTCGCCTGCATTGCGCTGCTAGCACTCGCGAAGGCGCATGTCAAGAGACCCAGGACCTACTTCAAGACCCTCATGTACTACCTGACGGTCGGCGTGAGCTCCTCTGGGCTGTCGTACGTCGCAGGCGAGCTGATAAAAAGTCTTCTGGTACATTTTGGCCTGATTGAAGAAGGTGCATCAGCTCCTCCAGGTCTGTCGTTCCCTTATGCATCGGGTGCAGAAACATCTGCCTGGGCTTCATTCTGAAACATCTGCCTGGGCTTCATTCTCAAGTCTGAAGTTCCTGTGGTTGGTGACCACTGGTACAAATAAACACATGAGTTCAAGAGATAGCCCCTGAAGAAACATCCGGCTGAAGTTCATAGCTGCTATTTTGTTGTAATTTCGTGAATAGACACCACAAAGCTTTGATGCTTTTCACCACACTGATGATCTTCATCACTACTGTCAGTTACTTTTGAGCAGGAAAAACAAAGTTCAGTCTTGCCCTCTTTTCTTGAAGATGGTTCAAATTCTGACCAAAAGAAGTCCACCTATTCTGAAAGAACAACATCCATTTTAGCCTATTAGCTCACATTAGCATCTCAAAATATGAGTAAATATCCTCTACGAGGGAGAGTAAATACCATTGCAGTGTCACCATTGCACCATTGCAGTCTCACAACTCACAAGGGCACTGCCGCTAATTAGCCTAGACCACAAAATCGATGGTGACACTACCCGGCTACACGGTTCAAAACTTTAAATTGCCTCCTATATAAAGATATCGTGAAGCTAAGGGAGAATTGGCAACAAAGACTGATAAAAAAGACGGAAAGGACGATTGGGTGTAACTGGCAAGTCTTGTCTTGATTTTCGCAGCTCAAGACCAATACTAAAGCAACAGCTATTGCTTAGGAGCGGGATCCCCTGTCCAGTAAGTATTAACAGCCACAAGGATCTTCTCAAGGTTGAATGGCCCAGATGCTGAGATGCATTATCCATGATTTGACTCTTCCATCTCATGCCTTCGGTGATAGCTTGTATCTTCACCAAGAACTCCGTACTGTCCCTCGAGATCACCGTCCCTTCAGGCCTTAGAATCCGATCCATCTCCATGAGAATGCATGTTATGTCACACCTGCAACCATTGCACCATTGTTCAAAATTAGCTGCCAAGAGAATCAAGTTAGGCCATGGCATGAAAAACCTAGACAGATCTTTGCTGACGTGAATTACCATGGCATGAAAGAAAATGTCTAGAGCACGCTTAGCATAGGAGAACTGTAAATTGAACTGCACGGTTACATCTTACTTGTTTTGTTCTAATAAAAATAATTTCCCCAAAATTACTGTACGAATTACATGTTTATGGAGATGAGGCAAAACTCTCAAATTTGTAGTCTGATCTATGCTGATGCGTCATGTTGTTCAGCAGCGTTGATCTAATTTCCAAGCATTGATTTCGGATCAGATGCCAGGAGTTTATATTCCATTATCTAAAAAAAGTATGAGTTCGGATCAGATGGCTGCGGACAATTCCATGTCTGTAATTCTTGGCAATTTCTGTTTCTTGCATATATTTTTTGATTGAGAAATTTCTTGCAGAATCAAATAGAAAAACTCTTATGGCTTTTTTGGAACACAGGAATTCCATAAGAATCAGTTCATTTTTCTTGGGAACAGGGAAAAAATTCTCGTGTTTCAAAAGAGGACTTGATAGGAAAGATTCACAAATCCGACGCAGATTATAGTGCAATACAAATAATTCAAATAATTTCTTACACGAATAAAGCGTACAACATAGCTAATTTGAAATTACATCACTACGTTGACGTGTTTTCATTTATTGAAAACACTGTATTATGTCATCATTGTTGACATGAAAAATATATTAAATCACATCGACATAAATGTTTTTTTATGGTCGCGGGGCACAGGAATACTCCACAATCATGGATGTAGCAGAACATGAAAGGAGACCAATCTTGCAGCAGTAGGTACACACTGGCAGAAACTGTGAGCATACAACAGCAGCTGATCATATCTTCTGCCTCTGATTTGAGAATCCAAGCTCAACCATCTCCATGACACTACCAGCGCATATTAAAAAATGCCACCGCACACTCTGATTGACCGCCTTAGAAATAAAAAGAAGCTACATCACATTTGTGTAGGATAGGTAATTGGCTACTGGATTAGTGATACTAGCTTGCGATGTCAAGAAAGAATCTGTCAACATGTTTGTAGAAAAGGGCACATGTATGAGAAGAAACCGGAACGAGCAAGAGCCAAGAGATATACCAATATGGCAGGGATGCTGCCTCACTAAACGGTGAGGTTCATCGCTGTGTAGAAGAAGTGGATAGCGTTCTGCCAGTTACCACCACCGTGTGAGGGGCAATTACTTGAAGTTGTGAAGAAGAGACTGAAAGTTTCATCTTTTTGAGACTAGAATCCAGACCGTGATCCGTACTTGGTCCAGGCCTTCTCCTTTTCTCTCTCGCACAGGAAGCTTCTTTCTCCGGTTCCACGCTTTCCATTGGATTCACACTTTTGAGTAACAAGAGTCTCGGCCTATTTGGGTGGTTCTTTACTGCTCGTTCCCAGTCTTGCCTTGTTTGGTCTGTCACTGCCGAGTCAATCGTGACTTCCTTGAGATGTTTGAGATGTCCGATCTCGATACCAGAAAGGCCAACTAGACCTCTACAGAGCAGCTGAAGTGAGACCAGATTTGGCAGAGCTTCTTTTTCAATTGTTGGCAGAGCTGGTCTCAGACTTTGCACCTCAAAGCACAGGCGTAGCAGGCTTGGGGACGACCCTTTTTCCATTTCGAATTTCTCAAGCTGATTCGCAATCAGTTTGAGGTAAAGCAAGCTGCCCAGATTGATCAGTGCTGATAGAAGATCCCGTGTCAGAGTAGCTGAGGATGAAATGCACAACTCAGTGAGACCTGACAGCAACGTAATAAAAGGAGGCAACTTGAGTAACTTGCCATGTAGCTTTAGCGACTTGAGATCATATTTGGATCCTTCAGAGCATGGCTCGAACTCCAGTGAACTGAGCAAGGTTTCGGGGCATTCTTCGGAATCAACTGAAAGAGAACGAGCACTTGCCCTGTCCGTGGAAACCTTGGTGAACTCCTGAATGGCCTGTGAAAGGTCCGTCAAGTAATTGCTGCTACCATTTTCAGCAGCCTCGCACCATATCTTAACCTTCCCTAGATTTTTCATTTGACCTATATATTGCAGAAAACCTTGTCTCCCATTGACGACAAATCCTGCTAAAGTTTGCAGCTTGCTCTTATTTCCAGACAAGAACTTGCGCAGTTTACACGAGTCATCTTTCTCAAGCATGAACTTTCCAAACAGGTGAGCTAAGTGGGGAAGCGCGATGGCTTCTATAGGCAATGTCTCTATCTTGGTTCTCCTTAAATCCAGTGTCTCTAAGCAATGCAGTTTTTTAATGCTCCTCGGAAGGTCCCTGATAAAGCCCCCGAAGCTTAGATATCTCAGATGCCACAGCTCGCCTATGAGATTCAAATGATCGTCTTCGAGATCACTGCATTCTTCTAGATCCAAGACTCGTAGCAGTTTGCACTTGCGAACATAAGAAATGGCATCAGCTGCATTTCCAAAGACTGTCAGAGATCGAACACGAGATAAACCTTCATCAGATACCCCGCCGTCTGTCGCATCGCCACCATGTATACAAAGGTGGCGAGCATTGGCACCAGGTCTTGGATGATCAGGAGACGGTGCCGCGATGAATCTCTGTGACAAGGCCTTGTGCAGCGCAAACTCATGCACTATTCCATGAGCTCTGAACGTCTTCACTTTCCCATTGTTTCTTGCGTCAATAGGCTGGATGATATTCCGGTCCATAAGTATCTTGAAATTCCCATCTGCGATGTCCTCTTCGCTGCGAAGAGAATCACTCCGTGCATATCCTTCAGCTAACCACCGCCTCAGTACAACTTTCCTCTTGAGGGGACGGTCGTTTGGGAATATACCGAGATACATCAAGCATGTAAGAGCATAGCCGGACAGATTGTTGTAGTTATCGACAAGCACCTTCCTTAGTTGTGCAAAGTTGTCATCCTTGAGGTGATAGCACAGGTTGCGGCATAACTCTGCGCACAGATCCCCTGTCGGCTCACCTGAACTTTTCAAATACTTGGAGACGCTGACAAGAGCAAGCGGAAGACCATCACATTTTTGCAATAGCGTTGCCGACCCGTGCTCCAGCTCAGGTGATGGTAACCCCCCAAGGGCTATCATCTTGGAGTCTTCTTCACCGAGCTTGTTCATTTGGTATACATAACCGTTGTCATGGCTGAACAAGTTTGCATCTGACTGAATTGTTGTGGTCAGTAGTATTCTGCTGCCTTTACCGCTGTCTTCAAAGGTGGAATCTATAGTGCTCCATTTCTCCATCCCGATGTCATCAATGACAAGTAAGTACCTAACAACCAAATTGAGAGATGAAAAGCAAAGGTTAAAAGGTAAATCTGCAGATGCAATGCAATAGTCAGTCACGTGATAAAATCAAAGATTTACAGTAGATAATCGGGGAAAAAAGGATCCCCAGCTTCCTGATGAATACCTTACCTACTCGTTTGTGGTGGCAGGAAAGCACTGCCAACATATCCTCACAGTTTTGGAATTGGTTGTAGTGGTAGCTCCATATTTACGCTCACAAATTTCAGTGGGTACATCTACCTTATGTTGATCTATTTAGCTATATAGAAATGACATTGTCTTTTATAAAAAGAAATTAACCAATGTCTTTTATAAAAAGAAATTAACCAATCCTTTGCCGGCTATTTTCCTTTGTATCAACTGGTTATAGTCCTGGTGCTTACCACAAGTGAAATTATCGTAGCGGGAGCTGATGGATATTGATGCCAGAGGTTGGAGTTACCTACCAGAGGGTATATGTCTCAGGTTGGGTGGCGGTTTAATAACAGGCTATGCAACTGTTGATTTGTTCTGATGTAGCTTGTCACTTCCTATATCGTCGTATGTGAAAGTGCATCTAGCCCTTTAATATTGTTTTGGTAATTAACGACAATTCATATGAGCTAATGGCTTTTCTTGAGTTGGATTCGAGATTATGTTACATAAGTGATGCATGAAGAATATTGAATTGAATGAACGCCACAAATCAATATATACATCATGATCTATTAGTTCAATAGACGAACATCATGTCATCAAGAAGAGGTGAAGAAGTGAACATCTATGGAACATGAATGGGCTCAAGGTATGAGACATAGTTGATCATGGTGAAGTTTAAGAGAAGATGAAGGTTGGCTGTATGGTGAAGTTCAAACACGAACTCAAGAAGATCAACAAGAGCTTAAAGGATGTGTCGTTTGTGATTGTGTGATCAAGTGGATTTAGTAAGCATTTCTGAATTGTATTTTGTAGACTAACCAATTTTCTATGTGTGAGAAAATTGAGTGTGTGGCTTCAGATGATCTCACATAACTCGAGTGAAGATTGGCATCGAGTGATGATGTTCATCAAAATGCAAGTATCATTGCCACAAGATTAAGTAGACAAGCACTACAAGGTGATGACATCAACATGAGTAAGGCAAGTTCAAGTCAAGTATCATGCGTGAAAGATGTAATTGAAACTTGTGGTCTATCAAATGCTGATGAACATGTGAAGATGGTCTTTGAGAGAAGGCTTCCCACAAAATATTATGGGGGAGCTAATGAAGTACTTCATCAAGCGATGGTGAACGAGGTGACTCCGGCTTGGAGCATGGGTGATTAGGTTTATCAAGGCTCAAGTGGAATGCGCAAGGCGAAGATATGCCTAGACTATGTTTTCCTAATTTAACCAGTCTCAAGGTGTTTGGTGGGAGACTAGATTATAGAATAGATGGTCGTACTATCAAGAAGGGGCTATCAGGCCAGTAGCTTGATTATGTAAAGTGTCAAGTGCTCAAAGTACTACATATATTGCATATCATCATGTTCCTGTTTTGTCGGGGAAGCTAGAACATGGGGTTGTAGTCTTTGTCTGTGTTTTCTTGAAGGTTCTGAGTTGTGTTCTTGGAGGTTCCAAGATCTACCTCTAGAAGTGGTGTCTAGAGTTGGGTAATCAGGCCAAATCAGCTCTGGCTGAGTGCCCGGTGAGTTGGTGTGATGCTTTGTGCTCCCGTGTGAGCTTTTCTTGGATGTTTTGGGAGTTTTCTCAAAGGTTTCGAGTACTGTCTCTGTCCTCGGGTGGTCACTCTTCTCGGAGGGTCCGAGTTCGGCCCCTTCTGTAGGAGGGCGGTTTAAACCCGTGTTGCGGGGCGGTATAAACCTGCCACCTCAAAAAGCTCCAAGATTCCTCTTGGAGGTTCCGATGAAGGGGCAAACATATGTGTTTTGTTCTTGGAGGGTCCGAGATTCTGACTCGATAGTTCTAAGTTTCGGTTCTATTTATGTGTGGACGAATCTCGGAGGGTCCGAGTTTTTCCCGGAGGTTCTGAGTTTTTGAGTGCTCTGTGTGTTGTGAGCATCCAACGGTCATTTCCGACTGTTGGAGGGGTGGTCGGTCTGACAAGCCTAGTACGGCGGTTTAAACCATCAGCCTCGCAAAAACTCTCTAACAGTTAGTTTTTAGGGTTTGGCTACAAGTAACCCTCTTGCCTTGGGTGGAAGAGTTGCTGCTACCCTTGGGATCTTGTGTTAAGTCCTTTCTCTTGATCTCCTCCACTTGATAGTCTATAGCACATGAGTTGCTCTTGGTGAGGTGGAGAGTAAATTACGCATGGTGTTGCGCTTGTCGCTTGCATCAGTTGCGTCGGTTTGAGCTCTCGATGTCGATCGTGTTTGAGTGGAAGTGTGAGAGCTTGTTACTCATGGAGGCCACTGCCTCCTAGGCTGTGTTTGTTTGGGCTGCAGCTTTATGATAAGCAGCTGGAGCTGGTACGTCCTGAGAAGCAGCCGGTAGAAGCAGCTGAGCCGTTTGGAAGGGTGCTTTTGGGTGCGTTTGACAGCTGGAGCTGTTGGTTGAAAGTCTGAAATGTCTGAAATACCCCTGGTTACTGAAAATGTTGTCTAAGTACTGAGTAAGCCTGATTTAGTACTATATGACGTGATTTCCACACAAATAACATGTTTACGAGCTAATTAAACATTGCAATACATGATTAAAGTACAATTTAGTCTAAAATATAATACAACACTGCAATCCAAAAGATAATCATGTCTACTTCTAGAAGGTATCTATTCTCTTGCTGCCATCAAAGCACAAGCAATATTTTCACGAGTGGCGTTCATGTCTACATCATCACGTCCTAAAGCATTGCCACCATTGCTCCCAGTTGTTGGCACCACATGCCCTGGAGGAATGTAGTTCTCGTCACGATCACACTTATAGAAGTGTAGGTCGAACAATTGACTATCCCTAATGTAGTTATGGAGCGCCATACATGCGAAAATTATCCATGTTTGCTTCTCGATTGGGTAACTTGGCACACCGCGTAAGATGCGCCATTTCTGCTTCAACACCCCAAAGGAACGTTCGATGACATTGCGAATAGATAAAAAGCTATTGCAGTTCAACATATATGCACCTATGCTCAAGATCTGGAAAAAAAACCACACCTCACCTTGCTGGCTCGGGCCTAGAGGCCGGCGAGTCCTGGGGGCCGGCAGCTTGGGGGCGACGGACGTGGGGCCTCGAGGGCAAGGGAATGGGGCGGCGGAGGCGGGCGGCTCACGGATCAGAGGCGGTAGAGGCGTGTGGCTCGTGGATCTGGGGCGACAGCAACGGGTGGCTCGGGGGCGACGGCCACGAGCGGCTCAGGGGGCGACGGTGACGGGTGGCTCGGGGGCGACGGCCACGAGCAGCTCAGGGGGTGATGGCGACTGGTGGCTCGGGGGCGACGGCGACGGTTGGCTCGGGGCGACGATGGCTCGGAGGCGAGGACGACGGACTGCTCGTGGGCAATAGCAGCGGCTCAGGCGCGAGGCCGGCGGTGGGGCGAGGGCAGCTCGAAGGCGAGGACGGATGCTTCGGGGGCGAGGGCTGGCCGTGGCTCGCGGCTTGGGGGAGGACGGCGGAGGGATCCCTACCTGCGGTGTGAGGATTGGGAGGACAAGAATGGTGGCAGATCTGTTCGGGTGGCCGGTGGAGGAGCAATATACGCGATGGCAGTTTTTTTTGTAAATAACGTGAAATGAGAGGGCAATTCGGAGGGAGGGGTGCGGGAAGCTAGTTGGGCTGCGGGAAGCACCTCATGGCAAGCTTTTGGATTGCTAGTGTGTTTTGTATAGGTGCTTTTGAGAAGCACTTCTCAAATATTAGGTGTTTGTTTGGGCTTGTGCTTTTAGAGCCTAGAAGCCCTTTAAGCACAAGCTCAAGCCCAAACAAACACAGCCCTAGACACTTTGATGGTTATGAGCTCGGTGATCTCTTCAACAGAGGTTGTGAAGAGACCTAAAGAGTTTTGAGGTTGTGGAGCTCACCATCTCCGGAGCATAGAACGAGCTAACGAAAGTGAGTGACTCTTGCTAGAGGCAAGAGCCTTGAGGGAATAACTCGATTCAGAGCCGGCTTGTTCGTTAGGACAAGCTTCCTCAATGGAGACGTAGGATATTGGTGGATACCTGAACTTTGAGAACAAACATCATTTGTGTCCTTGTCTCCTTTACTTCCTCGCAATCTCTTACATCTTTGCACTTCCTATTTATGTATTTATCTTGTGTAGAAATTGCCTAACTTGCTTGTCTTCCTAGAATTTCTTAGGTTGCTTTAGACTTAGTCTTGTTGGTGTACTTCGTTAAGCCTAATTGTTTTAGGATTTGAACTTGTGAAAATTCGTCTAGTTAGATTCCACAATTAGAATTAGTCTAGATCGTAACTATTGTAAAATTACGTATTCATCCCCTCTCTAAGCGACATTCGAGATCCTTTGAGTACGCTGTAATTATTACGATGATATTGTAATAATTTGGATAGTGTGCATCTTCTGGTGCACAGGCTAAGGGAGTATTCCCCTCTATTATCTAAAACACACACTCACACATACATATATATATAAACAATGTGTAGAATTCAAGGCATCTCCTTCGCTTTCAGAAATAGAATTTCCCAAATCTATTCTATTATATACTAAAAGTACAGTACAACGGAGAAAATAAAGAGGCTAGAAATTCCCACCGAAAAACAAAACAGCCAATGATTCGGTGAACCTTCTTTTTATTAATGGACCGTAGTCGATAAACCATTATAACTGTACCTAAACAGATAACAGTCCATAGATTTCCATAAATGTACCTAAACATACCACAGCTGATAGATCTTCATAATCGAACCTAAATATATCATTGTTAATATATCTTCATAATTATGCATAACTGATCACAATCGATTAATTTTCATAACTCAACTTAAACGTCATCTGACCATAGATCTGGTGGACCCTTATTATTAATAAGCCATAAGCGATAAATTGTCATAACTATCTCTAAACATTATCTGACATTAATCTGGTGTACCCTAATTATTAGTAGCCCATAATAATAGATATTCATAATGAGCTTTAAGCCTGCGTACTGATCCGGTATCATCGATCAATAATATGACCTTAACTCCACGTACTGATTTAATATCATATACAAATGATAAGCTAATGGAGAGTTTGATTAAATAAAATATTTCCTCAGAGATGACTTCAGCTATTAGTAATTTTCAGGAAATTAAACATACTGAGTTTCATTGATGAGTTTATTGAAAACAGGGTTATTGGGGAGTTGGGGAAAAATAGAATAGGATAGATGCACACCTCTTATCCTTTAGATATTCCATGAGCGAGGCTTCAAGATGTTGGCTATCAAGATCAACATCCATAGCCTCTTTGGGACGAACTTGCTGGAGTATAGATTTTATTATACCCCTGCTGACGCCATCGCTATTGATCTCCGGCAAGCTACCGGCAGCAACCCAAGCACGGCAGTGAAATTTTTCCTTGGCTAGAGGGCTGTCGTAGACTGCTCTGGCAAGGGTGGTCTTCCCCAAGCCGCCAAATCCCACGACAGAGATCACTCTCAACTGCTCTGGCTCGCCATCCACTTCGTCTAGAAGCGAGAGGAGCTCCTCCACGGGCTTCACGATGCCCACCGGGTTGCGCGCAACGACGCGAGGATCACACTTGAAGGACACCGCCGCGGTCGCGGTGGATTGACCGCAGATGGTGGTAGGAGTAGGACGTATATTGATGACCCGCTGGCGCGTTTCCTCGAGGCGGCTCTTGAGCTTCTGGATCTCATCGGCAAAGCTAGAACAGCTCTGGATCTTCTTCAGCTTGCGAGCGAGCCGATGGACCAATGAAGCTCCGCTCTGCTTGCACGTGAGGCGATGAACGAAGCGGTCTATGCAATCCTCAACATCGTGTGCAAGGTGAAGTATCTGCTCGTTGTACAGTGTCTCGACGGCACTGCATTCGCTCCTCCCCAAGGCATGGACACGATCGTCCATGGCGGCGGCAAACATTTCGAGATCTGCCTTGATGGACTCCACCTTTTGCACAAGGCCCTTGTGCTTGTTGTACTCCTCCTCCAGCACCAGGAAGAGCCTCCCCATTACGCTCTTCAGGAAAACGCTCGCCGCAGCGGACTCCATGTTTCTGCAGCTTCCGGCTAGCTAGCGCTCGATCCGCACCTCTTACACTACTCTCGACTGGCCATCAGTTTCCTGGATCAGCTACGTACTGGTCATCCGTGGATAATAGCTAAACCATGGAGTGAGGATTTTTGGCGCACGGTGGCGCTTGCCCTTATTGGCCCCTTCTTTTGGTCTTAGGCTTATGCAAAAATGGGCTTGAGCTTAGCTGTCCGGGGAAGCTTCGGTGGGAGGAAGCTCTACTCCCTTCTTTTCGGCTTATTTCATACGAGCTTCGGGGTGGTTGGTGGCAGGCCGGCGACCTCAAGGACGAGAGCAGCCGTGGATGCACGGCGAGCTCGGGCAGAGCTCTGGGTCGCCGGATCAGGAACGGGGGAGCTCGGGGCCGGTGGATCCGGGTCGAGCTCGGGACGGGGGAGGTCAGGGGTACCAGGAGGGCACGGGAGCGGGTCCGGCGCTTCGATCTGGGCTCGGCGGCGGCAGGATCTGGGCTCGGCGGCGGCGGGCTCCCAGGGCGTTGAGGCGGCGACGACTCCCTACTCCTGGGGTCCGGCGGCGAGAGGTCGCGTCGGCGACGCCATAGCGAGGAATGGGCGGCGGACGGGCAGGCAGATCTGGGCCGGGCCGACGCGCTAGCTCGGGCTGGCGGGCGAGCTCGGGACCGGCTGGGGAGGGGGCGGCGCTGCCGGCCGAGGAGGATAGGAGGGCGGGCGGTAGATCTCGGTGGCGGGTCGGGGAAGAGAAGGTCTGGGGAGGACGAGGGGGCTCGGGCCGGTGGAGCTCGGTGCCGGGGTAGGGGAGGAAGAGGACGGGGGAGCGGAGCGCCGGCGGCCGGGGTAGGGGAGGAAGAGGACGGGGAGCGGAGCGCCGGCGGCGGGGGTGTGGGGCGCGGGGGTGAGGGCGGGTGTGCTCGGGACGGGGTGTTGGGCGCGGGGGTGAGGGCGGGTGTGCTGAAAGCAAAGACGATTGCATTACTTAAACTTTGCCAGTGAGATCACCAGCAACTGAAACTGATACAAAGTCTGGGAACTCATAGAGCCAATGAACTTGGACTCCAGATTCCAAACCAGCACCATGAGATGCTAATTTATGTGCTGCACTATTACAAGATCTTGAGACCCAAACAACTTTAGCATCAAAAAAGTACAGACACAACAATCTTCTAACCTCCATAAGTATAACACCCTGCTGGGAAACATCATATTCTTCGAGGAGGTTGCTTGCTCTAGTACTCTAGAATTAGTTTCAAATATGATTTTCTGCCCTCCCAATTCAATTGCTCTCTGAATTGCTCTAAGCAAGGCCAGACTTTCAGCTTGCAGCGCATCTTGCAGGTGGTCCAAATTTCCTGCCCCTGCAGCCTCTATATTACCCTCCGAGTTTCTGATAATATAGCCCCAACCACCTGTGCCATCTTCCTCCTTGAATGCTCCATCAGTATTTATTTTCAGGTAATTCTCAGGTGGTGGCTTCCATTTTGGGTGCAGCACTACGCCCCTCTTAGTGCTTATATTCTTCCTCTCCACATGCAAGAATTCCTCATGATGCAAGTTTATTGAACTCACAATCACATCACAGGGTCTAATAGTTCCACCTACATTTGCTTTGTTACGTTCGTGCCACCATAACCAGAGCAGTATAAAGATTTTTGAAGCTTCCTCTTCCCTCAAGCTAAAAATTTTCATTAGGAGATCCTGGGGATTGGGGCAACTTACAAGTGATAGTCTGGTGTTCTCCAATTGCAGCGCCCTCCAAACTCTCTTCACATACTTGCACTGGAGGAAACAGTGGCCCCCATCCTCCTCCACCCGAAAGCATACAGGGCATTTAGGATTAATCTCCACACCTCTCTTTATAAGTTTTTGCCTCCAGGGTAAGCTGTGATGTGCAAGCCTCCATAAGAAGAGTCGGATTTTGCTTGGTAGAGGGATCTTCCATAGTTTCTTCCAATTAAAGCCAGCACTATTCAGTGCATTGTTTGAACTTGATTGAGCCCCATTGTCTGCTCTTCTGGCAGCAGCATGCATTGCTACCTTGTAAGCTGATTTTTACTGAAAACAGCCCCTTCTTGTCGTAATGCCAGGCTAGTCTATCTTCAATAAACACATTAACTGGTAATTGCAGAATCAGATTGGCATCTTCCTTGCAGAAAATTTGCTGGACCAGCTCTTCATCCCAACTCCCCATTCCGGGTTCTATGAGTTCTGCTACTCTTTGTATTAGCACATTTCTTCCTTTAACCGTGATTGGTCTCCTGGTTGAGCTTCGTGGTAACCATGGGTCCTTCCAAATGTCAATATTTTGGCCATTCCCAACACGCCAAATAGCTTCTTCTTTAATTACCTTGATCCCCTTCAAAATACTACGCCAGGAATAAGACATATTCCTCACTGTTGTAGCCTTTAAAATATGCCCATGGGGAAAGTACTTTGCAGCTAGGACTTGTGCACACAGGGAACCAGGATTCTGAAGAAGTCTCCATGCCTGTCTTGCTAGCATTGCAAGGTTAAACATATATAGATCTCTGAAGCCTAATCCACCTTCCCTCTTCGGCTGGACTAGTTTTTCCCATCCAATCCAATGGATTTTATTTTCCTTATCCATCTGACTCCACCAATATCTGCAAATCATTGAACTTATTTGATCACATAAGGATTTAGTTATGTCAAAACATGACATAGCATAGATGGGGATTGCTTGTGCTACCGCCTTTATGAGGATTTCCTTCCCTGCACAAGATAGCATTCTCTCCTTCCAGCCTTGAATTTTTCTCCAAATTCTTTCCTTGAGATATGAGAAGGTTCTGCTCTTTGATTTCCCAATGAAGACCGGCAGCCCCAAATACTTTTCTGATCTGGTTTCATTGCTCAAGTGCAAAGACCTCATCACTTCTTGTTTTGGTTGAGGGGAGGTATTCTTACTAAACATGATTGCAGATTTATCTTTATTAATAACTTGGCCTGAACATGCTGCATAGCTATTCAAAATCTGATCCACTACTTGAGCATTGCTTCTTACTGCTTTGAGAATCAACAAGGAGTCATCTGCAAATAGAAGGTGGTTAACACTTGGAGCTCTATGGGCAATTTTTATTCCCTCAACTCTCTTGTGCCTTTCAGCATCATGTAATAGGGCTGAGAAACCTTCAGCACAAATAATGAAAAGATAAGGTGACAAGGGATCACCTTGATGAAGCCCCCTTGTTGGAATTATAGATCCTGTGACCTCATGGTTGATTTTTACTTGATATCTGACTGTTGTAACACATTTCATAATCAGGTGAATCCATCTTCTGTCAAAGCCCATCTTTCTCATCATATCTTCAAGAAAGCTCCATTCAACTCGATCGTATGCCTTGCTCATGTCAAGCTTTAGAGCTGCAAATCCATTCTTTCCACTCCTTTTATTCTGCAAGAAATGAGTCAGTTCATATGCTAATAGGATATTATCCGAAATTATTCTTCCCGGAATAAAAGCACTTTGATTATAAGAAATTATCTCCGGGAGGATTACTTTTAACCTATTAGCAATCACTTTGGAGACAATTTTATAAATGACATTGCATAAACTAATAGGTCTCAAGTCCTTTAGATTTTCCGGTCTATTTACCTTAGGGATGAGGACCACCAAAGTATCATTCCATTCTTGGGGCATTTCCCCTCCCCTTAGAACACTCAGCACCTCCATTGTCACTTTCTCCCCCACAACATCCCAGAATCTTTTGTAGAAAACAGCTGGCATTCCATCTGGGCCTGGGGCTTTTAAATCTCCAATGTCATCAATAGCAGATTTTATCTCTTCTCTTGAGTATTCAGCACACAGGAATTCATTCATTTGACGGTCTACCCTCCTGTGGACAAATCTTGTAACATCTTCATTATCTGCCAAAGCTGTGGAAGTGAATAGGCTTGAAAAGTAGTCAAATATAAGTTCCTTCAGGTTCTGAATACCTTCCACCCAGACCCCATTGTCCTTTTTCAATTTGGTTATTGTATTTCTCCTTTTTCTTTCAGAGGCAAAGGCGTGAAAATAACTGGTGTTTTTGTCACCCGCCTTTAACCAATTCACATGTGCCCTTTGTCTCCAATATGTGTCCTGTTGATGCTCCAATCTGTTTAATTTTTCCTTCAAGAATAGCTCACGGGATACCTGCTCCTGGGATATGTCCCTCCTCCTCACTTCTTCAAGTTCCGATCTCAGAAGTTTCATCCTTTGAATTGCATCCCCTAGAGAATGCATGCTCCAGCTCTTAAGCTCTTTAGCTACTTCTTTCAGGCCCATCAAAACATTGAAATGACTAGCAGACTGTGCATCCTGCCATGTCCTCTTCACCACTTTGTCACAGTCATCCTCATCTAACCATTTTGCTTCAAATCTAAATCCCTGACCACCTCTGAAGTATGAGAAGCATGTCCGTCTATCGGTAGTCACTATTACTGGCCGGTGATCAGAATGGCGTGGTTCTCCATTGATCACCCGGACACAAGGAAATTTCGAGCACCATCCCCTTGAAGCAACTGCTCGGTCCAATCTCTCCTTTATGAACTTTGATGCTATATGACTGTGGTTCCTCTAGGTAAATTTATCTCCTTCATAGCCCAAATCCCTTAATTCACAAAAGTCTAGTGTCTCCCTAAACTTCTCCATGTGCCATTGAGATTTAGGCTGGCCCCCTTTTTTTCTCATGGCTGAATAAGACCTCATTAAAGTCTCCGAGAATAACCAAGGTCTATCCAGTTGGGCCTTCAGATCTCTCAGCAGATTCCAGGTGATATCCTTCTTCTCTATCGAAGGTTCCCCATAAATGCCCGTGAGTCTCCATCTAAAGCCACTTATCTCAATCACCTCCACATCCACATGATATTTTGAGTAATTGTGGAGTTCTATATTGATGCTATCCTTCCAGAACATAACCAGGCCACCACTAAAGCCTTTCCTTCCTTCACTATCCTTAACCACCATACAACTCATACCCAACAACCATTTAACGTGCATCATTCTTTTCTCATCTGATTTTGTTTCAGACAAGAACAGAACGTCTGGGTCCTCCCGCTTCTGGAGATCCAGAAGCCCTCGAACTGCCGGGCCATTACCCAAACCCCGGCAGTTCCAGGCTATAACCTTCATTTTGATCCGCCGGGCTATCCCTGCAGCCCAGCGTTTACATCATCATTTGGTTGTTGTGGGTTTCCGATGTCCAACACTTCCTCCCCTTTCTCATTTTCCAATCTCGCCTTTTTTCCTAACTCTGGTTCTCCATCAACTTCCATTAGATCAGCTCCTCTCTTTTTCTGGATTGGCTCCATAGAGCTCTGATAATTTGAGGAGCCCTGCCTTGCCTGATGCCTGAATATACTCCTCTTTCCTTTTGATTTTGGCTCTAGGGCCTTAACTTCTGTCTCTTTATTATTCGGGGCTGCACTTGCTTCTTTTGGTTCCTTCCTTGGCTCTTCCAGATTCTTTTCTTTATGTTGCAACAGCCCCCCCTCTTCCCTGTTATGCTTTCCTTTCCCTTGGATATTCTGTTGTTTGACTTCAAACATTAATTTTTTGCCTCTTGCTTCTTCTGTTTGCTCTTCCAGAGATATTTTTAATGGACTTGTAACTTCCTTTTCCTCCCCTTTTTTGCTTTATCAACTCTCCCAGCTGGTAATCCCTTCCTCCAAGTTGGGCCATCGCTTCCCTGTTTGCTATCTCTGCTCCCCGCACTATGGCTTGTCCAGAATTCATTCTTTTCACTTGATCCTCTACTTTTCTCCTCACTAGAACTCCCTTTATAAATAACTGCACGAAGCCATGGGCCGTACTCCCTCCCTTCTTCTCTTTTGGTTCTAGTTGGGCAGACTCTTTGTCACACCCTGATTTTCCAAAGCCCGAAAATTAGGGCTAACAAAAACTTTTTCGTTAATAATGTCAACCGAAAGCACGCCCAATTAAAGCTTTAGTTCAAATCTTGGTAAAGCTAAATGCCAAGTACGAAAACCCTAGTCTTTACCTCTATCGACCACCGGTTAGTCAAAACCCCATTTCCCCGAAGCACCATCCGACAACGCGGACCATCCCGTTCAACACTTGATTCCATATGTGATCACTTATTCTTGCATTCCCGCCACCAATGCCCCTCCAGCATCCATCCCCTTCCTCCCTAGTCGGTACCCAGTTACCAACCCGTCCCCAGCCGAGACAAATGTTCTCCTCGAGTCCCATGTCTCTGCCTCATCTTGCCACGCTCGAAACTCTAAATCTGAGCTCCCGGATTATTTTCTTCCTATTTAGATCCAATCTTCCCAAGTGTATGTGGGCACATACACCCCAAACCCTATTTTGTCTTTCCCGGTAAAACCCATAACCACCACGAGTATTTTTCCCCTCCTTACCACATGTCATAAAAATATCTTTCCCATCTCTACCAGGTTACCATACTAGATATAAAATATCTATCCTTTTCACCCTTTCCTATTATCTCTCTGGCATTAAATCCCGAGCTGTCACCTTTTCCCTCTCCTTTCTCTTCTGTCTGCAGTAGAATCAGCTAGCAGCCACAGCAACACCCAGGCCACGTCCCCGCGCAGCTCAGCACTCCTCAACCTGAGCTTCCGAGCTGTCCCTCCTACTCACAGTCTCCCATTTCTTTTCTCTCTAGTCCGCGTCAAATTCACCCACTGCTTCCCTGCTATTGGACCAACTCAGCTCAAGGTCCAACTTTCCCTATAGCCACAGCACTGGCCATCACCTCCCGAGCACTGCCCTTTTGAACACGTAGCACTGCCAGCTCAAAAGCTCAAAAAATCGGTGCCTAATTTCTCATGCAGCTAGCATCAGTCACCTCTATCTGGTCACCTCACCAGCCTGCTCAGAACAGCAGCTACAGCTAGCACAGCACTACCACCGTACCATCCACCCCATGGATTTCTTCCCTATAACCAGAGAGCCTCATTTTCCCCTCCATTCCATTCCTTCCAAGCTGAGCTCGCCCAATCCTCTTCTTCCCGAGCTCAGCAAATCGCCAAGCTCCCTCTACCGCACTGGTTCCTTCCCCATCCATCCGAGCTCCGTTGCAGCCAAGCCCTCAAGCTTACCCTTCTTCCCCAATCAGCCGAATGCCATCTCCTCCATTATCCTCCTCAAGCTCCCTCTGTTGTTCTACCAGGAGCTATCTCCGTTCGCGTTCTCCCCCATTCTCCCTTACTCCCCATTTGCTCCTACTCACTCGAGCTACTCAAGCCGAGCTCCCTCACCAGGACAACCGAGCGGCCGGACTGCTCCCTCTCCTTCCACACCAGAGCGCACCAGAGCTCACGACCCGAGCTCCTCTCCCCGTTCTTCCCATCTACCTCTCTGCCACGTGCTTCCCCGCCTATATCCACCAACAAGCACGGCCACCACTCCGCTCCAACCAAACCGCCGAGTCCCCTCTCCTCTGCGCCACACTCCGCTCGCCGCCAGCGGGAGCCTCCCGACGCCCCAAAGTGAACCACCGCCCGGGAGCTCCCTACTCCGAGCTGCCCCGCCGCCTTGCTTAGCCGGCCGCTGACCGGCGGACTCCCCTCGGCGCACCCCATCTGGCCGCCGCTGGCTACCAGCCCCGCCGCCGCTGGTTGGATCTGAGCGGCCGCCTCCGTCCCGCTGTGCCAGTCACAGTGTCGCGGCTCGCCGCTGGTAAGAACCCCGTCGCCCCACACGCCGTTCCCGCCTCGCCGTCACATCCGCCTTCCCCGATCTGAAGCTTCGACCTGCCACCTTGGTCGCAGTCCAGCAGCTCACCGGCGGACAGACCTCGCCGCCTGCCACCCGTGAGCGCAGTCCTCGCCGCTTGACCGAAGCACCGCTGCTAACCGCCTCCTCGCCGGTGCCTGACTTCAACCACGCCGCGCCGCTCCACTCCCTTGTCTCCTCTGAGTGGCCTCCAGCAACTCCTCGTGCTCTGCTGCCAAGCGCGCCGTGCCACCCTCCCCTTCCCATTGCCACCGGCAAGCTCAGTCATCGGTGAGCTGCGACCATAACCCTGCCTACTCTCCTCGGCAGCCCCCTGTGAATGCCCTCTGTTGGAGCAGATAACCGAGCTCATTTACTTAACTCCCGGTTTGGGTAGCCCACCTGCCAACGAATCAATTAAACGCAGCGCTAACTAGCCAGTTAGTTCGTTAGTTAGTTAGTAGTTAGCTAATCAGTTGGTGCGTCAATTATTTAATTAAGTTGATTAGTTAATTAGTTAGTGAGCTGGCTAGTTAAGTAGTTAATTAGCTAGTTAGTAGTTAACTAGTTAGTGAGTTAGCTGATTAGTGATTAGTTAGTTAGTTGGTTAATTAACTAGTCAGTTAGTGCGCTAATTAGTTAATTAGTTAGCTAATTAGTTAGTTAGTAATTAGCTGGCTGTAGCGATGAGCCTAGCGTAGCTTTTGGGCTAACCTATCGATTAGTTCCTGTCATGCCTCCTGACCTCGCTAGGAATAGATAAGCTATTGTTTAAGTATAGTAGCTATATTCTTTTTGATCAGCCTTTAACCTAATATGCTCGTGAATATACTGTCCCAATGGCGACGATGCTGCTCAGTTGGTTAATCAATGCACTAACACCCGGTTAGACATTACCGCTATACATACACATAAGTCCGGTTAATACCACTCGGATCATCTGTTAGCGTCGTTATTACGCTGTCGCTTGGTCCTTTTGAATACACGAGTAATACTCAGTGATCCCCGTTAGCTTAATCGACCGGTTTTCGAAACCTTGCGAAGAATCCTTAGGTCCCCTTAGGAGTGTGAAACAAGTGTTACTCGGCATCCGTCATAGAGTATATCTTTTGATGTATTCATCGAAACCCCTCCGAAATCTCGGATCTATTATGAGAATAAACGCAATGTGCACCAAAAACCCTAAACCCTAGCCCGTCAAGAACCTCACCAAAAACCCTAACGATAGTTGCATACCAAGACCTTCCGAAAGCCCTGAAACCCTAACGCGACAGGAACTTATGGTAGCTATGTTTATCCGGATAACCCAAAGCATCCGATCCTATTATTCTAAAAGCCTTGCCGCCACGGCAGCTACTCCTTTCATCGCGGCAAGCTACTGTCGCAGCTCCTTTGCCCTGTCGCGGCAACCTCTCCGTCACCATGACAGTACCCCTCCGCGACAATCTCTCCCCGCCGCGACAGCCCTTTTTGTCCACCGCGGCAGCATCGCGGCAAGCCATTCACTGCCGCGACAAGCCAGTCCCCGCCGCGGCAAAGCTATGCCCCACCGTGGCAGCACCGCGACAGCCTCCCTCCCGTCGCGGCAACTGCCGTTGCCATTTCCCTCTGCCTCGGCAAGCCTCTACCGTCGCCGCTTTGTTCCTACCGCAGCAAAACCTTGTCGTTGCCGCCTATCCCCTGCCGTGTCGAGCTATCATCGCTTGCCACCTTACCCCTACCGCGGCAGCGAGCCATCCCCGTGCCCTGTTTATTTCCGGTAGCTCCTTAGAATCAAATAGTCTGTCAATAGCGTTATGATTTCATGTGCTGAAGTTTCTGATTCAATGTTATTTGGTTCTTCTTTGCATCGTTGATTTATTCGCCGTTCTTTTCGACGTGTAGATACAACGTTAGGAATTATCGTGCGAAGGAACTCGGACAGCTGACGAAGCGGATTCAAGACCAAGACCGGGACAATATCGCCAGGCAAGCTTTCCCACTTTGATCATGTCGAAATCCCATATATGCAAAGTTATGAATATTTTGTTTACGAACTCTGCATGCTATGTGATTATAAACGATATTTTATGTAGAGGTAGTTATACCCATTAGTTGCAAGATACCTAGGTCCGAACATCCTTCCTTGTAACCCTAGGTATATTCAGCGGTCGACTCTCGACCGTCGAATAATTAAGGTTATAGGTGTTAACCATGCTTAGCCCTGCTATAGTCAAAAATCAAGTTTTATTCGTCCCGTTGGGACATGGGAAAAACAAACCCTCAGATAGCAAAAGCTGTCCGAGGTGACTTTCACAAATAAAGGATTATCAAAAATCAAAAGAAAAGAGGAGATGATTTGGATTCGGGCGAGAGTATTAAGGGCAGCCAGGGGCTGTAGAGGAATTGATGATGGCACGGTCGTCCGGGAACGATCGTGGGTTGAGGAAATGGAGTCTCGCTCGAATCAGTTGAGGACCGAGCCTAAGTGCCGCTAAACCGGTTCCATTACCGTACGTCCACATGTCCTTTATGGGAAGGACTTGGCTTAGTACCCCGGCAAGTATTAGGGTTTGGACCCGTGGGAAGTAGGGAGTTAGTGCTAGGTGTTTTAAGTCCTAGAGGATCCACCTACGCTAGGCGGGAGGTGCTGATACGACACAAAGGTGGAGAGCCCCAATTTGATGTCCAGGACATGCAAACTTGGGTATTCACCTAGCGGGTCCAACTCTAGTATGGAAGCGGGCGAAGGTCTCGTTGTAGTAACCTTGGTAGTATACCTGGGCCCGGTATGCCCCGGGGTGACCTACATCTTGTGGGTAAAGCCGTACAACCTCTGCAGAGTGTTAAAAACTATTCGAATAGCCGCGTCCTCGGTTATGGACATGAACTGGCAAGGCCACACACTGGTTAGACTAAGTGTTGTTTGCGAAAGCATGGGGGAAACGGGATTAAGGACGTGGGCATGATGTGTCCACAGAGGGCAATTTACGCTACAGGCTGGTAGCAAGGAATTGCCGGAGGAGTAGGCTAGCCGTGTGATACGGGATACACGGGCTGAGCCAGGGGCGCTCGCTGAGCTATCCAGGATAGTGTCAGTCGAGTGTGGTACCGAGAAGCTAGACATGTTGCCCAGGGTAATATGGTCTGAGCTATCTCGAGGATTGTAAGGGGGTAGCCGGGTCTACCTCGGGAGGATTCTGTTCATTTTACTTTAAACAGTTTTACTAAATTGCTTTTGAATCTACTATTCAAGTATTTAAATTACGCACTTACTTTTCCGCACATTAAACAGCTTAGAGTAGAGCTATTCCTTGTTTATCCTCTGCATAAATTATTTCCGTATACTCCTTCCTGTGGGAATAGCTTGCGAGTACATTCAATGTACTCACCTGGCTTGTTGATTTGGCCAGACGAAGAAGACATCAGACCTGAAGATAAGATTACAGATGCGAACGCTAGGGTGTAATCCCCAGTTAGTCGCCTGTCGGGTATGGCATACTGATGGGCCACCTCTCCGTTGGATTTCCGCTGCAAGTTTATAGCCGTTGGGCTACAGGTATCCGATTATCGACCTTAACGGTCTATTTAATTGTTTTACGCATGTATGACAATGATATACAGATTAACTCGTGTGTATCGGCTACTGATCCAGGGACCGGTACAGTGATCACGAGGGAGTTCCCGGCTTAAAAACCGGGGGCGCCACAGCTTGGTATCAGAGCCATACTGACTGTAGATTAACCCTAGTTAGCACGGACGTTAGATGTAAACCCTAGGTGAAAATAATATTTTCATAAATATACAAACTTATTATAAGTGTGGGTTCTATCTTCGCAACTCTCTTAGTTCTCCTCTTACCTATGTTGCTCTAAGAGAAACACAGAATTTTCCCTATTCTCTCGTCTACTTCAAGCATTTAGACTATTCTAGCAAAGTAAGTAACGAGACCTTTACTGATGAAGCAAGAATCCGCCAACCCTACCGAAGATCAAGAAGAATTGCGTCGTCACGCCATCCAAGACACTCGTCAAGACTCGCCACTAACGGGTCGATACCAACACTTCAACCTTTCCGACTCATGACATCAAGAGTGTGGACGTTCGTGAAGGAAACACTGTACCAAGTGGAAGAGACCCGTCAGCATGTGACACTGATGCTCCACCGAGGACAGCGACCCCAGGTATCGACCAAGTAGATTCAACCCTTAAGGCTAGGTTCCTAGACCTCGCTCGTCGCGAACAGCGAGATAGGTACCCCTCCCTAGTTAGAGTGCTAGACGCCTTCTGCGGTATATATATGATACTCAACGATGTTCTTTGCGACGCATTTGCTATTCCATGTTTCCTGGTTTGTTTGAAAAATGTGACCTGCACATACGTCTTCCGACGCATGTAGCAGTCACCTCCACTGTTGAGTAGTCAATAAGTCTTACCTCATCTTCCGACTGAACAAGCCCTGTCGCCCCCTCCGTCAAACACCTTTCCTGGATTCTCTCCGAAATTCCCTCTCTCTGTCAGCCTGATGTTGATTTCCTCTGACAACTTTGACCTCGCTACGCCTGTAAGCCAGCGACCGGATAAGACGCGAGCCTCCGTCGTATCCCGAAGCAATCTTTCCTTGGAACTCTCGTTGACCCTCCATATTGCCAAGAGGCTATATAAAGCCCCATCTCCGCTTTTGTGAGGCACACTCGTGCCACTTCTCCTTTGTCATCCAAGCACCCAATTTCGACAGCAAAATACTTAGCCGTAGTACTCTTTTTTTCCTGCCCAACCTTCCTGATAAGCATGTCGTCCCGTGGCGCCATACTTCAAATGACTATTGCCGCAGAGTTCACCGGATTTCCAGCTATTCTTTGGTCCATGGTTCAGCAGATCCTTGGAGCAACACTACGCCCCGTGTACCGTGTGTACCTGGGGAGTGCCTCCTGCTCCTTGCATGAATTCTGGGCAGAAGTTCATATCTACCCAGCCGCCACCAACCGAGTTTCCCCCCTCCGCTTCATCGGGAAAACCGTGCCTACTTCTCCGATGGCCATCCAAATGGCTGCGATGGAAGCTATCTCTTGCCTGCACTACCAGATTCCTAACGCGAACCAGCGTGCTTATCTCCTCTACCCCATTCGTGCCCCTGTAGGAGACGCCGTGTTCACCGCGCACAGCAAGAAGAAGACGCGGCAGTGGTCCACGCCAACCGTTACATCGCCGCCCAGCACGACTTGATTTCCCAGCTGGCAGACTCCTGGATCATGTCGCTCAACAGCCTCGATTCTCCGCCTTGCCCCAGCGACCCCTCAGTACCGTCTGCGCATGCTTCCGAAGCCGACGAGTTGCCACTGTCAAGAATGATGACACCCGGAGGAGGCCTCCGCCGCCGCCAGGAACAACAGCACCTCCTAGAGCTCTTCCCCTCCTCAGAGGACGAAAATCTCCGTGGCAGAACGGCTCCGCCCCGTGCTACCCATCTATTCTAGGCCAAATAGTTGAGGCACCTCGAGGTTGAGTTAGCCCCCATTCGTGCCACTAGTTTTATGTGTGTTTTTCTTGTTTTGATGCTTACCCAAGAAATTTACTCCCTTCAGTATTAAGGTGCGCCTGCTCGATACGCCCCTAGGCGTATGGATAGGTTCATGTCGGTCTTCTTGTCATTTTATGTGTTTTGTTATAATGCTGCTTATACCTAGACCCTGTGCCTCAAGCACGATGTATGGGTATGCTAAGTGCCTCTAGACACCTATATATGTGTGTGCTATCTTGGTTCTTCTCGCAGTTTTATTTGCGTCTTGGTGGACTATTCCCCAATCGCAACGGCATCGCCGTACATTGATGATTGCTCTTGTGCGACACCAATACCCCATGCTATTTCCCTCTTATCTAGTTACCACTCTCCCCCTTTCCTGGACACGACGATTAACATCTGGAAACAAAAAAAAATTACAGGATGGACAAGTCAAGTAATCAAAGAGAAGAAATTTCCCCAGTACAGAGTTCGGATCCACCTCATTCCTCTGACAGGCCATCTCAGTCAACACCTGAAGCCACGGCTTCACCTTACCAGCAAAAGACGACGGGAAAAGATAAACCACGTCAAGATGTTGATAAGATAGCCAAAGGAAGATGTTTCCTTTGCGATCAACCTGGCCATCATGTCTTCAAATGCCCCCTCAAGAAACCAGTTAATCAACACGTTTGCTCACGATGTGGTGAAAAGGGACACTTTAGGAAGCAATGCCCCGACAACTGCTCCGACTGTAACACCACCCACCTGAATGAAGAATGCCTGATGAGCCAAGTCACCTGTTACCTCTGTGAGGCATACGACCACGTTCCAGCACAATGCCCTATGGAAACCGTAATAACAACCACCCTTCGAGACCTTGTGAACTCGGCCAGAAATAAACACCGCGACCTAATCAACACTCGGAAACGAAGGAATAACAAGCAGCATGATCCGGAGAACCCATTGCAAACGATCTCACCACAGGAAGGGACAATCCTTCGAAGTCGTCAGCCATCCACACAAACGGGAAGCATCCCCAGCATCTCAACTCAACAGCTGGGACAAACAAGATCTCCAGAAGAACAAGACCCGCCTTAATTCTTTCGCCGCCCCTATCAAAAACCCCAGGAATAGTACCTGTTACTATTGCGAAGAACTTGGACACTTCGTCCGTCAATGCCCTAAGATGCCTCGGAACTCCACTTTCAAGGCACAACTACCGCGAGTCGACACCGAAGACGCTCCGCCACAACCTAAAGCTACAGACAAGAAGTACCCAGAACTCCCGCGAGGAGCACGCGAACCCCTTCGACGCTAAGGAAGAGCGCAAAGCCCGGACACATCCCCGATGTTCACCACAGAACCCTGTATTTCGAAGAATCGTCACATCCCAAAAGAGATGTCGATAAAACCCTATTATAAAGGCAATAGCCTTTTCCTTAAGGGGGGTAGCCTAGAGAAATTGGATGAAGGACCTGTGTTGGATCTGTAAAGACTACCTGTAAACGGAAGACCCTTGCTGTTCTCCTCCGTTCTTTCTCCTAATCTGTCTGAATCTCGAGGACGAGATTCCTTTTAAGGGGGGTAGGTTTGTCACACCCTGATTTTCCAAAGCCCGAAAATTAGGGCTAACAAAAACTTTTTCGTTAATAATGTCAACCGAAAGCACGCCCAATTAAAGCTTTAGTTCAAATCTTGGTAAAGCTAAATGCCAAGTACGAAAACCCTAGTCTTTACCTCTATCGACCACCGGTTAGTCAAAACCCCATTTCCCCGAAGCACCATCCGACAACGCGGACCATCCCGTTCAACACTTGATTCCATATGTGATCACTTATTCTTGCATTCCCGCCACCAATGCCCCTCCAGCATCCATCCCCTTCCTCCCTAGTCGGTACCCAGTTACCAACCCGTCCCCAGCCGAGACAAATGTTCTCCTCGAGTCCCATGTCTCTGCCTCATCTTGCCACGCTCGAAACTCTAAATCTGAGCTCCCGGATTATTTTCTTCCTATTTAGATCCAATCTTCCCAAGTGTATGTGGGCACATACACCCCAAACCCTATTTTGTCTTTCCCGGTAAAACCCATAACCACCACGAGTATTTTTCCCCTCCTTACCACATGTCATAAAAATATCTTTCCCATCTCTACCAGGTTACCATACTAGATATAAAATATCTATCCTTTTCACCCTTTCCTATTATCTCTCTGGCATTAAATCCCGAGCTGTCACCTTTTCCCTCTCCTTTCTCTTCTGTCTGCAGTAGAATCAGCTAGCAGCCACAGCAACACCCAGGCCACGTCCCCGCGCAGCTCAGCACTCCTCAACCTGAGCTTCCGAGCTGTCCCTCCTACTCACAGTCTCCCATTTCTTTTCTCTCTAGTCCGCGTCAAATTCACCCACTGCTTCCCTGCTATTGGACCAACTCAGCTCAAGGTCCAACTTTCCCTATAGCCACAGCACTGGCCATCACCTCCCGAGCACTGCCCTTTTGAACACGTAGCACTGCCAGCTCAAAAGCTCAAAAAATCGGTGCCTAATTTCTCATGCAGCTAGCATCAGTCACCTCTATCTGGTCACCTCGCCAGCCTGCTCAGAACAGCAGCTACAGCTAGCACAGCACTACCACCGTACCATCCACCCCATGGATTTCTTCCCTATAACCAGAGAGCCTCATTTTCCCCTCCATTCCATTCCTTCCAAGCTGAGCTCGCCCAATCCTCTTCTTCCCGAGCTCAGCAAATCGCCAAGCTCCCTCTACCGCACTGGTTCCTTCCCCATCCATCCGAGCTCCGTTGCAGCCAAGCCCTCAAGCTTACCCTTCTTCCCCAATCAGCCGAATGCCATCTCCTCCATTATCCTCCTCAAGCTCCCTCTGTTGTTCTACCAGGAGCTATCTCCGTTCGCGTTCTCCCCCATTCTCCCTTACTCCCCATTTGCTCCTACTCACTCGAGCTACTCAAGCCGAGCTCCCTCACCAGGACAACCGAGCGGCCGGACTGCTCCCTCTCCTTCCACACCAGAGCGCACCAGAGCTCACGACCCGAGCTCCTCTCCCCGTTCTTCCCATCTACCTCTCTGCCACGTGCTTCCCCGCCTATATCCACCAACAAGCACGGCCACCACTCCGCTCCAACCAAACCGCCGAGTCCCCTCTCCTCTGCGCCACACTCCGCTCGCCGCCAGCGGGAGCCTCCCGACGCCCCAAAGTGAACCACCGCCCGGGAGCTCCCTACTCCGAGCTGCCCCGCCGCCTTGCTTAGCCGGCCGCTGACCGGCGGACTCCCCTCGGCGCACCCCATCTGGCCGCCGCTGGCTACCAGCCCCGCCGCCGCTGGTTGGATCTGAGCGGCCGCCTCCGTCCCGCTGTGCCAGTCACAGTGTCGCGGCTCGCCGCTGGTAAGAACCCCGTCGCCCCACACGCCGTTCCCGCCTCGCCGTCACATCCGCCTTCCCCGATCTGAAGCTTCGACCTGCCACCTTGGTCGCAGTCCAGCAGCTCACCGGCGGACAGACCTCGCCGCCTGCCACCCGTGAGCGCAGTCCTCGCCGCTTGACCGAAGCACCGCTGCTAACCGCCTCCTCGCCGGTGCCTGACTTCAACCACGCCGCGCCGCTCCACTCCCTTGTCTCCTCTGAGTGGCCTCCAGCAACTCCTCGTGCTCTGCTGCCAAGCGCGCCGTGCCACCCTCCCCTTCCCATTGCCACCGGCAAGCTCAGTCATCGGTGAGCTGCGACCATAACCCTGCCTACTCTCCTCGGCAGCCCCCTGTGAATGCCCTCTGTTGGAGCAGATAACCGAGCTCATTTACTTAACTCCCGGTTTGGGTAGCCCACCTGCCAACGAATCAATTAAACGCAGCGCTAACTAGCCAGTTAGTTCGTTAGTTAGTTAGTAGTTAGCTAATCAGTTGGTGCGTCAATTATTTAATTAAGTTGATTAGTTAATTAGTTAGTGAGCTGGCTAGTTAAGTAGTTAATTAGCTAGTTAGTAGTTAACTAGTTAGTGAGTTAGCTGATTAGTGATTAGTTAGTTAGTTGGTTAATTAACTAGTCAGTTAGTGCGCTAATTAGTTAATTAGTTAGCTAATTAGTTAGTTAGTAATTAGCTGGCTGTAGCGATGAGCCTAGCGTAGCTTTTGGGCTAACCTGTCGATTAGTTCCTGTCATGCCTCCTGACCTCGCTAGGAATAGATAAGCTATTGTTTAAGTATAGTAGCTATATTCTTTTTGATCAGCCTTTAACCTAATATGCTCGTGAATATACTGTCCCAATGGCGACGATGCTGCTCAGTTGGTTAATCAATGCACTAACACCCGGTTAGACATTACCGCTATACATACACATAAGTCCGGTTAATACCACTCGGATCATCTGTTAGCGTCGTTATTACGCTGTCGCTTGGTCCTTTTGAATACACGAGTAATACTCAGTGATCCCCGTTAGCTTAATCGACCGGTTTTCGAAACCTTGCGAAGAATCCTTAGGTCCCCTTAGGAGTGTGAAACAAGTGTTACTCGGCATCCGTCATAGAGTATATCTTTTGATGTATTCATCGAAACCCCTCCGAAATCTCGGATCTATTATGAGAATAAACGCAATGTGCACCAAAAACCCTAAACCCTAGCCCGTCAAGAACCTCACCAAAAACCCTAACGATAGTTGCATACCAAGACCTTCCGAAAGCCCTGAAACCCTAACGCGACAGGAACTTATGGTAGCTATGTTTATCCGGATAACCCAAAGCATCCGATCCTATTATTCTAAAAGCCTTGCCGCCACGGCAGCTACTCCTTTCATCGCGGCAAGCTACTGTCGCAGCTCCTTTGCCCTGTCGCGGCAACCTCTCCGTCACCATGACAGTACCCCTCCGCGACAATCTCTCCCCGCCGCGACAGCCCTTTTTGTCCACCGCGGCAGCATCGCGGCAAGCCATTCACTGCCGCGACAAGCCAGTCCCCGCCGCGGCAAAGCTATGCCCCACCGTGGCAGCACCGCGACAGCCTCCCTCCCGTCGCGGCAACTGCCGTTGCCATTTCCCTCTGCCTCGGCAAGCCTCTACCGTCGCCGCTTTGTTCCTACCGCAGCAAAACCTTGTCGTTGCCGCCTATCCCCTGCCGTGTCGAGCTATCATCGCTTGCCACCTTACCCCTACCGCGGCAGCGAGCCATCCCCGTGCCCTGTTTATTTCCGGTAGCTCCTTAGAATCAAATAGTCTGTCAATAGCGTTATGATTTCATGTGCTGAAGTTTCTGATTCAATGTTATTTGGTTCTTCTTTGCATCGTTGATTTATTCGCCGTTCTTTTCGACGTGTAGATACAACGTTAGGAATTATCGTGCGAAGGAACTCGGACAGCTGACGAAGCGGATTCAAGACCAAGACCGGGACAATATCGCCAGGCAAGCTTTCCCACTTTGATCATGTCGAAATCCCATATATGCAAAGTTATGAATATTTTGTTTACGAACTCTGCATGCTATGTGATTATAAACGATATTTTATGTAGAGGTAGTTATACCCATTAGTTGCAAGATACCTAGGTCCGAACATCCTTCCTTGTAACCCTAGGTATATTCAGCGGTCGACTCTCGACCGTCGAATAATTAAGGTTATAGGTGTTAACCATGCTTAGCCCTGCTATAGTCAAAAATCAAGTTTTATTCGTCCCGTTGGGACATGGGAAAAACAAACCCTCAGATAGCAAAAGCTGTCCGAGGTGACTTTCACAAATAAAGGATTATCAAAAATCAAAAGAAAAGAGGAGATGATTTGGATTCGGGCGAGAGTATTAAGGGCAGCCAGGGGCTGTAGAGGAATTGATGATGGCACGGTCGTCCGGGAACGATCGTGGGTTGAGGAAATGGAGTCTCGCTCGAATCAGTTGAGGACCGAGCCTAAGTGCCGCTAAACCGGTTCCATTACCGTACGTCCACATGTCCTTTATGGGAAGGACTTGGCTTAGTACCCCGGCAAGTATTAGGGTTTGGACCCGTGGGAAGTAGGGAGTTAGTGCTAGGTGTTTTAAGTCCTAGAGGATCCACCTACGCTAGGCGGGAGGTGCTGATACGACACAAAGGTGGAGAGCCCCAATTTGATGTCCAGGACATGCAAACTTGGGTATTCACCTAGCGGGTCCAACTCTAGTATGGAAGCGGGCGAAGGTCTCGTTGTAGTAACCTTGGTAGTATACCTGGGCCCGGTATGCCCCGGGGTGACCTACATCTTGTGGGTAAAGCCGTACAACCTCTGCAGAGTGTTAAAAACTATTCGAATAGCCGCGTCCTCGGTTATGGACATGAACTGGCAAGGCCACACACTGGTTAGACTAAGTGTTGTTTGCGAAAGCATGGGGGAAACGGGATTAAGGACGTGGGCATGATGTGTCCACAGAGGGCAATTTACGCTACAGGCTGGTAGCAAGGAATTGCCGGAGGAGTAGGCTAGCCGTGTGATACGGGATACACGGGCTGAGCCAGGGGCGCTCGCTGAGCTATCCAGGATAGTGTCAGTCGAGTGTGGTACCGAGAAGCTAGACATGTTGCCCAGGGTAATATGGTCTGAGCTATCTCGAGGATTGTAAGGGGGTAGCCGGGTCTACCTCGGGAGGATTCTGTTCATTTTATTTTAAACAGTTTTACTAAATTGCTTTTGAATCTACTATTCAAGTATTTAAATTACGCACTTACTTTTCCGCACATTAAACAGCTTAGAGTAGAGCTATTCCTTGTTTATCCTCTGCATAAATTATTTCCGTATACTCCTTCCTGTGGGAATAGCTTGCGAGTACATTCAATGTACTCACCTGGCTTGTTGATTTGGCCAGACGAAGAAGACATCAGACCTGAAGATAAGATTACAGACGCGAACGCTAGGGTGTAATCCCCAGTTAGTCGCCTGTCGGGTATGGCATACTGATGGGCCACCTCTCCGTTGGATTTCCGCTGCAAGTTTATAGCCGTTGGGCTACAGGTATCCGATTATCGACCTTAACGGTCTATTTAATTGTTTTACGCATGTATGACAATGATATACAGATTAACTCGTGTGTATCGGCTACTGATCCAGGGACCGGTACAGTGATCACGAGGGAGTTCCCGGCTTAAAAACCGGGGGCGCCACACTCTTTCATTGTGTCCAATAATCCCACAACTATAACAGAAATCAGGCAAATGTTCATATTTGAAGGAGACCACTCTTTCCTTTTCCTTTCTGGCATCATCACAATCCCCTCCTAACATAGATTCATTCTCCTGGGTCTGGTCATCTTCCTCCTCAAAATTTATGGTGATTCCCCTTAGCAATGGCACAGAGATGTCCATCCGGATTTTTATCCTCATGAACTCTCCCATTGCTGACCCATTTTCATCCAGACCCACCTCCAGCACATCACCAATTTGTTCCCCAATTAACACACCTGTTTCTCTACTCATCATCCCCATCGAAATACCATACACCCTAACCCAGATTGGTATATGTTTGAATTGGTAATCATCGATTGTTTTGTTAGGTATAAAGTCCTCTATTACCAGCAAGCATTTATTAAACATCCACGGTCCATGTTCTAAAGCCTTCCTTTTCCCTCTTTCTTCATGGAATGCAAATAAGAAGTGATTTTTACCTAAATCCTTGCAATCGAGGTCTGTGAAGGGGCTCCAGATCCCTGCAAGAGTTCTCCTCAGGTGCTCGGCCTTCGCTGGTCTGTCCGAGAACAGCTTCCCCACTACCTGCATTTTGCTTGCTGCCAGAGGATCAGTGGACCTCCTACCTATCCTGATCCCCTTCTTCTCTGCCTCCGACAACCACAGCTTCCTCAGGTTGCCTTCCACCCCAACCAGGGCCGGCTCCAGATCACCCCCCATAGCGGCCGTCGTCCGTGGAGGACCTCCGGCCCACTGCCGCCCCACCGGATTTCACCTTCTTCTGCCGCGTCGCCTGCCAAAGGGACTGAGACTCTCCCCGAAGCAGCGACCGGACAAACCACTGGAGACTTTGTTAGGGCTACAGAGGGAAGGAGAAACTGGGGGGATCTTCCTATTCACGGGAAGGGAAAGAGATCAGAAGCTTGATTTGGGAGATTTGTGGCTTGGAAACAGGGGAAAATCAGCAAGAAAATGCCGATGAAAGGGAAGCACTGTGGAGGCCTCACGAAGTCGCCAGAAGCGGCACGAACCCGTCACAAGAGTCGGACAGACATTTGAAATAAGCTCTCTAGGGCGGGTGTGCTCGGGAAGCTCGGTTCCCCACCAACAGAAATTCAGAGAGCTTATTCCAATTTGATCCCCTTCTTTTAGGTTTATAGCTTCTTTTGGCCATAAGCTAGTCCACAAGTCCAAAAGAAGGGAACCATTATGTGGGCTGTGTAGATAGACTTCATGATCTGTGCCATCAATAAATACGTTGTTCTTTCTAGACCGAATACTCGAAGAATACAAACACAGAATAGAGAAATATGTGTGTAGGTGTTGGAGCTAGGAACATAAAATTGTCGGTTCATTTAGGTGATGGCAGGTAGAGTAACCTATCCTCTCGGTAAAAAAGAAATGATGAGTGAGAGATAGACCAAGACGAAGAGAGCAAATATATATAGAAGTGGAATGTATTTGTGATCTGATAGAGCATTAAACCAGAGTGTTGAAAAATATAGGATGTGTTTGGAGAAAGACATTTGACTCATCGATACATTAAATGAGAAAGTAAGGAGCGGATGGTAGTTAGAGGATGAGTATATTTTCTAGTATGATAAAAGTAAAAATTCATAGTCCAAGCAGGATATAGCGTCATAGGGTGAGCACGGTGGCACATACACCCACTATTTTCAAAGATTGAAAAAGCTCATATTAAAGTTTAAAAAAATCTGAAAAATATTCATACATGTGTATTGTGGCGTGAAATATACACAATTAAATTTTGGTGGAAAAAATATGCTCATTTGTGACTAGTGGAAAAAAACAAATATGTTTTCTTTTCTATATATTACTATTCATGTTTGTCCAATGTGTTTCCTTGTTCGTTTGCACAGGTTGAAAATAGTCATATTTTTTCACAAAAATTTAACTGTGTATACTTCATTCCATAATATACATATATGAATTTTTTTAGATTTTTTCAAAATTTTAATATGTGCTTTTTGAATTCATAGTCCAAGCAGGATATAACGTCACAGGGTGAGCGCAGTAGCACATACACAAAAAGTGCCAAGGTGAGCACGAGGGGCACATGCACCTATTGTGTTCAAAAATTAAAAAAAAACCACACGTTTAAGTTTTAAAATCTGAAATCATACATGTATATTATGGAATGAGTATACACAATTAATTTTTTGTAAAAATATTGCTCATTTGTGACCTGTGGGAAAAAACAAATGTGTTTTATTTTCCATACACTATTATTCATCTGAAAAATTGGTGAAAATATACGCCCATCTGATCGTTTTGTTGGACTTGAGAAATTTTGTGCGGGAAGCAAGCGAGCGAGTGTCGCAACCACGTCATTTAAATGTGACCTAGCTCCCTACAGAACGCTTCCTAGCTCCCTACAGGACCTTGCAACCACTTTATTTAAGTCTCTGACCTAGCAGCTCCCTGCAGGAAGCATTTATGGCGTTTCAAAATACATGCATTTACTCTTAGATTGTAAAAATATACATTGATCAATACATCGAATGGTGCGAATCTTGAAGCGGATGAATGACTCTGATAATAAGGGCAGGGGACGCCCTGGTCACCCTGGACTTTTCCCTAAACCATGCGAGTTGTGTACCCTTTTTTGTCCGAATATCTTTTTTTTTGGCAAGTTTTTAAGGAACTAGCACAGTGTCTACTTATCTTTATTTTTTTTATCTGTATGTGTGATATTAGATTAGTATAAGAAATAAAAGTTCAAATCGCGAATCGACCTGCTAGTCATTGTGATCTATTTATGTACAGTTATGAAGATCTATCGGTTGTAGTTTACTAATAATAAAAGTGTTCACTAGATTAACGGTTAGATGTTTTGCTTTTTTGGGGAATTTCTAGCATTTCTCTATTTTTTCTATTGCATCCTATTTTTAGTATATAGTATATATGTTTTCTACGAGCATAGTTGGTAATTGCCCAATAACGAATAAAACAGATGCATAAAACTCAGCATGGTATCAGAGTCAAGAAGCACGAGTTCAAGACTCGGCCCACGTAATATTAATAAAATATTTATGACCTATTTCAAATCAGACTTAAACAAGTCTACACGTAAGAAGAAACATATTTACCCATTCTTCAAGTGAACTGATTAGGAACCAAACTCAATATATTTGCCTACAAGATGTATTAAAATGGGACTTGCTTTTTGTATAGTTATTAGTTTAGTCACCTTTTGCTTTAATCTATATTGACAGGAACTCTGCATGGCCTACCTGGGGAGGGCAGAGGTACCAAAGCGGATTTTATGTGATTAGTTTTCACACATACGACTATAGTGTTTTACAGCCTCTAAAGAACTATTAGGAATTCTTGTTGTAACATCAGTTGCTCTCGCGCGTTGAACGATTGATCTGTCTATCAACAACAAACAAACAAGACGAAGAACACGGATGCAATACCACCATTTCTCTCTCTGTTACTCGTCTAGTCAAATTCTAGAAACTTTGGCTACCTACATTTTAAAAAATATTTACATTGGACTCTTAAGAATTATATGTGTTGATTTATCTTGAAAAGTATTTTTTATAATACCATAATTTTATTGGATTTTATAAATATAGTATAATAAAAATTAGTGGTCAAAATTATATTTTAAAGACTATGTCAATATCTAAAACATCAAAAAATTTAAGATCGGAGAGAATATCATTTTTTGGTCTGTGCAATTGATGTGCGTGTTTTGCAGATTAACCTGTAACTTACAAGCGTGCCATTCAAGCTGTAGAGGTGGCTTGTGCTCCATCCGAGATCCGAGCGAGCTTGATTGCTCGATGCACACTATCATGTGTAAACTAACATGCCACCACTTGTGAAAAGTAATAAAGAAAGACTGACCGACCAAGACTGTGTCGAAAGCGGAGAAGAAAACGCATGAGAAATTAGGTAGGGTTGCCAGATTAGCCTTCTCAGTGTCGCATTATACATAAGGTATTTTTTTTTCTCACACGATATTCAGCTTCGGTGCTAACTGTAAGTTGAACATATTTTTACTATTATATATATTGAAGTTGGTGGTGGTTGGTTCATCTATAGTTTATTCACACCTTCCTTCATTGTTGGTTGATCCACCTCTTCCCCCTCTCTCATAGCTATACAATCTCAACTAAACAACAACTAACTATGCATTATCTATATAAAAAAAATTATGTATCTATTTAACAATAACAAACAAGTTGTTGGCCACTTAGCTATAAAAACAAACTCAGTGTGATTATACAACTAAACAACAACCATTTGATATCCATACATTATCTATGTAAAAAGTTATCACAAACTCAATGTGATTATGTTAACTACTAAAACAAACTCGCTCGACCCGTCCCCTCCATTTTTGACTAAAACAAACTTGATGGTCGCCGCTTAATTAGAAAATCAAACTTGCTGGTGGCCGCAAACAAAGGCGATGTGACACAACTCGAATTGCTATCGACTTCATCCATACCTTCTTCCCATTAAAACTCTCCCCTCCACTAATCACATGCCTAAAAAATCTCTAACAAAAATCAACAAACTAAATATCTTAGATATAACTCTTCTCTACTAACCACATTCCTAAAAATTCTCTAACAAAAATAAACAAACTAACTATCTTAGATATAACTCTCATGCACTAACCACATTCCTAAAAAATCTCTAATAGTCCAACAAACTAACTACCTTAGATATAACTCCTCTCCACTAACCATATTCCTAAAAAATCTCTAACAAAAGTCAACAAACTAACTACCTTAGATATAATAAAGATCTATAAAACTCAAACAAAAACCACCAAACTAACTACCTTAAATATAGTAATGACTCCTCTCAATTAAGCTCGAAGCAAGCGCCTCCACGCCGCGCGCTCCATCACCGTCTGATCCCCATCGCTCCACTTCATCCTACCACTACTATGAAACATGCCTTTAGAGGAGGGTGAAAATGATCATTGGAGGCGGTTTGCCCAACCGACTATGCGAGATGGTCTCTGATGACCCATAAGTTCACAGTCGGTTGCTAAAAACCCGACTGTGATAAAAAGAGTAATCTCAGTCGGTTGCTAAAACCAACCGACTGTGAACTTAGGGTCATCAGAGTCAGGCCTTTATATGAACCGCCTGTGATGACTCATCACAGGCGGGCGACTTGTTCCAACCGCCTGTGATGACTCTGTCATTATAGACGGGCGCCTTGATCGAACCGCCTGTGATATTGTACCCTAGACTATACACTCAAGGGCATCACAGTCGGCTTCTGTCTTCCACCTGCCTCTGATGTCTGTATCCAGAGAGCATGATTTCCCTGCATTTTGGGCTAGCCTCAGGTTTCGCTAGCCATGCCCTCTGAAAAATGATAGGTGCACATATATAATGACAGATTCATAGAATAGATGAACTGACAGCCAGTAATCACATCACAATAAAGCAACTGCATGAATAATCACATCACAATTCACAACCAATGATCACATGACTACAAAGTTCTGAAATAATCGCAAGTTTTAAAACAAAGCTACTCCGCTACACCTCCACCATAGAAATCACCTTGAGGGTTTAGGACTTGTGTGTTGATGAAGAACGCAAAAATCCCTCTAATCCGCGCTAGCGAGGCTTCATCAAGTGGGCGTCCCTCATCCTCTACCTTCCAAATCTTTCGCAAACGACGGAGAGGAGAAATTATCTGACATGCAAATACATATATGAACATATATTGAAAAATAACGAACCTTGATATCTTGTTTTCTGGTGACGAAACTCATCACCTTCTCCATGTGGAGGCAAACGTAGAATCCACAAGTGTTAGTTCCTTTAACTTGTTGTCTACACTGCAATTAGAAAGGAATGTATTGTTATATACATTGAAACGGTACTTAGCGGAGATGTGATATAATAACATATATATTACCGAAAAGTTAAATTTGTGCGATAACTTAGATCATTTGCCCTTCCCTCCCCGAGCATGGAATTCCAAGAATACCTTGTCAAGTATTTGCCTAATGGGCTTGAAGCCGCGACTAGGATTTATCGACGAATCAAGGTATATCACCTTGTTACTTCTTGGTATGAGGACTATCAAAACCTAATAGAAGCTGCATATATAGATGTGTTGTCATGGGTACTACAAAATGTTGATCTGGTTTGAAAATAACCAAATAGCGGAGCACATACCTAGGTTTGTATGGAAACATGAAGTACCTTTTGAGCCAACAACGCCTTTGTAACATACTGCAGCACGAATTCTTCATTGTCCCTAATGGCTTGGTCCGTGATCTTGCATGGGTCAAGGAAACTAACCAGTTCCTTGAGCGTCTTGGCCTCGTTATACATGTATCTACAGAAATTGTAGGGCGATATTATAACTAGCATAACCTATGTAGATATTATAATTATGATCCGAGTGAGTAAACTTACAATGTCCAGCATCTCAACAGGGATTGATCGAGGGCATCGAGTCTTAGCAGATCAAACAAGTCCTCGAAGAACACAAAGAACACCCCATCGAGGTCTTGGTGCCACAACTGCTCCTCTCGAAACTTGACCTTGAAGCTTTGTGGCCTGCTTTGAGTGACTCCTCGAAGAATGTTGCTCTGTTCCATGTACCACTGGTGCAATTTCCGACATGCTATTGACAAGGATTTGAACTCATGCTCGTTTACCATTGGCTCTCCGTTAACGAATTTGAGAGCCAACTGCATCTTCTTAGGAGATGGTGGACCGACACTCATGATGCTCTTCGCACTCTTTGTTCTCTTGATGCTCGTGCTCTTGCTTGTCCTGCTTCTCTTTTGACCTTTTCCGTCCTTCTCTTCGGAAGGCTTTGCAATTGTCATTTCTTGGTGAGTTGTTGCCACAATGCCATGCTTCTCTGGTGGCGGTACAACTGACTCGATGACGTCGGGGATGTTCTCATGCACCGTCTCCACGACAAGCTCCATGGGGGTTGGATTCTTCTCGCACGCCTGTGATGCCGACAGCGATGAAGGCTAGTCCAATAGGACGACGTCCTTTTTCGGCCATTGGATCGAGGTACCAACGAACTCTTGCAGGATGGTGATCTTGTCAGGTACAGGCACGGGCACCGGTAGGAGCTTGAAACCATCAACAACAAAGTCCACCATAACCTTCACGAAGTTAGGGCGAAGGGGCACACAATGCACTATACTCCCCGGTTCCGAAGGATGTGCCACCCCAAAAGCAGCATCAAGGAGATTGTCACCCATCACTCTGGCCATGAGCTTGCATCGAGTTGGTTCCTAAAAAATAGCATGAATATTTCGTAAGACATATTCATAGTATAATTGAACATGCGACAACAAATTAGTTTATTGTTGTTACCGTGATACGATCAACGGGTAATCCTTGGCTGCCTCTTTCATCTCCAACCGGACCACTGGATGCGCAGCTACTTCGACGGTTGCCAGGGCTCACAGCTGCAGCAGAAATGGTGAACTGTGCCCTCAATTCTTCCTTCATAAGATCCACCTGCCTCGATACCTCCGCTCTTATACGCTCCTCGATGGCAGCGTGGTCTGGCTGGCTCCTAGCCCTCCTCCTGCGCTCGTATTCCTCCTCAGTCTCGGGGAATCCCTGGCGCCATGAAACAGCACTTCCTATGCCTCGTGTGCGACCAGGGTGCTCGAGGTTTCCCAGTGCAGTGGTGAGGATGTCGTGTGTCCGTGATGACATAATCACATCACCTTGGGAGGGCTGAGAACTCATTTGCACCTATAAGAAAAAATTCCGACTCAAGTACTATGAGTTATACTAATTATATTCTTTACATTCGTAAGGACTAAAGTGAGTGACTTATACCATGCGTTGTGCGACTTCCTCATCTGCGGGATTCAGAAATCTTGTGGTGCCGCTTGAAGGGTTAGACTCGGCACGAGCTCTTAACCAGGAATGGGCCCGCCCTTGCAGGCCTCAAATGGAGGGGTTACATTCTTCGCCCTTGCTAGTTCGTCCTCACACGCCCATTTCTCCTCTGTTGCTTCATATCCCCCTGCGCCGAGGTGATGAGGGTGCTTGTTTCTAGCCGACAATTCCCTCTGTTTTGCACTGAGACGGTCGAACTCAGGAGTGGACCTCATCTCAACAAATCTCCTATATACTTCTGGATCCACGAAGCCGTATTGATTGAACGGAGTATGTCCCTTCCTTATGAATTTAGTTGTGAGCTCGCTCTTAAATCTCCTCCACGCCTTCAAGATTTTCGTGAATGCGGCTCGTTCGATGCTTTTTTCAAATTTTGAAGGGAACTGGAACCACTCCTTTATCTCCGCCATCAATTGATTTTGCATCTCAACGGTGACTAGCTTCCAGTTATCTATACGGATGTCCACCTTCTCACGCCCGAGAATCCCGCAAAATGATCAGAATTTGGCAGCCACTTTGTCCGGCTTCTTCGGGGCCCCAGATCACGTTGATATTTCAGTGATTACCATGCGTCGCGTGGGTCTTTGTGAAACGGTTCTAGGCTTCCTTATCTTCTTGAGTTTTTTTGGGCGAAGAATGGGCAGGCGAAGAAGCAGGCGGCGGCGATGTAGAGGATGACGAGTTTGAAGAAGATTGTGCGTCCGACATCTAGTAATTCATTATGAAGATTATTAACATTAAACTAAAATTAAGCCCTAATTCCAGGTACAAACCTAAAAATAAATTATCCACATTCATAGATTTGAAGAACACCTATCTGAATAAAGCCTTAATCTGTTCCTTCAATTAAAGTACCGGAAAGATACCGCTTTAATCTATTCTTTCAATTAAAGTAGGTTCAAGTCACTTCAGGTTGCTGTGAATGATGAACAGAAAGTACTAGTACTACTTGCAATCGACGGTCATTGCACATGCATACCTGATGCCTATATTTGAACACCGATTTTATAAATATTGGAAATGAGCTTTATAGCCCTACAAATATGACAACCTTGTATAACATGCACATGGGTTTGGATGTTTCTTATTAAAAAAGGTGACTTTAAAAGTTTTAAAAATACTGAAGACGCATCTGTGTGTACATGTGCGAATAACTTACTAATTAACTATGAAAATTTCATGAAAAAATAATTTCATCTATGGCTTGTGGAAAGAAAAAAAACTCCTAAGCGCTAGTTCTCACGTACTTTTAAATTCATGTATACATGTTTGAATAAAATACTATCTATGGAAAATTGGAGAAAAAATACTTTCAGTTGTGGCCTATACACGCGGCCAGGCGGCGTCGGGGTGGCCGGGGCGGCGAGGTCGGGGCCAGGGCGGCGGCGTCAGGGAGGATGGGGTGGCGCGGAACGAGCAGCGGATCGACGAGCGGTGCAGCGGCGACGGGGAGAACTGGCGGGATGGTTTCTCAAAAAAAAACTAACGGGGTGGAAAAAACCCTAAGTCCCCGATATTTATAGCAACATCATGTCACATCCTGATTTCTTCGTCTAGATTTTCCCGAAAACCAAAACCCTAAAGACGCGTATATGCGTATAAGTTTAAAACACATTGCATGCTCAATTGAATTTCAGTTTTCCTCGAGCATGTCATTCCATGATCATCGCATGTGCATAAAATGCTAAGCCCTATGTAACGTCCCGATGTTATTAATCTTGTATTATGCATCATCCACATCTCATGGCATCCATTCATGCAACTCAAAAATGAGGGGGAATTTGAATTTTTGTAATCCTTATGAAAACCCTAGATTCACCCTAAGGACATGAGTTTAATCCTTTCGTATTATGCAATCAAGTATTGCGGCAAGTTGTTCTCATGTTAATATCAACATGATTCTTGGGTTTTGGGATTTGGTTGCAAATCAAATCAGGAAAAGGAATCAAATTTCTAATAGAAGTTGAATTCTTGAGGCATGGTTTGAAAATTCTAATCCAAACCCTAGAACCCCTTTTCTTTCTCCCCCATGCCGAATGGGCTTGGCCCGTGTTCTTCTCTCTTGGCCCAGCCCGCCACCGCTTTTCCTTGCTTCTTCTCTAAGCATCGGCTGCTGCCCTCCATCCTCATCTCCTTACCCGACAGCTCCCCTCATCCCTATCCTCCCGCTGCCCTCTCTCTCACTCTCCCCGGTCGCCGCTCGCCTCTCCCCTGGCCGCGCCTCCCTAGCTCCATCCCGAGCCGCCGCCGCGCCTCCCGTCGCCGGCCTCCCTCCCTTCTCACCGCGCCTCCCCACCGCCGCTCCACCCGAGCCTCCGGGCACCCCCGCCCCTCCACCCGAGCCCGGTCGCCGCCGGTCACCTCCCCCGCCCGAGTCCCTCACCGAGGCCAGCTCCGCCCCACCGCCTTTCCCCGGTCACCGCCGCCGCCGGCCCCCACCTCCCATCGCCTCGCCTCGGCTGCCCTCGCCGCCTCCCTTCCATCCCCGCCGTGGCTGCCCCCATCCGCCTCCTCCACCGCCCTAGCACCTCCCATCGCCGAGCTTCCCCACCGGAGCCAAGCGCCGCTCGGGTCCCCGTCGCTCGCCGCCGGCCTTCCCCACCGCTCCACCGTGCTGAGCTCCACCCAAGCCCCATCGCCGCTCCGCCCCCAGGTCCCCTGCCGTGCTACCCCCGGGTCGCCGCCTCAGCTCTATCCAGCTGCGCCGCCGCCTCTCGGTAAGCCCCGCCGCCGCCACCTCATTCCTCCAGGGCTCGCCACCGGCAGCACCGCGTCGGCAAGCCACCGACCGGGGCGACGCCCCTCTGAACCGAGCCGGCCAGCAGGGATGATTAGGGCCATAATGACCCTAATTTATGTCTTAAGGACATATTGAATACCTTATTTATTGCTAAGCTGTTAATAACCAATGATCAGCATAATTAATGCAGTGTAATTAATATGTTTAATTAATGCTCAGACCTATTAATCACTTCAATTAATACTAATCCAGCAGTTAATGAACTAATTAATCATTAACCAGTGAAATAAATGAGCATATTAATGATGCTAATAAATGAATAACAGTACAATTAGTGCACTTATTAAATGTGCCTCAATGACACGTGGACCCCACATGTCAATGACACGGTCAAATTTTGGTCAAAGTGGACCAGTAGGGCCCACATGTCAGCCTCTGGTTGTATTTGAAATAATTTAAATATTATTTTTACTGAGAAAAATAAAACAAAGGGTGAAAATGGATTAAACCTTGTAAAATTCATAGAAAATCCATTTTAAATCAGAAAAATGCAAATAATATATCAAAATGTTCAGAAAAAGAAGACCTATTCAAAAACATCATTTCCATCCATGTTTGCATGCTAGGAATAATACAAATTGCTAAAAACTCAAATTAGGGTTTCCGATTAGCCGGAGGATTTTCGGATCGCGACATTTTATGCGTCCGGACTCCGATTAAATTGATTCCACTTGCATTAGTCTTTATTTTGCGTCCTCTATGTCATGCATGCATTGCATCTCATGTTGATATTGTGCATTTTGATATTTACGATTATGCCCTTGTTTCCGGTGTTTCCGTTTTTCCTCGATAGAGCCGGAAGATCCGCAGAGCGATAGTCTCGATCAAGAGCAGGGTTCCGTTGCAGAGCAACCAGGCAAGCAGCCCCTTTGGTCACGTTGCAAATCTCCTATTACTTGCAAAGTATTAGTTGTTTTTAAATCATTATCATATGCGTTCAACTGCTATTTTTCCGCTAAGAAAAGCCCTAGTCCGATGAATACGGCTCACCTTGTCGCTTAAACAGCTCCACCACTAACCTAACCCATCGAGCGTAGTCTAGTATCCACTGTTCGAATGCTATTATGTTATTTATGCTTAGACATGCTTAGACTTGTAAAAGTCGTAATTCCTGGGATAGCAGATGAATCAACACTGGGAATGGGTTACGTGATAGGTGGGTGTTCACCGGGAATGTTTAATGAACTTGACTAATAACCTTATCTGGGCTAGACGAGAGGCCATGGCTGGGAGCATGGTGGGTTGTCTCGTTTTCCCGCAAGGACCGGTTCCCGGTGTCCTTTCGAACCAAGATTTGCGTACTTCTACACGGGTGGGATAATGGACCACCCACGACTCACTAACTTGCTTAGACTTAGTGTATGAGCTGCATTAGTTTGCCGTTTCCATTTGCGTGTGCGTGAAAAAGGGGATGTGGTGTGTGGTTTCATATAAGGGTGGGGTGGACACACGGTCTGGGAGACCGGGGATGTACCTCGATTCACAACGCATGGGACCGTGTCGCAGTTACGGCCGGACTGATGCACATGGACTAGCCCGTACGGGTGGCTCATACCTAGGTCGAAGGCATTGTAAAGGTCGTGTTCGATCACCCTCCGCCAGCACACCTCGTGAAAGTGTGTGAAATTGCATTGGCACTAGGAGACGATCGATACGTGTAGGTAAAGCTGTACACCCCTGCAGGGTTAAAACTGTTTGAACAGCCGTGTCCGCGGTTATGGACAGCTTGGTAAGAATCCGCATCGAATTAGACAACTATAACCAACTCTAAAACTTGCCAACTCTAAGGATGGTGTAGCGACAGCTTCCTCCCAGGGTGGTCGAGGATGGGTCGAGGGGTTTTTCAGGTGTGGTGATCTGCAGTAAGGAATATTCGCGAAGTGTTCGACTCTTCCCCTTTGGAAAAGGTATTCTAGTAGTCGAATTTCAATCTACTTATTGTATTGATAAAGGTAAACTTGGCTTTCCGCAAATTAGTCCACAATTACCCTTTTGTTGATACCTGGCACAATCACTACTATTTCCGCACTGTAAGTCTTGCGGAGTACAATTTTGTACTCACCCTGCTATTGTTGTTGTTTTGTTGCAGAGGAAGCTACCCCTTCAGAGGGTGGTTTCTATTTAGAGCTCGACACCGACGACGCCTAGACGCTGGGAATCCCAGGCAGTGATCCTGCCTCTGGGGTTGGTATTTTGGTTTGTTTTCGTTGCCACATCTGGCTCTACTGTTTTGGCTTCTCAGCCTTATAAACTCTTCCGCTGTGTGTATATATGTTTGTTAAGTTTCAAACTTATAATATTGCAGTTTCTGTCGTAGAGTCACTGCGATGAGATCTGGTTGTTTTCGCCTACTCATGTGCCGTGCGTGTATGTGATGAAGCGCATGTTGTGGGTAGGACTTTAGGGTTTATATCATAGAGTCATTAAGTTTAATCACCCCTGTGAAGCGACTCTACTACTGAGAGATTGGGGACTATATCACCCTACTCCAGCCGTGCATTAATTTGCCGGGACGAGTTTGGGGTTGATGTTCCGGCTCGGTAGGACAAGAGTGAGGAGACCATATCACCCTACTACTCTGTGCGCTTGCCAGAGTAAGCTTTGGGGTTGACGTCTCGGGCTATTCGGAGCCATATCACTCCACTCCTCTTGGAATTGACACCCAGGAGTTGAGGTCGGGGTTGACGTTTCGACTTAGCGGGTGGTTTCTCTTAAGCCTCTCTGTTATGAATTCTGGGGTTCGACAGCTTTGGTATCAGAGCAGGACTGACTGTAGGATGACCTTGTCTTGGCCGTTGTTGGGTCTAGAAGTTGCAAAAACTATTTGAACTTAAAAGGGATTTGCGAAAAGCATAAGTAGTGCTTCTGTTTTCTCCTTATCCTTTTCGATCCTAGTTCTTTTCCTTACCCTTTCGTTTGGTTGAAAAACGAATTTACTACTTTCTTGTCTCGTTCAAAAGTTAGACTTCACGTGTGCAGGGAATCCTTACCTTCCCTCTTACCTTGTACCGGTTATTACCGACTCTACCGATTACTCCGTTGACCTGTTCAGATTCTGTTCATCTTGTAAATCGTGAAATTCATTCGAGTAATTCCGTTCAAGTTTCTTTATGATCTGATCATGTTTTTGTGGCATATCTATTTCTTGATTCAGATGGCCGAACATCCGGAAGGTAGCCAGCCTGCTGCTGGTAATCAAGGTCGTGACTCTGGTCGCAATAATGTTCCTCCTCCACCGCCATCCATGGCAGAGGTGTTGATGCAGATCGAGCGGAATCGAATGGACCAGACTCGCCTTCTGGAGCATCTAGTTCGGAATACTGCTCCCCAACCCGAAGCTCGAGTTGGAATCTCAGATTTTCTTCGAACGCAGCCTCCGATATTCAGTCGTTCAGAAGATCCTATCGAAGCGGATGATTGGCTTCGCAGCATCGAGCGCAAATTGGAGACAGCGCGTATCTCCACGGCTGATCGCGTGGATCTCGCGGCGCATCAGCTTGAAGGTGCTGCCGCAGCATGGTGGGAGAATTTCCTCGCCATTCAGGAGAAAGGTCACGTGGTTACGTGGCAGGAATTCTGCGATGCTTTCCGTGGAACACATATCCTGAAGGTGTCATGGACATCAAGAAGGAAGAATTCCGGAATCTAACTCAGGGACGAAAGAGCGTCACCGAGTATCTCCACTCTTTTAACCACTTGGCGCGTTATGCCCCTCGTGATGTTACCACCGATGCGGACAGACAGGAGAAGTTCCGCAAAGGTTTGAATCCGGAGCTTCGTTACGAGCTGCTTCCTTTTGACTTCGCCAACTTTCAGGCTCTAATGAACAAGGCTGTCAAGATGGAGCACGGTAAGCTAGTTCTTGAAGAATCTAGAAAGCGTGCTCGAGATGCAGTGAAGCCCTCTTCTTCCAATCCGCAAAAGAGGCGTGTTTGGGTTCCTGCTAGTGCATTTAATCGCGCTACTCCCGCCCCAAGGCCCTCCGGTTTTGTGCCTCGTCCTCCAGTTCCTAGTTTCCAGCCGAGGCCAATGGGAGGACAATCTGCTGAGTTTGCTCCAAGACCACCGTTCGGAGCCTGCTTTAAGTGTGGTCAGCCAGGTCATTTCTCTCGTGACTGTCCTCAGCGACAGAATCCTGCGCCGAATCCTGCTCCAGCGCAAGGTCAACCTCGAGGCAATGTCCCCGCCAAGAAGGCGAACCGCAACATCAGTCAGTGAATCGCGGTCGTGTGACTCACGTGGTCGCAGAAGAAGCTCAAGAGGCAACCGATGTCGTGATTGGTACGCTCCTTGTTAATTCAGTTCCAGCATCAGTTCTTTTCGATTCAGGGGCTTCGCATTCGTTTATATCCAAGAGGTTTGCGGATCAGCATGATATTCCCTATGAGGTTATGCTCAACTCCCTGGCTATAATCTCTCCGGGATCGGTAATGAGAGCCTCCCAAGAATGCCGTGATGTTCGCATCAAGGTGGGCAATCTGGATTTCTTCGCCACCTTAATTGCTTTGGTCTCCACGGACATCGATGTCATTCTTGGAATGAATTGGTTGATTGCACATCAAGCCCTTATTGATTGTGCAACGAAGACAGTGGTTCTTTCTCATCCTTCCGGTGAAAACCGTTCAGTTTGCTCCAAAGCTCGTCGAGTCCCATCTTTGTGCTCTCGAAGGCAAATCCCTTCCTGATCTTTCAGATGTTCCGGTAGTCTGTGACTTCCCGGATGTTTTCCCCGACGAGCTTCCAGGTCTACCACCGGATCGAGATATTGAATTCGTTATTGAGTTGGTTCCCGGACCGCTCCAATCTATCGTCGCCCTTATCGGATGACTCAGGATGAATTGGAAGAAATGAGGAAACAACTCCAAGAGTTAGAAGCAAAAGGCTTCATTCGACCGAGCTCCTCTCCTTGGGGATGCTCTGCTCTATTCGTGGAGAAGAAAGATAAAAGCCTGCGGATGTGTGTCGACTATCGACCTCTTAATGAGGTGACGATCAAAAACAAGTATCCGCTTCCACGGATTGATGATCTGTTCGATCAATTAACCGGAGCAACCGTCTTCTCCAAGATTGATTTGAGGTTAGGCTACCATCAAATCAAGATCCGACCTGAAGATATTCCAAAAACGGCGTTTACGACTCGCTATGGGTTGTATGAATACACCGTGATGTCTTTTGGGTTAACCAATGCTCCTGCTACCTTCATGAGGCTGATGAATTCCATCTTCATGGAATATCTAGATCGCTTTGTGATCATTTTCATCGATGATATTCTGATTTTCTCCAAGACGAAAGAAGACCATGCTGAGCATCTGAAGCTTGTCTTGGGAAAACTTCGTGAACATCAGCTCTATGCTAAATTCTCCAGTGTGAGTTTTGGCTTGAAGAAGTCGCTTTCCTAGGCCACGTGCTTTCGGTGAAAGGTGTCGCCGTGGATCCTAGCAAAGTGAAGGCTGTTCTCAATTGGGAACAACCCAAATCGGTCACGCAGGTGCGAAGTTTCCTCGGTCTGGCCGGCTATTATCGCCGTTTTATCGAGAACTTCTCCAAACATGCTAAACCTCTGACCGAACTCCTCAAGAAAGAAAAGAAGTTCGAGTGGACTGAAAGGTGCGAAGAAAGCTTCCAAGAGCTAAAGCGCCGTCTGACCTCCGCTCCGGTGCTTGTTCTTCCGGACATTCACCAAAATTTCGACGTCTATTGTGATGCTTCTCGCCTAGGTCTTGGATGTGTGTTGATGCAAGAAGGGCATGTGGTAGCTTATGCTTCTCGTCAGCTAAGGCCGCATGAAACCAACTATCCAACTCACGACCTAGAGCTTGCTGCGGTGGTTCATGCTCTAAAGATTTGGCGGCATTATCTCATCGGCAATCGCTGCGAGTTATACTCCGACCACCAAAGTTTGAAGTATCTCTTCACCCAGCCCGACCTGAATCTCAGGCAACGAAGATGGCTGGAATTGATCAAAGATTACGATGTAGGTCTTCATTACCAACCCGGTAAGGCTAATGTCGTGGCGGATGCACTTAGCCGGAAGACTTATTGCAATAATCTAATGATCCGAGAATCTCAACCACCCCTCTACGAGGAATTTGCACGGCTTAATCTTGAAGTCGTTCAAAGTGGTTTCCTTAATACCCTTGAAATTCAATCCTCGCTTGAAGATCAAATCAAATCTGCTCAAAAGCATGACAAGGGTATTCGCAAGATCAAGGAGAATGTTGTTAGCGGAGTTGCTAAATGTTTCTCAATCGATGATCAAGACGTTGTTTGGTTTGGCAAGCGCCCTAGTTGTGCCGAAGAACAACGATCTTCGAGAATCCATTCTTCGTGAAGCTCATGACTCTCCGTTGTCTATTCATCCGGGTAGTACGAAGATGTACCAAGATCTGAAACAGAGGTTTTGGTGGACCCGAATGAAAAGAGAGATCGCTCGCTTCATCTCCGAATGTGATGTGTGTCGTCGTGTCAAGGCGGAACACCAAAGACCCGCCGGCACACTCCAACCTCTGCCTATCCCTGAGTGGAAGTGGGACGAAATTGGCATGGATTTCATCACCGGTCTTCCGAGAACTCAGAAGGGGAATGATGCCATTTGGGTAGTCATTGATCGCCTATCCAAGGTCGCACATTTCCTCCCTGTCCGAGAGAAGATATCAGTTAGCCAATTGGCTGATCTTTACATATCTCGGATCGTATCTCTCCACGGCATTCCGAAACGGATAATCTCCGACCGTGGTAGCTTGTTCACCTCCAGATTTTGGGAAAGTCTGCAAACTGCTATGGGAACCCGTCTCTCTTTCAGTACGGCTTATCATCCCCAAACTGGTGGACAAACCGAAAGGGTTAACCAAATCCTTGAAGATATGCTTAGAGCTTGTGTTATATCCTTCGGCACGAAGTGGGAGAAGTGTCTTCCGTTCGCTGAGTTCTCTTATAACAACAGCTTCCAATCAAGCCTAGGCATGGCCCCTTTCGAAGTCCTTTATGGACGCAAATGTCGGACTCCACTCAATTGGTCCGAAACTGGAGAACGACAAATTCTTGGGCCCGACTTGATTAAAGAAGCGGAGGATCAAGTCCGAATCATTCGAGAGCGGTTGAAACTGCTCAATCTCGTCAGAAGAGCTACTCCGACCTTCATCGTCGTGAGATTCACTTTGAGCCAAACGATAAAGTCTACCTTCGGGTCACTCCTTTTAAGGGTGTTCGCCGATTTGCATCAAAGGAAAGTTGGCACCTCGTTATATTGGTCCCTTTCGCATTCTTTCCAAACGAGGTGAAGTCGCATATCAGTTGGAACTACCTCCGTCGCTTTCCAATATCCACAATGTCTTCCATATTTCTCAACTTCGGAAGTGTTTCAAGGATCCAATTCCGGAATCAGTAGTTGATACACTGGATCTCCAAGAAGATCTGTCTTACCGAGAGTACCCTCTTCGTATTCTCGATGAGATGGAACGGACGACTCGAAGACGCAATGTCAAGTTCTTCAAGGTTCAATGGTCCAATCATTCCGAAGAAGAAGCTACTTGGGAACGCGAGGATCATCTTCGATCGGCGTACCCCTCCCTCTTTTCCAGCTGATCCGAATCTCGGGGTCGAGATTCTCGTAAGGGGGGTAGGTCTGTAACGTCCCGATGTTATTAATCTTGTATTATGCATCATCCACATCTCATGGCATCCATTCATGCAACTCAAAAATGAGGGGGAATTTGAATTTTTGTAATCCTTATGAAAACCCTAGATTCACCCTAAGGACATGAGTTTAATCCTTTCGTATTATGCAATCAAGTATTGCGGCAAGTTGTTCTCATGTTAATATCAACATGATTCTTGGGTTTTGGGATTTGGTTGCAAATCAAATCAGGAAAAGGAATCAAATTTCTAATAGAAGTTGAATTCTTGAGGCATGGTTTGAAAATTCTAATCCAAACCCTAGAACCCCTTTTCTTTCTCCCCCATGCCGAATGGGCTTGGCCCGTGTTCTTCTCTCTTGGCCCAGCCCGCCACCGCTTTTCCTTGCTTCTTCTCTAAGCATCGGCTGCTGCCCTCCATCCTCATCTCCTTACCCGACAGCTCCCCTCATCCCTATCCTCCCGCTGCCCTCTCTCTCACTCTCCCCGGTCGCCGCTCGCCTCTCCCCTGGCCGCGCCTCCCTAGCTCCATCCCGAGCCGCCGCCGCGCCTCCCGTCGCCGGCCTCCCTCCCTTCTCACCGCGCCTCCCCACCGCCGCTCCACCCGAGCCTCCGGGCACCCCCGCCCCTCCACCCGAGCCCGGTCGCCGCCGGTCACCTCCCCCGCCCGAGTCCCTCACCGAGGCCAGCTCCGCCCCACCGCCTTTCCCCGGTCACCGCCGCCGCCGGCCCCCACCTCCCATCGCCTCGCCTCGGCTGCCCTCGCCGCCTCCCTTCCATCCCCGCCGTGGCTGCCCCCATCCGCCTCCTCCACCGCCCTAGCACCTCCCATCGCCGAGCTTCCCCACCGGAGCCAAGCGCCGCTCGGGTCCCCGTCGCTCGCCGCCGGCCTTCCCCACCGCTCCACCGTGCTGAGCTCCACCCAAGCCCCATCGCCGCTCCGCCCCCAGGTCCCCTGCCGTGCTACCCCCGGGTCGCCGCCTCAGCTCTATCCAGCTGCGCCGCCGCCTCTCGGTAAGCCCCGCCGCCGCCACCTCATTCCTCCAGGGCTCGCCACCGGGCAGCACCGCGTCGGCAAGCCACCGACCGGGCGACGCCCCTCTGAACCGAGCCGGCCAGCAGGGATGATTAGGGCCATAATGACCCTAATTTATGTCTTAAGGACATATTGAATACCTTATTTATTGCTAAGCTGTTAATAACCAATGATCAGCATAATTAATGCAGTGTAATTAATATGTTTAATTAATGCTCAGACCTATTAATCACTTCAATTAATACTAATCCAGCAGTTAATGAACTAATTAATCATTAACCAGTGAAATAAATGAGCATATTAATGATGCTAATAAATGAATAACAGTACATTAGTGCACTTATTAAATGTGCCTCAATGACACGTGGACCCCACATGTCAATGACACGGTCAAATTTTGGTCAAAGTGGACCAGTAGGGCCCACATGTCAGCCTCTGGTTGTATTTGAAATAATTTAAATATTATTTTACTGAGAAAAATAAAACAAAGGGTGAAAATGGATTAAACCTTGTAAAATTCATAGAAAATCCATTTTAAATCAGAAAAATGCAAATAATATATCAAAATGTTCAGAAAAAGAAGACCTATTCAAAAACATCATTTCCATCCATGTTTGCATGCTAGGAATAATACAAATTGCTAAAAACTCAAATTAGGGTTTCCGATTAGCCGGAGGATTTTCGGATCGCGACATTTTATGCGTCCGGACTCCGATTAAATTGATTCCACTTGCATTAGTCTTTATTTTGCGTCCTCTATGTCATGGCATGCATTGCATCTCATGTTGATATTGTGCATTTTGATATTTACGATTATGCCCTTGTTTCCGGTGTTTCCGTTTTTCCTCGATAGAGCCGGAAGATCCGCAGAGCGATAGTCTCGATCAAGAGCAGGGTTCCGTTGCAGAGCAACCAGGCAAGCAGCCCCTTTGGTCACGTTGCAAATCTCCTATTACTTGCAAAGTATTAGTTGTTTTTAAATCATTATCATATGCGTTCAACTGCTATTTTTCCGCTAAGAAAAGCCCTAGTCCGATGAATACGGCTCACCTTGTCGCTTAAACAGCTCCACCACTAACCTAACCCATCGAGCGTAGTCTAGTATCCACTGTTCGAATGCTATTATGTTATTTATGCTTAGACATGCTTAGACTTGTAAAAGTCGTAATTCCTGGGATAGCAGATGAATCAACACTGGGAATGGGTTACGTGATAGGTGGGTGTTCACCGGGAATGTTTAATGAACTTGACTAATAACCTTATCTGGGCTAGACGAGAGGCCATGGCTGGGAGCATGGTGGGTTGTCTCGTTTTCCCGCAAGGACCGGTTCCCGGTGTCCTTTCGAACCAAGATTTGCGTACTTCTACACGGGTGGGATAATGGACCACCCACGACTCACTAACTTGCTTAGACTTAGTGTATGAGCTGCATTAGTTTGCCGTTTCCATTTGCGTGTGCGTGAAAAAGGGGATGTGGTGTGTGGTTTCATATAAGGGTGGGGTGGACACACGGTCTGGGAGACCGGGGATGTACCTCGATTCACAACGCATGGGACCGTGTCGCAGTTACGGCCGGACTGATGCACATGGACTAGCCCGTACGGGTGGCTCATACCTAGGTCGAAGGCATTGTAAAGGTCGTGTTCGATCACCCTCCGCCAGCACACCTCGTGAAAGTGTGTGAAATTGCATTGGCACTAGGAGACGATCGATACGTGTAGGTAAAGCTGTACACCCCTGCAGGGTTAAAACTGTTTGAACAGCCGTGTCCGCGGTTATGGACAGCTTGGTAAGAATCCGCATCGAATTAGACAACTATAACCAACTCTAAAACTTGCCAACTCTAAGGATGGTGTAGCGACAGCTTCCTCCCAGGGTGGTCGAGGATGGGTCGAGGGGTTTTTCAGGTGTGGTGATCTGCAGTAAGGAATATTCGCGAAGTGTTCGACTCTTCCCCTTTGGAAAAGGTATTCTAGTAGTCGAATTTCAATCTACTTATTGTATTGATAAAGGTAAACTTGGCTTTCCGCAAATTAGTCCACAATTACCCTTTTGTTGATACCTGGCACAATCACTACTATTTCCGCACTGTAAGTCTTGCGGAGTACAATTTTGTACTCACCCTGCTATTGTTGTTGTTTTGTTGCAGAGGAAGCTACCCCTTCAGAGGGTGGTTTCTATTTAGAGCTCGACACCGACGACGCCTAGACGCTGGGAATCCCAGGCAGTGATCCTGCCTCTGGGGTTGGTATTTTGGTTTGTTTTCGTTGCCACATCTGGCTCTACTGTTTTGGCTTCTCAGCCTTATAAACTCTTCCGCTGTGTGTATATATGTTTGTTAAGTTTCAAACTTATAATATTGCAGTTTCTGTCGTAGAGTCACTGCGATGAGATCTGGTTGTTTTCGCCTACTCATGTGCCGTGCGTGTATGTGATGAAGCGCATGTTGTGGGTAGGACTTTAGGGTTTATATCATAGAGTCATTAAGTTTAATCACCCCTGTGAAGCGACTCTACTACTGAGAGATTGGGGACTATATCACCCTACTCCAGCCGTGCATTAATTTGCCGGGACGAGTTTGGGGTTGATGTTCCGGCTCGGTAGGACAAGAGTGAGGAGACCATATCACCCTACTACTCTGTGCGCTTGCCAGAGTAAGCTTTGGGGTTGACGTCTCGGGCTATTCGGAGCCATATCACTCCACTCCTCTTGGAATTGACACCCAGGAGTTGAGGTCGGGGTTGACGTTTCGACTTAGCGGGTGGTTTCTCTTAAGCCTCTCTGTTATGAATTCTGGGGTTCGACACCCTAACCGGACACACGCACCCTATATGCGTAAATCCGTCCGAATACAAACCCTAACGACCAAAGATGACCAAGTGGATTCCCTCTCTTCGGGGGTGAATTCCCAAATCCCGCATATCTCCACATCCCCTCTACAAGCTCCGAAACCCTAAATCCTCAAAACCCTAGCTTCACGGCAAAACCCTAATTAGGTTTTTCTCACAATTAGAAAATCAAAAAGTGTTATCACATGCATTTTATTTCCTCCAAAATTTCCAGAAAAGCTCCAAAAGCTTCTTGAGACCATTTTTCACCAAACTATAAAATAAAACTTGAAGGTCCAGTTCAAAATTTTTGAATTGCGTTCAAATTTAAAATTAGGTCAAATCTCCCCCTTGAACTACAACCCCTCCAACCCTGTCTCAGAAAATTCCAGAAAAATTCCACAATGCTCCTCTCAGTACCGTTGTTCCAAATATGTAAAAATATCTTTACCTCCAGTTCAAATTTCTGCCAGGACAGCCATCGAACACCTTACCCAAAATCTCTTCTCCCCATAAATTCGAGCTCAACTCTCAACTACTCTACTCTCAACTGCCTACTAGAGTATTTGCCATCTCCAGGCACTTGTTCCATCAGCTGAATCCCACAGAAAACCCTAGCTCCACAGTCTTCAACCCCGGTGTCACCTCATGCCAACAATGGCAAGGCAGTGGCAACCCATCTTGGCATGAATTCGTGTCAACTCTTGCAGTCTCTCCCTCCCTCTGATCATCTCAGCTCTGTTGACTCACTCAGACACCATCCAATCGCCAAGGCATGCCAGTGCACGCGCATGCCAACCCGGGAGCGCATTCTGGCATGGCTCTGGACGCGCTCCAGCGCATTTTCGCGCCAGCGCCCATGTCAACCCTTGCCGGCCATCGACCAGACGACAACCAGCTGAGCTCCACACGTCGCTGCATAGTCTCGGGTGCCAGCAAGCCCTGCGCGCCATCGAGCTGTCCTCTCTACGTCTCGTCATCATGCACGGCTGCGCCAAGCGGCAAGCTCCTCGGCGCCCCGTCGGCCAACTATATGAAGACCCCTCGAGAACCCCAGCCCTGCACCTCACTCCATCTCCCTCCATCCTGAAGCTCACCAATCATCCGCTTCTCCACAGCCCTAGGGATCGGCAGCCGCCACCCCGAGGAACAACCGAGCTTCTCCAGTGAAGGATTCCTGCCCTCTTTCCTTCCTTAAACTCTCTGGAACCTCCTTTAACCTCCTCAAAGCTTCCTCTATAGCTGAAGCTCACCGGAGATCTCCAGCCACCGTTGCCTCCCCGCCTCCGTTCTGGACCCCGTCGAGATCCCAAGTCTAGCAACCTCGCGAGCTCCCCGTCAACGAAAATGAGCTCGCCAACCCTTCCTGACCCCGAAGGTAGCAGCTGCCTCTTCTAATTTCCTCTAAACCGACCGCGATCGCTCGCCGTAGTTCCCACCGGAGCTTCGCCGGAGTCAGGGGATTCCTCGCCGAAACCCTTTTCCTCGCGCGCCTCCTATCTCCCTCTGACACGCGGGACCCGAGCCGTGGACATAAGCCGCATACCGCTTCGGCCTTGAGGCACTGACAAGCGGACCCCGCTGTCAGATTAAGTGGAAGCGCCCCAGTCATTTCTGCCTCCGACGTCACCCCTTTAAATCTGAAAACCATCTGGTTTTTCTCAGAACCGGCCTCCCTCTCTGGTTCGCCCGGTTCAGCATCTAAACGGCCGGTTCTCTGAAGAGTGCCAAAATAAAAGTTGCTCAAAATTTTATTCCCCACCTTCTGGTTCAAACCAATTTTCAAAAATTCAAAATGTCCTTGCGGTACAGAGAGTAATGCATGCATCCTATGTCAAATTTCAAACCTTTTTGAAATTCTTTCAAACTTATAAACCCACTCCAGAAACTTTTGGCATGTTAAAACCTTAACCCTCTGAGATTAACATAAAATCACACATATACATTAGGGGTTGCGTATTTTAGAGAATTACTAATGTATTTGCACATCATTAAATCTTAACCTTAGACTCATGCATATATATATATGTGTGTATGTTTTGACATCATCCCCAACCACGTTAAACTTCATCAAAATCACTTCCCCCACATCTTCTAAAACCATTAAGCTTCTGGACCCTCGATCCACCATTTAAAACCTAGGGTTTCCGAACAGCGACCACCCTAATCATGAAACCCTAGTTCGCCTAGTTCCCACATAAAACATAAAAAGCTACCACTCTTTTTGGTATTCATGCATATCAAGAGCATGGCATGTTCTACATTGAGTTGCCTCTTTTTGGGCTTTTCACTACGTTGGATTCTTATTAGCGTTATTTTAAACGTGTAGTTGACGGTGTGAGGTACGTCCACCAAGAGGAACCCGAAGCATCCCCGCGTCCGGAACGAAGCCAGGAACTGCCAGGCAAGCTCTCCACCATTGATCATGTTGAAATCCCAAGTTTATGAAATACTATGTTGTTTACGAAACATGCATGCTATGTTTTATCATCATTATTTTATGTAGCCTAGTTATACCGATGTGTAGAAAACCCTAGTCCGACCCTGAACTCCTTGTAGCCCTAAGGACTGCGTATTCCAAAAATATGATCAGAAAAACTTAGGGTAGAGTATATACTTATATACATGCTTAGCCCTGCCGTAGTAAGATTAGGGTTTTAGAAAAATAAAAAGGTGATAACACCCCATATTTCATGTGGTGAACTTTTGAGAAATAGACCGTCGTGTCCAGAGGTGTATGAAGGTAGCATAGCCATGGGTTGGTATGTTTTACCGTGAATGGTTTTGTGAAACCAAGCTAAAAATGGAGAAGATTTTGATCCGGGTCGGTAATGAAGGGTGAAAGCAGGGAGTTTGTTAAAGAGCGAGGTAAGGCCCGGCGTGGTTCTCGCTGCCCGTTTACGGGAATGGTGTGGAGTCCCTCTCAGATCACCTAAGGACCGATCTTAAGTGCCGTTTGGCCAAGTCTTACCGTACGTCCACATGTCCTTTGTGGGAAGGACTTGACATAGTACCCGGCCTGAACTAGCATGAACCCGTGGGCAGTTAGTAGAGTGCGGATGGAGTGGTTTAACCCCTGTAGAGAACAAATACAACGGTTTAGCGAGGCATTGTTCGACACAAAGTTGGAACACCAACCTCCTTGTAGCGATGTTACTGACTCAAGCTAGGTTTGGGACATGTCCTTCGGACGGGTTTATGGCTGGGTTCACACCGGCGAAGAGTCTCGTTGTACTAGCTCTGGTAGGATGCAATGCACGGTATGCCCAGGGTGACCTACATCGTGTGGGTAAAGCCGTACCACCTCTGCAGAGGGTTAAAACTATTCGAATAGCCGTGTCCGCGGTCATGGACGAACTTGGTTAGACCACACTAAAGTAGACTGGCTTTCAAAGTCACAAATGGGTTATGGGTTTAAGGACGCGATCCGCCGTGTTTGCAGGGCAGCATGCCAAGTTCCCGTTGTGTCGGAAAAAGTGAAGAAGGGGTTCCCCGTGGACTCGGGCAAACCCCTAGAATCCCCGTAAGTACCGGGAGGACGATGTTTCCTCCCCGAGGAACCGGGTGATTGCCGTGTTTTCGTTGGTATCCCCGTAAGTACGAGGTGAGCTGTGTCTCCCTGAGGAACCGGGCGAATACCATGCTTTGCCGTTGTAACGGAAAGCACAGAGATGAACTCCCCGCTGTGACGGGTGGAGTGAATCAAGCAGGTACCTCATCTCATTGCGTCGAGATGTTCTGTTAAAATTGCTTTTACATCTATTTACTTATTGCAAATGCAAACTTACTTTCTCGCACAACATGAAACATAGGGTAGAGCCAATTCCTTGATTACTCCTGTGCATGCTCATATCCATGTTAAACTCCCTGGCGGAGCGCTTGCGAGTACATTCAATGTACTCACCTGGCTTGTTATGTGGCCAGACGAAGAGGAGGAATACCAATCTAGTGATAGCGACAGCGACTTCGAGGCGTAGGGTTTCTCCCCCAGTCAGTTGCCTGTGGTTCGGCATACCGATGGGTTATCTGCCGTGTGTTTAATTCCGCTGCTGTTTTAATTTGGCCAATAGGCCCCGGCTTGTATGAATAAAGACCAAATATGGCTAAGTTGTGTACTGAACGATGTATTGCATGACTATGCTATCAAGTACTTGTGTGTATCGACTATTGATCCAGGGATCGATACAGTGAACACAAGGGTTTATACGGCCTTAAAACCGGGTACGCCACACATCATCACAGTTGGTTCTGAGGAATAGAGCCGCCTCTGATGAGTCCTTTATCTGAGACGGTTTTAATTAATAACCGCCTCTGAAGAGTCATTTATCTAAGGTGGTTTTAACTAATAACCGTCTCTAATGAGTCCTTTATCTGAGGCGGTTTTAACTAATAACCGCCTCTGATGAGTCCTTTAGAGAAAAATATCAGTTTTCATATGATTGAAACGACAGTTTAAATATCATTCATGATTCGAACTAAAGTTTTCACAGAGATCATAAATCACAAAGCACATAGAAAGGATTCATATTACACAAGGATCACATTCGTTCCGATATAGAATACGAAAAGTGAAATGCAATCAAAATTCAAGTGCTCATTTCAACATATAAATTGCAAGCATACATAACCATTTGAACCTGCACCCACATCATTAATCATGCACCTGCCTTTTTTCTTTGAAAATAAGACATTCATGATGATCATTGTGGATGTAGGTCTCATCGTCATGACTTTGTGTTTCTTCGCACGTCGCTTCGTTCGAATTAGGGATATTGCCAAATCTGTTGTAGTCATCCTCATCGACCACTTCATCAACACTGACGATAATCCTCTTTCCATTCCTTACGACATGACGCTTCTTATTAGATTGATCGACTATGTAGAAGACTTGGTGAACATGTTTTGCAAGCACAAATGGTTCACTTGCATAAGCAACACGACTAAGGTCCACGGTAGTCACGCCATAATTGTCAACCTTCACATGTGAAAGATGCACCCAACGGCACCGAAATACGGGAATTTTGAACTTCACGTAGTTGAGCTCCCATATCTCTTCTACGAACCCACAGTATGGCCGTGCCTCATGGGCGACACCATCTACAGTATCTATACGGACACCACTGTTCTGATATGAGCTTTTCGCATCTTGAGCCTTCGAGTAAAATGTATACCCATTTATTTGGTACCCTTGATATGTCGTGACTTGGTATGATGGTTTTTCGTGACAACCAAGTAAGCATATCATCGACGGATGAGCTATCGGTGATTCGGTTGTGTAGCCATTGATTGAACCTCGAGTTATATTGTATAGTGATCCATCTTTGAGATTTATTCGGATTTTGTTTCCGTACCAACTCAAAGTGCTCGGTGATGTAGGGAGCTACCACATCCATGTGTTGCAACACAAGAAAGTGGGCTTTCGCAAGTGCATCCGGATCGGGATTGATTCGTTTTGCTCCGAGAGTACCGATTCCTTGTTGCCTCCCAGCATAACGTGATTCAGGTACGCTAATGGGTTTCACATTCGACATGTAGTCCAAACAAAACTCAACGACCTCTTCGGTTGCATAGCCTTCAACAATTCTCCCCTCTAAGCAGGATCGATTACGCACATAGGACTTTAAAATTCCCATATATCTTTCAAACGGGTACATGCGACGAGATGAACCATGAGATGCGGCATGATATCAAAAAAAGTTGGCGGGAAATACATCTCAAGATGACATAGAGTTACCACCAATCGTTGTTGCAAAGCATCTAGCCAAAGGGGGTCGATGACCTTTTGGGTTATTGCCTGAAAGAACTGGCATAACATTATGATTGTCTCTCTAACCTTTGTGGGCAAAATGTCTCGAATAGCAACAGGGAGCATTTGTGTAATCAGAACATGACAATCATGAGACTTCATTCCAAGCAATTTCAAATCTTTCATCGACACAAGTTTCTTTACGTTGGCGGAGTAACCGAATGGAACTTTGATACCATGCAAGCACTTGCAAAGTTCGGTTATCTCAGCTTTTGACAGGGTGTAACTTGCAGGTGGAAGGAATGTTTAACCTTTTTCAGATTTCTAGGGTGCTAAATTAAGTCTAATGCCCATATCAACCATGTCAAGCCTTGCGTTCACACCATCCTTTGTTTTATCAGGGATGTTCAATAACAGACCAAGCAAGCTATCACATACATTCTTCTCTATATGCATGACGTCAATGCAGTGGCGAACTTCGAGGTGTTCCCAGTAAGATAATTTTTAAAAAATTGACTTCTTTTTTCCATATGCCCTTTCTCAATGGGATTCCTTTACCGAGAACTACGTCAACGTCCTTTACCATATCGTAGACCTCCTTTTCTGAATAAGGCTTTGGAGCCATACCCTCCTCTATTGTGCCATCAAACTCCTTTTTAAGATTTCGGTATGGATGATTCCTTCGCAAATACCTACGGTGCTGCATGTACACTGTCTTGTGCGAGTGCTTGAGGTACACACTTGCCGTGTTATCCAAGCATTGACCGCAAGCGTTAGGTCCGTGAGTGGTTTGACGAGACAGGTTACCATAGGTAGGATAATCATTTATGGTGTAGAATAGGAGGCTGCATAAGGTAAAGTGTTCCCTTTTGTCGGTATCCCATACATCGTCAACCCCTTTGTTCCATAAAGTTTGAAGATCTTCCATCAAGAGTGCTAGGTATACATCAATATCATTTCCAGGTTGCTTCGGGCTTTGAATTAGCATGGCCATCGTGATGTACTTTCGCTTCATACAAAGCCAAGGAGGGAGGTTGTACACGCACATAGCCACCGGCCTGGTGCTATGTCGACAGGTCATGGTACCGAAGGGATTCATTCCGTCCATACTCAATCCGAACCTTACATTTCGCATCTCGGCTCCAAAAGTTGGATACCTAGTGTCGATGTTTCTCCACTGGATTGAATCAGCGGGGTGTCTTAGCATGAAATCTTTCTTACGATCGTCGGCATGCCATCTCATAAGTTTCGCGTGCTTTTTGTTTGCAAACAAACGCTTCAGATGCGGAATTATAGGAAGATACTACACTACCTTAGCCGGTGGTCCTTTTCTGTCTTCGGCACCCTCTGATTCATCACCTTGAACATCGAGCCGCTTGTATCTGGATGTCTTGCATATTTAACATACATGTACGTTCGCATACTCTTTGCGGAAGAAGATACAGTCGTTCTTACAAGCATTGAGTTTTTCTATTTCCAGACCTAGAGGACAAAGAATCTTTTTCGCTTTGTATGTGCTCGTGGGCATCTCGTTTCCCTGTGGAAACAAGTCTGCCATGAGTACTAGGAGAGAGGTGAAACTTTTGTCGAACCAACCATTGCATGTCTTCAATTTGAATAGTTCAAGAACAGTTGATAATCTTGTGTATTTTGTCTTGCAACCCGAAAATAAAGGTTTCTCTGAGTCCTCCATCAAGCCTAGGAAATGCTCGTATTGTCTCCCCTCTAGGTCGTTTCCTTCCGCGTCATGTAACATTTCCTCCAATTCATTATCAGCCGGCTATATATCTTCATCCTCCTCGCAATCAGACTCACCGTCGACATCATCTTTGTTGCTAGTCGCCTCAACTCCACCCGGTAAAATTATGTGCGCCTCGCCATGATTGGTCCACCGTGTATAGCCACTTACAAAACCCCTACGAATCAAATGATCTTGTATTTGGGTTCTGTCCTTGAACATCTTCTCGTTCTTACAATCATAGCACGGGTAACATATAAATTTGGCTCCCTTTGTCAACATATCGTCACGTGCTACTAATAGGAAATTATCTACACCATTAATGTACTCTTGGGTCACACGGTTCTCAGGATACATCCAACTTCGATCCATTTCGCACATACTGCTACATAATACATATGCAAGACACTTATTAACCTACCACATACTAAAAGATCCTAACTATATGATTAATTTTCACTTCATCATCTCTAAACAACTAAACCTAATTATCTCATCCAACCAAATGAAAGCAAAATAGGGAGAGAGGGGCAAGTAGTACTAATCTTCTTCAATGTCCAATGCAATTACTCCTTATTATCCACTCTCCCTCCCTTTAAAATCGCCCCTACCCGAACCAGCCGCCACCTAACAGAATGGATCTGGGAAACCCTAAAAGACTTCCCGACTCCCCTGCTTATGAAGGCGACATATATCACAGTCAGTTGGCTCACTTAAACCGACTGTGATGTAACATCACAAGCGGTTCATCCCAGACCCGTCTGTGATATATCTTACATCTGAGTCGGTTCATCAACGAACCGCCTCAGATGACTCATTTCAGTCGGGTTGTATACCAACCAACTGAGATCTGTTTAGACATCATAGTCGGTTTTCTTTGTGAACCGCCTCAGATGACTCATCTGAAGCGGTTTATCTCTCAACCGACTCGGATGTTTCCATCGTGGGGACACAACGTCAACATCGGAGACGGTTCCCATGGCAACCCGCTTGTGATGAGTAAATCAGAGGCGGCTGAGCTTTGCCCGACTGAGATGACACGTCCCGAATGAGCCTTTGTGTAGTAGTGTACGCCGCCTCCACCGCTGCCGCAACTCCAGCCAAGACGCCTACCCTCTTAGCCGGGCTGCCCTAGCCACCTGCCAAGGGGAAGAAGAGGTGCTCGATTGAGGGAAGGAGAAGAAAAGGGAAGAGAAGGAGGGGAAGGAGGAGGAGAAGAGGAAGGAGAAGAGAAAGGAGAAGGAGGAGGAGGAGGAGGAGGAGGAGGAGGAGGAGGAAGAAGAAGAAGAAGAAGAAGAAGAAGAGGAAGAAGGGAGGAAGAAGCCGCTGCTACCCCTTGCCGTGCCGTCGCCGCCGCCCCAACCGAGCCACCTCACCTCCTAGCTAGGCTACCCTAGCCGCCGACCAAGGGGAGGAAGAGGAGCTCGGTTGGTGGAAGGAGAAGAGAAGGGAAGAGAACGAGGGGAAGGAGAAGGAGGAGGAGGAAGAAGAAGAAGAAGAAGAAGATGATGATGATGATGAGAAGAAGAAGATGAAGGGAAATTTTGGGATTGGCTAAAGGTGAAATGAACTGCTTCTTTGTCTTCTCTTGAGATTTAAAATTGTATGATTCTTTTTAATACTCGGCTGCTCCTCTGTATCAACTATCTATCGATCTATTATTACTAACAGAATGTCCATGCGTTGCAATTGATATAAATTCTAGAAAAAAATCGTATAACACTAATTTTGAATAAGACATGCTACAACATAACTTGGGAAACAAAATGATCATCATAGTTTATTTTATGATTCTATCTTTCTTTTTAAAAATTTTATCTATTACAACGCACGAGCATTCTGCTAGTAACTAAATAAAAATATCACTTCGATTATTCTCCTATCATACGGCTGAAAAGCTAATTTACCCCCTCCCGAGTGCTTTTAGCACATTTATCTCTTTTCAGCTGTAATAACAAATATACTCTATCTCCATAATGGTGTAGACAATCAAATCGTGTCATGTATGGTGGCTCTGAAACGTGAAGCTCTCCTATCACGGCTCTGACGCGCGACACGTGTGGGCTCCCTCAGCCCCACGGCAACAGGCCAGCGAATCGCACTCGGGATAGGCAGCTGTAGCACCCCAAGACGCAATAGGCAGCCAGACGAAAACATGAGGTCAACCTAGTTTTCTAAAAAGAGTTTGCACTAGATGTATGTACATGCACGGATGCCAATAATTTTAGTTAAGCACCGCTCCTCTTTGCCCCTACAATAGGCACCGGTGCTTGAAAACAAAAAGTTATTTTACACCGGTACATTATGGATGACCTCGGCAAATCGTAGTCATAGGTATTGTCAGAGAAAACCATACCTTGGTGGATGGTGGTGGAGCCGTGAAGAAAGAACTCTATCCATCTGGGTGTGAAGGTTGTCCACACTAAAGTACGTTATAGGATCAATTCCTCAATTTCTATCATATTACGTGGAAAAAATATGCTACAGTTGTAGAAGTTATGAGTATGATCCCTTAATATTTTTTCGAAGGGGATTATAGAGCCTAAGTTAGAGGCTTGGAACAAGTTTGCGTTCTTCAATCTTTTATTGAGATGTTTTCCAATAGAATCTCCACTCCAATGAGCAATTCTTGGTTCACTCTATGTATTCTACACTACGGAACTTCGAAGTCCAGTTTAACTGCAAATCTTTGTGGCACGTAAAGATCCCTCTCAAAATTAAAAAAAAATTAGGTACTTGTGTAGCGGGATTATTCTTACTAAGGATAAACTGATAAAGCGAAACTGCAATGGGAGCAATTGTGTGCCTTTTGTTGCCATGAATGAACAATCCAACACCTCTTTTTTAAATGGCATTTTGCTTGTTTTGCAATGGCAAGTAATTTTTTATAACTTTCGGTATTCCTTCTCAATATATCTCTCATATTTTTGGATAGTGATCACGGGGATAGATAGACACCTACGTCCACAATTTTTAGTGGACGAGTTGTTTTATATTGGTCGGTTTAGTTATGTAAAAATGATGTTGTGTTTGATAAAAACAAATTAGCCAATCACTTTACAAGCTATTTTCTTATGTATCAACTGGGTGCAATCGGGTCTTCTAAAAGGAGGAATTGATGATGTCTAGTGACCAGGAGGTTGAAGTTGGTTACTAGAAAATTTATGTTTCAATTTACATGACGATCTAATAACAAGTTATGTAATGTTTGAACTTTATCTTTTACATCATGTAGATTGTCACTGCCGTTTTCTTTTTTTGATGTAAACTTTGTAACGATTTTATAATAATTTATCTGTGTGCACTTTAGGTGGAGATATACTGCATAGAGAAACAAGCTGTAGTTTGCCGTCCTGCACGCGCTCGTGAGTCACGAGTGGACCGGTGGTGCTCTCTCTTATCCACGAGATGCCTTCATGAGATGGATTTAAAAATTCGTCGCCTTTAGTACCTCTGGACTGGAAAATCACGTCTCCATAGGTACTCTCCTGGAAAGATTCTCAAATCGAGCGCGTTTCTCTATACGGTCAACAGTGACTTGGATATAGTTTTGAAATCATACTAAAAGTTTTAAGAGTGGGTGGGATATTTTTTTTAAGGCTGGGCCCTCGCGCCCTAGAAAATATCGGACTGTATTATAATACTCCGAAGATGAAAAGTAATTACAGAGACTTCTTCACATTATATATAGGACTCTGAAGATAAAAAGAAATTAACAATCCCGTCCTTGTGCAGCCGATGCTGCTGGAGGCGCTAGCATCGGTGATGGTTGGGACGCTCCCGCCATTATGTCTAGGACATAGGCATGGTTTCTATCTTGAATGGGCACTATAGATGACGAGGAGCAAGGGGTTTCCATATATCGGAGGTAGAAGAAAGTGGTGCGGGCATCGGCAATAGGCGGTGAAGTCACCGGCGATCTACCCTTAGCCATCACAATGAATTATCAGGAGCATAAGATGCAATGGTCTTTAGTTCTAAAAGTCTCCCAAATCGGCTGATTGAGTACATGTAGTGCAGACTGGTGAAAACGGGTGAAAAGTACGCAATAGTGCTAAGGATCAGCAGCACACCGATCATGATGTCATTTTCGCTTCTCAATGTTTAAATTGAATTTGGAATTTGTCATTTTCGCTTCTCAATGTTTAAATTTAAAGTCTAGATTACATAATAGTTGCTACTCAACAAATGTATTTTCAATTGATATGCTTACACGGTGGAGTGAGATTCGACTGTCACTTAAACGGATGGTCCCACCTAATTTCAGATAGAAAATTATTTCTCTCATTAAGTCAAACTAGCACGATATTCTGTGCAATTATGAGGAAAACATCTGTAATCGTATTGAACTTTTTAGAGCCATATAGGTGTATATCATGCTGCTATTTGCAATAACGTTAAATACTGCCCGGGGTGTTGATTGCATGTGAATTAGATTAGTACACATAATTAAAATTTAGATTGCGAGTTAGTTGGTCAGTAATTTGTACGTGAGTTGGCAAGTTGTTTATATGTGATATCAGTATGTGGAACTACGATTGCTACCTAGTTGGTCAATAGTACATTGTAGTAAATCAGAACGTAGAATTAATCAGCTCACCATATCTAGAAGCATGGAAATATATCAAGACGGATGTTTGATCATTTGTATTAAATCGACAGATTGATTGTCTCTGATATCAAATCAGTAGACGAAATTAAAGTTTAGAATAAAAACTGATCGATTGTTTGCATATGATATTAGAGTAATACACGTAATTAAAGTTTGAATATAATGTCGAGTTGATTGTTATTTTGTATGTCAATTAAGGTACACTGGGTCTAAAGGATGGTCTTGTATATATAATCCGGCTATTAATCTTAAACAAGACCATACGTGGATCCCTTTTCGGATCGGGTCATGTGGCCTCAATCTTAAACAATTGTAGACTTGTTTTGTTCTGCCACTTATTTCTCTCTAAAAAAAGTATGGCCACTTGCTGTTTAGGTCCCCTAAAGATATAACGATCCATCATCAGATTAATAAGCTAGTTGCCCGAGCTAAGTGTACGTTTGCGTTCATACTGTCCCACCTAACTCTCCAATTGGCAGTTTCAAGATATAAATTGGCACGGCGAGTTCTTTATCGGCCCAAACCACGGGATAAAATGGCAAGCAATACAGGGTGGCAAAACATAGTGATGGAAAACAGACCCGTTACAGGGCACGTGGCGACCAAGCACTGCAAAAGTACCAGTGAACGATAGCTGTGAGCACCCCTCGAGAAAGAAAAAAGAAAGGAAAGCTGTGAGGCCGTGCATAATCTCACCGGGCGTCACGGACTGTTGGAGGTACACTGACAGGACCCCGAAGAAGTTAGGGGGAAGGACAAGCATCCATCTTCAAGTGTCCGGTTTAGGAATTTTAAGCATGATATTATGATTCAAAGTACTCCCTCCGTCTATAAATATAAGACGTGTATAGAATTTAAGGTCTAATTTTGACCAACGATTAAATCAATACTATTGACTTATATGACATAGTAGTGGTATTATTGGATTCATATTCAAACGTATTTTCAAATGGTATTACTTTTGTATTATATATTTCAATATTATTTACTTAATTATTAGTCAAAGTTGGATCTTAAATTTCGTGCACGCTTTACATTTGTGGACGATGGGAGTATTAGATTCTCTGGTGCTATTAGAGCTAGCTTCCTTTCTTGGTTTCCCTCCCTCAACGTTGTGACCTAGCTCTCCCTGTGTGGGCTGTATCTCTTGTTGCTCTTCCTTTCTTTTAGGTGCTGGGAGAGATGGCAATCCTGATGGCTTGAACTCCTATGTACAATACTGCCCTCTTTTTCTCCATTTCCCTTTGATCTCGTAGGTAAGAACTTACAGTTATTCTGCATCTGTACATGTTAATTTGTCCGTGATAACTTTGGTTTTGGCTCCTACAGATCTATGCATGGAGGCTCCGGTCAGCGCTTTGGTGGATGCCATGTCCAAACTGCCCGCAAAGCTCGATGGGCTACTGCGTCACGGACAGATGCTGCCCAAGGGAGCGGAGTATGAGATACCACTCATCAAGAAAGATCTCCAGAAGATGATTGCTATTCTCCAGAATCACGGCAACTCAAGTGCAATGGTCAGGTGCTTGATGAAAGAGGTGCGTGAACTGTCGTACGATATGGAGGATTGCATCGACCAGTACGAGCACGCCGCCGATTCCAGCAGTCGATCCGGCTTCAGGATTGCTCGTCGTCGTAGGAATGATATCACTCGCCGTAACAGCAAGACCACCCGGCTTCCCGAGAAGCTGAAGCGGCGCCTATGGATGGCCAACAAGATCAGAGAATTCAGCGTGCGCTCGCAGGAGGCGCTTCAACGATACATTGACCATGGTGGCACCAGCACTGCTACTGAATGTGATGCGTCGTCTTTCGGCTCTTGGCATCCCCCACAGTACGGGGAGCGTGCCGACTGCCTTGTTGGTATGGATGCCCCTATGAACAAGCTCCAACAGTGGCTGACCGAGGATGGAGAGCACAAGCTCAAGGTGGTCTCAATTGTCGGACCCGGAGGAGTTGGTAAGACCACGCTTGCCGATGAGCTATGCCGTAGAATTGGTGGGCAGTTCGAATGCCAAGCATTTTTGCGGACGTCCCACAAGCCCGATATCAGGAGACTTCTCATCAGCATGCTCTCACAAATTCGGCCACACCAGCCCGCTCGCAATTGGAAGGTGCATAGCCTAATTGCCTATATCAAGACGCATCTCCTAGATAAGAGGTACTATATTTTCACAGCAACCATTGATTATAGATATTTTTTTGTTACTTAGGAAAAGCTCTTTTAAGGTGCACCAAATAATTAACCTCTTATGATCAGGTAAGAGGGGTAGACCAATCTAGGCCATCCGTTGCTAGGGCTAGCTGGATGTCATTTTTGTTGAGTAACCAACGCCACGAGAGTGCAGTCCGATGGTTGTCTGTGTATCAATCATTCACAATAAAAAAGATAAAAGGCGACACAAGATGTGACTTTTATGTTTGTTTTTTCAATTTGTGTTCATATAGACCCGGGTTGTGAAAATCTCTTCCCAGAATCATCATTAAGCTCTCCGACATATCTGGCTCGAACGCAACAGCCGAATCTTTAAAGAATGTAAGCTTGCGCGGTTGCGATGAAGGTAGTGCAAAAATATCAGGGATGATTGTAACATGTGGGGTTGAGGGAGGTGGTGGGCGTATTGCCAAAGTAGCCAATTAGGGCTCTCGATGCGTGGTGGAGTCGGTGGCTTCCTTAAGTGTAAAAATCATCTCATCCTACCGTTGTTTTATTCTTAATGCAAAGACCCGCTGATCTATTGTGGGTTCTCAAAAAACTGTTTGAATTTTCTCTCAAAATATTTTGAATCTTGAGAAACAAACCAATGTTTTCCTTACGCAGTTATGTAGAAACACTTAATTATTTCGCTTTATCTTTAAAGGGATAATCATCTTAGTATGATTTCTGAATTGATATTTGCCTTTTTGCTGACTGTATGCAAAAATATTTATCAGGTACTTGATTGTGATTGATGATGTATGGGCTACGTCAACATGGGATATTGTTAATTGTGCTTTGCCCGATGGTAATCGTTGCAGTAGAATACTAATAACGACAGAAATGGAGGGTGTATCTCTGAAATGTTGTGGTTATGATCCTAAGTATGTTTTCAAGATGAAACCACTTGGTGAGGATGACTCCAGGAAACTATTTTTCAGTACGGTTGTTGTCCCTCCAGAGTTCAGTGAAGTTTCAAACAGAATTGTTAGAAAATGCGGTGGTTTGCCACTAGCAACTGTTACTATTGCTAGTCTGTTAGCAAGCCAGATGGGCAAACCAGAGCAGTGGGATCATGTAGATAAATCCTTGGGTTATAACTTGAGGACAAATCCTACATTGGAAGGGATGACACAAGTACTCAACCTTAGTTATAACAATCTTCCTCAGCATTTGAAGGCATGCATGCTGTATTTCAGTATATATCAAGAGGACTACATAATTTGGAAGGATGATTTGATAAAGCAATGGATAGTTGAAGGCTTTATCTGCGCAAATGAAGAAAAAAACGAGGAGGAAATCTCAAGGAGCTATTTTGATGAGCTTATCAGTAGCAGAATGATCCAGCCTGTACATATAAATGACAATGATGAGGTTTTGTCCTGCACAGTACACCACATGGTGCTTAATTTTATTACGCACAAGTCCATACAAGAGAATTTCGTAACTCCAATAGATCATTCTCAGACAGGTACAAGACTGGCCGACAAGGTTCGTCGACTGTCTCTTCACTATGGTAATGCAGAAGATGCAACACCACCAACAAATATGAGACTATCACAAGTTCGAACACTTGCCTTCTTTGGGGTCTTCAAGTGTGTGCCTTCCTTTGTGGAGTTTCGCCTTCTTCAAGTTCTAATCCTAAACATTTGGGGTGATGAGGCGAGCATCAGTTTAGATATCACTAAAATTTCAGAGCTTTTTCGGCTGAGATATTTGCAGGTCACATGTAATGTCATCTTAGAATTACAGACCCAGATGCGGGGTGTTCAATATTTGCCACGCTTGCTGCACCTCAACCTTCCTGCTGAGACAAACCTGCCCGATGGGATTGGCCACATCACATCGCTTCGCACATTAGGATATTTTAATGTCAGCAGTAACTCATCGGAGAATGTGCAGAGCCTTGGCGGGCTGACCAATCTCCAGGATCTTCAGATCACGTGTTGCACCGTACAGTCTGACAATCTGATGAACAACATGCAATGCCTGGGCTCGATTCTTGGGAAACTCAGAAACCTTAATTCTTTAACTTTGGTACCTGCAGGCTCCTCTCATGTTGCCGGTGGTACAAGCATGAAAATTTCCGGTGATGGCTTGAGCAGCGTGTCCTCTCCCCCGGCCCTTCTTCGGAGGCTTGAGTTGTTGCCGTGCATCTTTTCCAAACTCCCAGACTGGATTGGATATCTCGCCAAGCTATGCATTTTAGAGATTGCAGTTTGTGAACTCGCGAGGAATGATGTTCATGTTCTCGGAGGATTGCGTGCACTAACTGTTATGTCGCTGTCTGTTCACACAAAGCTTGCAGAAAGGACTGTCTTCTACAAAGGGGCATTCTCATTTCTCAAGTACTTCAAGTTCAGGTGTAGTGTACCTTGGCTGAAATTTGAGGCGGATGCAATGCCTAATCTACGGAAACTCAAGCTAAGTTTCAGTGCCCCCGGATTGGACTTGAAACACGGTACTGCACCTATCAGCATTGAGTACTTATCAGACCTTAAAGAGATCTCTGCAGAAATTTGGGGTGCACGTGGTGATGCACAGTCTGCCTTGATGACCGCCGTTAGCAATCATCCAAGCAATCCTAGAATCAACGTACAGTTGGTGGACTGTAATTTTTATGGTAACGAAATTAGAAGTATGGGGACACCAGAGCTAGAACATTGGAATCTGGAATTGCAAGATGAGATCCTGGAGGAACACGCAGATGAATGTTACAAAACTCAAGATGAGGATAAGAAGCAAGCTGATAGTAGGTACGATTTCCCTTCTAAACAAATCTGGCCTCCTGTTCCCCCTCCTCATACTTCCACCTTCAATCTTCAACCCGTCTTCCTGTCTGCTCCTACTCGTGTGACCGTGATTTTAATGAAGCTAAATGGTTGTTGTTAATCAGGATTTCGACGTTATCAGAGTCCTCTTCGTGCAGGATTTCGACGTTATCAGAGTCCTCTTCGTGTATGCCTGTTCCAGGTAATCTTATTTCGTTTTGCAGTTTATTCCTCCAACCCTTTTTGTTCCAACAGATTTTTACCGTCAATATTGTCGTCGGTCATTTGCATAAACCATTGCATCCTTTACTTCTAAATTTTTAATATTATGTTCCATCACTGATCCTGGTTGTTACATGTTTCTCAAAATTCAAGTTATTGCAGAATTTGGTTAGCCACACTACGGACCACTCGTATTTTTTGCCCAACCTCGTAAAAATTGACGAAGTGTGTGAATTTTCTCTTTCTTATAAGATCCATCATAGTTCTTAACCCATCCTCTAGAAAACTGTCTAAGTGTCCACTATTTTCCTCAAGCCACACCCTGGCCACCATATCAAGAAAAACTTCTCTAGTTAACCAACTCAATTCAAATCTGAAGAGTGGTTGTACTATTATTTTGTTGTGCTACTGATTTGTGCTTCTTGTTCTTTCATGCCTCGCAATTAACTAAGTTACAGTTGAAGTGATCTCTCGAGCAAACAAGACAATACTATGCATCAGTTTCAATTTCAACGGTTCTTGGCTTTAATAAATGCATTTTTTTGACGGGAACACTTTAATAAATTCACTGATGAGACAAAGTAAATTTCAGAGCTAGTTTTATAATAGTATCAAACATTGATTCATTCACTGCTGATTGATTGTGCCAGGAAGCAAATACGATTCATTCTTCGAGGCAGGGCCGTGGTTAGATTCCGGTAACGAAGATGACCTTCGCAGCGCCGTGACGGGAGGTAGGAAAAAATATGCATGCAGCAGTACCATATATTCGAGTTAATCTCACATCTTAACATCTCTGTCTACCTGCACTATGAAGACTTCACTTCTTCAAGGGGTAGCACAGTCAACAGCCTTAAGAGCTCCGTCACCGACCAGTTTTCACTGGAGAAGATGGGCTTTGTCAAAGGCACTTTGACGGAGCTACTGATTGGTTGTGCTAAAGCCGTGGCAGAGAAGGACAGGTTTGCAATCGCTAGGATAGTTCCGGAGTTGAGAAAAATGGTTTCTGTGTCTGGAGAGCCACTCCAGAGGTTGGGAGCATACATGTTAGAAGGGCTTCTTCACAGGCTTGGCTCCTCGGACCACTCAATCTACAAAGTTTCGAAGTTCAAAGAACCAACTAGATCTGAACATATGCATCTACTGCATGAGCTCTGCCCCTACTTCAAGTTCGGCTACATGTCGGCAAACGGTGCAATTGCACGAGCTGTCAAGGGAGAAGACAGGATTCATATAATTGACTTCCGCATCTGTCAAGGATCGCAGTGGGTTACTCTCCTCCGGGCCTTTGAAGCCAGGCCTGGAGGACCACCAACTGTGAGGATCACATGCATTGGTGATCCAGTATCAGCTTCGCGTGGCGGCTGGCTAGAGTTAGTTGGGAGAAGGCTGTATGACATCGCTCACCAATTACAAGTGCCCTTTGAGTTCCATGCAGTTGCTATCTCTTTAGACCAAGTGGAAGAGGGACATCTTGGAGTCATCCCTGGGGAAGCTCTCGCAGTGAACTTCATGATGGAGCTGCACCACGTTCCAGATGAGACCGTGAGCGCCGCAAATCACCGAGACCGGATCCTGAGGCTGGTGAAAAGCTTGTCGCCCAAGGTGGTCACCCTTGTGGAGCAGGAGTCCAACACGAACACGGCCCCTTTCTTTCCCAGGTTCCTTGAGACGCTCGACTACTACACCGCCGTCTTCGAGTCCATCGACGTTGCAATCCCGAGGGATGATGAGTCGCGGATCAGTACGGAGCAGCTCTGCTTGGCGAGGGAGATAGTGAACGTCGTCACCTGCGAGGGCGCGGAGAGGGTGGAACGGCACGAGCTCTTCGGCAAGTGGAAGGCGCGTCTCATGATGGCTGGCTTCACACCGTCTCCGCTCAGCTCGGTGGTGTCTGCCACCGTCAGGAGGCTGCTGCCGTTGGAGTCGTCGGAGTACCGATGCGAGGAGAGGGACGGGGTACTCTACCTCGGATGGAAGAACAGGGTCCTGGTTGTTTCGTCCGCATGGCATTAGCATTACGACCAACTTCACCTCTCTAGCTTATTTCCTCAGTCTGTATCATTTGGGAGCTACTACCAGAATTCTGTCCCGTAACCCATGACCGAGGTCATCATTGGGTGTCTCTATTTGGACGCTTGTTTCTGTCATACTCCAAGTTTCCTAGTCAATTTGGCTCCATGTTTGGTTGGACTTTAGGAAGATATGGTGATGTTTTGGAGGCAGCTTGGTGCATGCTAATTAATTGGCGGTTTCAATCTGCTATGCGTGTGGTGTTACTGCTATACTCACCAGAGCTGCTGCTCGGCGTAACATTGTTTGCTTCCGTTTCTTTTTTATAATATAAGTATGGGGCGATCCTGTTCCAAAGAGGAAGCTGTATATGGTGATGAGGTGTAGTACAAGTCTTTCAGTTTCAGATGTCTAATGGTTATGTTGTTGCACTATAGTCTTGATAAGCATTACTACCTAGCTACCATGTAGCTGAAATAATTTGAAATGTCGGGCTGAAACCGAATAGAATGTACGTCCATTTAACCGGTGCGAATCCAACCGTCCGAGCATTCGTAAATTACATAAATGACTCCATATGCATGTCTTACAGGCAATGACGTCCTCCTTATGCAGGGAGATACAAAGCTTTGCCACGAAGATAGAGAGAAGACAAGTCACGGAATCAATTTATAAATATTTCAGAGATGAGAAGACAGGTCACAAAAACAAATTCTCATAATCTGATCATTTGTAACTCGGGAGTTCAAGAGATAACCCTGAAGAAACATTCGCATGTGAGTCGCTACCTGTTATTTTGCTCACATTTCAGCCTATTAGCTCACATTAGCATCTCAAAATATGAGTAATATGCTCTCATAAAAAAGAGTAGATGTCATCTTAGCATACAATGCAGACAATGTGTTCAGACCGCAAAAAATGGATGGTGACAGACACTATCCCAACTACATAGTTCACATTGCCTCCTATGTACAGATATCCTGAAACTAAGAGAGAATTAGCAATAAAGACTAAACAGAAAGGCCGAATGGGGGATGGTACGGTAACTGGTAGTCTGTTAAGTCTAGTCTAGATTTTTGCAGACGAAGAACACTGCTAAGGCAACAGCTATTGCTTTTGAGCAGGCTCCCCGGTCCAGTAAGTCTTCACAGCCACAAGGATCTTCTCAGGGTTGAATGGCCCAGATTCATGATCCATGATTTGGCTCTTCCATCTCATGCCTTCGGTGATTGCTTGTACCTTTACCAACAACTCCACGGTGTCCCTGAAGATCACCGTTCCTTCAGGCCTTAGAATCCGGTCCATCTCCAAGAGAATGTAAGTTATGTCACACCTACAACCATTGAACCATTGTTCAAAATTAGCTGCCAAGGGAATCTAATTAGGCTATGACTTAGGTAATAATCATTAGTCTCTCCCTACTTGCTTAAGCTGAACTTTCTTATAATGACCCAACTGCAAGCATGTAAATGCACCAGAAGAGAAGAAACACATCAATACATGCATTTGGACTGTACAGAAAAACCTAGGCAGATCTTTGCTTTAGCGAAGAAACCATGGCATGGAAGGTGTCTAGAGCACATAGGCATAGGAGCACATGGAAAATTGAACTGCAAAGTTATTTCATTACCTATCCTGATAAAAGCTGAATACTTTATCAGCGTGGATGAGGTCATATGTCCTCGGATATGTTGAGAAAGCCTCACACCAGTCCTGGTAGGTACCAATGAACCCCCGTTCGTAAATAACACCAAGAGTGTCATGAGCAGAGCCTGCAGGCACTACGTTCATCACCCAAAGTGGATACCTAATCAGCGCAGCTGCAAAACCCCCCATTCCTGCATTCATGTCCATCACGTTCCTATATCGCCCCTTGGCCAATGGTGGAATCAATTTCTTGTAGTAGCCCACTCTCTCGGCCCACAACTTGTAATCATCTTGGAACTTCTCAGGGGTAAGCCCTGAAACTGAACCTTGAGTTATTCTTGGGGGAACAGCAAATGCTCTTTTTGGCCATTTTTCAAGAGCTCCACCAGCAATTTCTTTTTCACTTTTCACATCTGGAAGAGGGGATATGCATGTCTCCATCTTCTTATACCTATATAGTCACCAAGTCAGTTTGTTTGCTGGTCAATAAAATATCAAAAGAAAACCTTGTGATGATCCTGAGATCTAAGTATCTATGACTGTACAAGTTTGCTGCTAGAATAATGAGTTATTATATGATTAGAAGTTAAATGAGCCATAAGCGAGAGAAAGGATTACATAATGTTTCGTAAACTGAAAGGGAAGATAAACTAATACTTAACTTCATCTAAGACACGTCATTTGGAATGGTTTTATAAGATACAAACAACATGTTGACCAAACATGTTCAATTATTTTCCTAATATCAGGTTGGTGCAAACATAATCTTGCTAAAACAGACCAGGCTCTCCATTTGGGAATCGCCAGAAAGAAAATGTAAATCTGCACTCAAACAAAAATGCTTTTTGGGAAAGTACAGACATGAGCTGCTGAAAGCCCAGAACCAATAGAGTACTCAGAGAGTAACAGAATAGAAACGTTACCAAGCAGAGTCCAAATCACTGCTCTTGCAAATCTGTGGAGCTTCATAGGCCTTCCGACTATTAGCACATTTTATGTGGTTGATAGGTTTCTGCCATATAGCAAGATCACCTTTCTCTACCACCTTCTTCCAGCAGAGGCGCTTTGCTAAGTCCTCAATCTCATCTTGCTCTTGCTTCAGGTCTTCTTCTGTTCTTTCCCACCCCTTGGAGTGCCTTTTCCAATGGATTGGAGGTCCAGAGAGGATCCAGTAGCCTCCTGGTCTAAGAACTCTGTCTACTTCAGTTAGATAAATACCATCTGTTGAGAACAATCATAAGAAACTAGCTCTATTATACACTGACTGAACTTGTGTTCAAAGTAATGTAGCCAAAAAGGTATAACAAAGGCATGACAAAACTTACCAAACTTGTTCCATGGGATCAGACACCTAGAGCAGTGCGCCATGTCAAATGCTCTAGCAGGGTATGGAATTCTTTCGGTTGCCATCACTCCAATCATGGCCGGCACTCCCCGCTCCAACGCAAACTGTACCTGTGCCTCATGCGAATCCCTTGGTGCAAACGACATGGTGATGATGCCCCTCTTAAGAAGATAAGCACCCCAACTTGCCACCTGAACAACAGCCAATATGTTCTCAGCCCCAATTCGTACGACCTTTTAAAGATAACACATAATATCTTAGAAATTGATAAATCGCTCACCCCACATCCAGTATCAAGCGCAGTTCTGATATTGCCGTCCGTTAATGATATGAGAGCATTGATGTCATCGATATAAGCATCAGCACCATGTGAGAACATCGTGCCACCACCAGGGAATCTAAATCGGTCCCCCTCAACCTGAATCCAGTTCTGGACGGCCTTCTCGATACTCAGCTCCCGATGAGGAATGTTATCATACCAAGCATAGTCCCGACTCTGCGGCCACTTGAAAGGGTTCTTATAGTTTGGAGGTGCAGGAATCAAGCACCGGAACAGGCCCTCTTTCTTCGGGCAGTGCCTCTCCCTGTACTGCATCATTACCTTTGTAAATTTCCTTGCCTTCCTTGGATCATGGCAAGGAGTATACTCACTGTACTTCAGCTGGCAAGGTGGGATTTTCTCCGGTGCAAACAAGGACTCATTGAAGCCCACCTGGTGGTGGGCTTGGAAATCAAGACGAGCACCTGATGATCGCACTGATGTGGTGCTGGAAGTGCGCGAAACGGCATCATCGCACTGGGTTTTAGTGTACACAATGGATGACTTTATATTAGATGAGGTGCCTTGCCAAGCACCAAGAATGTATGCCGCAACACACAGGCCAATCACGCCAATGGTCAACGTTACACGCATCCTTTGGAACTCCGGATGGCGGACCTTGGGGGATCCGCTCTGTTCTTTTGTCATTGGACCTGCAAGAAGCTGCAACTCAGCACATCTGGAGCAGTACTAGCATATGGCAGGGAATTAAATTAATTGAGCAAGTGATTACACAAGAGTCCCCGCAAAAAAAAAGTGATTACACAAGAGAACAAATGAGGCGATCAAGAATTCTGAAAGGTTACCAGAATGGAATTTTGGCAACTAAATTTTATTGTGCAGGCGAGAAGGCAAAGTGGAATAGAAGCAGGTAGCTATGAAGGGATGGATATAGAAGAACCTCCTAGTCCCTCCCTGGTCCTAAACAATAATGGCAGCTGTAGAAAGTAGAAAGAGCGCTGCTGCTATTGATAGCATCATCCTTCTCTGTCAATCTTTCTAGAAAGAAGGAAAATCAGAGAACAAATGCAGTGATGGGCAAAGCAAAAGAGATCCATCTGATAAAACACAAAAACTGCTCACGGGCATAGAGCAAAGGATGAGAATGAGAGGATTACAGGTATAAACTAGACAGGAATAAAGAAAAGTTTGTGCTTTTTCAGCAACGAAAGAACCCGCAAAGAAAGGGGTAGCAGCACAGCAGAGCCACAAAAACATCACAGTTTTGGATTGAGCGTGCGGGAAACCAAAACACACAGCCCAGGAACTAAATCTCATTGCAAATAGATGAGGAGTTTTGGAGTGAGTCCTCTATTGATTTTTCTGTAGGGGGTACTCAATCGTCTCATTGCAAGAACTTGGGAGGGGGAAAATATATCTTTCCGGTCCTTTTAGAGGGGGCAGGGATGGAAATAAAGATCCGATGATAACTCCTATCTGTAGTTGCAAGATCTCGGCCCAACAAGAAAGAAGTTGAGATTGGATTCCTGAAATCCTTCTGAGTGGCATCTCTCACGGAAAGCAGGAAGAGAAAATTGGAAAGTGTGAGTTGGTGTGTGGTTACCTCTTCTCCTGAAGCTCTAGCCTCTAGGAGAGGAGAGAAGAGGAAAGCGGGAGCGGCGGCGGCGGCTGAGGCGTACTTTCCCCTGGTCACTGGCACTGGCACTGGCACTGGCACTGGCTGTATGGACTCAAATAGATGAGGAGGAATCCAGTTCAAGGCAGGAAAGCTCACATGATCCGAATCTGACGATGAACAACCACCTCTCCAACGGAAGGCAAGAAAGGCAGGGAATGTTTTGTTTTGTTTTGTTTCGTTCGAGTGAGCATAAAGGATCAGCCCCCATTCTTTTGGCTTTTGGACCAGCTTATGGTAGAAAAAAGCTATAAACCCAAAAAAAAATGATACCGAAATAAGCTAAACCAAAAATTAGTTGGTGACAGGAAGCTACAAATTTGCAGCTTCCCGAGCTTATACCCTTTCAGCATTTGAAACTACCCTTGAAGTTGGAAAATAAATTGCTGCTCTCTGCCACCGCGTGCCTCACCCCTCACCCCTCACCCCCTCACCTCTCTCCCCCGTGCACGCCAACACACTCCCCTGCCCTCCTCCTCTCTCGAGCGGTGACATCCCACTCCCCCGCCGCCGCCCCCCGCCACCGCGATAGCCCGCTCTCCGGCCGCCGCTCCCCTACCCTCCTCTCCCGTCGTTCCTTTGCCCTCCTCTCCCGCCGCAACAAGTCGATCCCCCGCAGATCCGGCCGGCCGCAAGCGCCCGCTCCCCCGCCGCTGCCGCCACCGCGATAGCCTGCTCTCCCGCCGCCGCTCCCGTACCCTCCTCCCCCGCCGCTCCCTTGCCCTCCTCTCCCGCCGCAACAGCTCGGTCCCCCGCAGATCCGACCGGCTGCAAGCACCCGCTCCCCTGCCGCCGCCTCCACCGCCCCTGGCCCCGCTCCCCTGCCCTCTTCCTCCTCTGGCCCCGCCACCATCCTCCCTCCCTCGTGGCCCCGCTCGAGCGCGCCCATCCGCCCACGCCAGATCCGGAGCGCCGCCGGCTTCCACCGTCCGAGCGCCGCCCCTCCTCAACGACTCCTCCATCCAAGCGTCGCCCCGGCCGCCACCGACCTCGGCCCCGGCGGCCACCGACCTCAACCGGCCGCCCGTCCTCCACCGGCCGTCGGTCTGAGCCCACTCCTCCTTCCCGGCCCGCAACTGAGCTCCACCGTCCCGAGCCCCCTCCTCCTCCCCCTCCACCACCGACCTCCACCGGCCGCCCGCCTTCCAGTGACCGGCCGTCGCCCCGAGCACCTCCTCCACCGGCCCGTCCCAAGGTAATTTTTTATTTTTTGCATTTCTTTGTGTGCAATTTCATATTGATTGCACCGTATATGTGAGAATTGGATGTTTGTATGTGTATATAATTTCAGATTGATTGAAGAGAAGAACTCCCATGTATTTGTGATTATGTATATCTAAGATATATGAGAATTGGATGCTTGCATGCATATGCAATTTCAGCTTGATTGAACAGAAGAATGATTGAACAGAAGAATTGGATGCTTCCATGTATATGTATATGTGATTGTAAGAATGATTTTGGTGTTAGTTATCTATTAATTATGATTTTGCTCAATGACTGTATATTAGTGCCAATTTGAAATCTGTGATGATCAAGTGGTAATGTATGATTATTATATAATAGAGGCTTTGATTTTGATTGGTGCATATTGATGTATGATTTTGTATGATGGATGTATGTATGGAATAAACTCACAACAAATTTGGATGTATGTATGTAAGAAATAAGCTCAGAATAGATTCTAAGGGTATTATAGACAATTTCAAGCAATAAGCTCACAGAAAATAAGCCGAAAAGAAGGGAATACTAGTTTAGCAGGGCTTCCTCCCACCGAAGCTTCCGTGGGCAGTTAAGCTTGAGCCAGCTTATGCACAAGCTCAAGCTGAAAAGAAGGGGGCCTCAGTCTAGTAACCCATGTGTTTAGTTTAGTTTAGTACTAGTTAGGTTGGTGGGAAGGCCACACCCATACCCCTCCTATACTATACATACTGCAACACTTGTTCCTGGGCCTCTGTATCCTTGAAACTCTTAGCTGCTGTTTGGATATTGGGATAGGTTGGGTTAGGAATATGAGGAGGGATATGGATATGTGGGTTGGGGATAGGGATAAAACTTTTGTTAGACAAAAATGCCCTTTGCTAATACTGTTATATAAGATGTCACGCTGAACTAGACATGGATAATTTTGTCCTAGCCTTATATCCTAGCCATATCCCACCCTTCTAACTGGGTTTAGATTGGTGGGATAAGAGGCACCCATATCCCAAACCCAAACCCTTCTCTTTTCCCATTCCTCTAATCCAAACAAGAGAACATACCCAACCTGGCTATCATTTCCCATTCCCACCTCTCCTAACCCAATATCCAAACGCCCTGTTAGGGCCTTTTGATTCAAAGGATTCTTATAGAAATTTTAGAGGATTGAAATCCTTAGGTATTTTCTCTATATGGCTTGTTTGATTTATAGGATTGTAACATTTTATAGGAAATTTTTCATTGACTCAAACTTCTTGGAAAGAATCCTTTGTTTTTTCTGTGGTTAATCAAACACCATTTGTTTTAAATCCAATCCTGTAGGATTCAGGTTGGTATGATATTGCAATCATACATGCGTTTTTAAAATCATATGAGTCAAAGAGGCCCTTAGCCACTCTCAATACACAAGGTAGTAACCCAGAACTACCAGTATTAGGCATTTGGGATGGTGGCTTCATTTTTTTTGTTCAATCAAAGCGCATGGCATATCCCCTCCTATTTGCCGGAGGCGACAGTAACAAAGAGGGGAAGGTGCGGGAGGCCGTTGGACATGGCGGTGAAGGATGGTTCACTCAAGGATTAGATAAGAGAAAGGATTAGAATGGTCATCAGTTTGTTAACGAGGGGATGTCCTCCCTCGCTAGGTACTATTCAGAACCATGTATCAATTATTAACTCTACTTATTTGAGCTGATAATTGCTTATTGCAGTTAAGTTGAAACAAGACCGATTGCCCCCTAGAAGTTGTAGATTGGACTTTTTTCTTATGTAAGCTGAGTACCCCTTTTATGTATGGAAAAGAGGGCGTGTACACAAAAATTTCGAGAGGATCGTCTATTTGTAGGAAGGTTGCTGATGTTCTTTTAAGCATAACTAACATTTTTATCCATTAAATTAATATCCAATTTGGTACATTAAAGGTGTAGTGGCAACTTCGGAAGAATGTGGATGTTGCGCCAGCGTTCAGTTCTGGCTGTAGTAGGAGGTTTGTTGCCGTAGCTAGTACTTGTTGGTCCTTGAGTAGTTGCAGTCATCGGCTGTTCTGCAGATCATGTAGTAGGGTAGCAAGCTGGGTTCCAAAAAGAGCACTGCCTGTATGGATGTGCAACTGAGATGTTCATATGTTTCATTTCAATGGGAAAACTGGCCATCTGCCCTTCAATTCTAAAAATATGGTACATCAATACTCAATTTTTTAAACTATCTTGTAGTTAGAAAAAGATTCACGAACAGAAAAAAAGATCCGGTACAAAACAAGCAACACTATTCGGACATCAATCAACATAACCAAAAGATGACCACTAGAACCTGAAAACTCGTACAGTCATGGATGACAAAGATGACCTCGATCACTGAATAATAAAAATACTCAGAATCAACTGGGTAATTAAACAAACCAAAAGAAGAAGAAATGTTCCCCTGGCCCCAGTCACCAGCCCCAGAGAAAGAGGGCAGTGAAGAGTGGGAGAACAGGATCTCAATCTGCGAGCAGCACAACGACTCCAGTGCCACGACAAAGGCCAAGGGTAACCTGCCATTTTGCTCGCCTAAATTCTCAACAAATCAACCACAAGACAAGGAAAAGAAAAAGATCCGTGATATCCAGACCAACAACTCACCAACAGAAAAAGAGATGAGCAAAAGATGGCTTCCTTGGGGAGAGATGAGATATATATTTCATCTCATGCGCCAAGCGAACGCCATATATCTTCAAGGGAACAAACTTTATCTAAGCAAACAAACCAAATCCAAACTTCGAAAGGTAGAGGCTTATCTATAAGGTCCCCCGCTGCTGCAGGCTGATCTGATGCTGTTGCTGCAGCCGTATCCCTGTGGGCTTGGGCCTGCAACGCTATGTAGACGCTATCACAGCCTCATTTCCTTACGATACTCAGATTACTTGTATTTTCTGATAACTGGAAAAATCCTGCTAAGTGAAGCCAGTATCAAGAACATGCAACCAAAGTTGCTAACAAGACCAGATGTATGCACTAATAACAGGATGGCTCAGTTATCACATACAAGAGAATTCCAAGATCTAATCACCATCCCAGTTATTTATTCACCACCTCTTGGGATTTTGGAAGGAAAACCAGTATTAATCCTGACTGTACATTTGGCTCTTCACAGATCCTGATGGCACAACACAAGCCTCTGTGCTCCATTACCCTTTTGATGGCCAACATCTCAAAATCCCATTATTTGTCAAGCGTATACCGTCCACCCACAGGAATGAAAGCCGATTTACAGGTTTAATCATCCTGCAAAACACACAACAGATAATCTTACCAAGCCCTTCCAGGAGTATTTTCCATCATTGAATCATTTACTTGATTGCCACAACTCTACTAAAGAGATATGCTTATAATTCCTCAACATTTTCTACCTTGTTCTGTCTTATGTTCCAACAGATTATCCCAACGGCTTTTGAGGATCTCATATGCGTCTGAATAGGGAAGAGCTATTACACGGGAACCGCCATCAGTTGGCAGCTCGATCACCAAACCCAACTGCAGCAGTGTCTCCATAGCTTTGTCGATAGGCATTTCAATCTACAAGGAAATCAAAGCTCACTTAACACTTTCATGACAACCAGAAAACAAAAGGAAGATATCGACTATCACCTTCGCCTTAAATTTCTCATACATAAACTGCTCGCAGGAATCTCTGATGCTTGCACGAGATGACACCTGCATGCATGGAATCAGAAAAGGGAATCAGTAACCTGTGACTTAGGTCTCGGGTACTGACAGCAAAAATGGCATACCTGATACTTCTTTCTGCAGAGTAATATAGCATATGCCAAGAGTGCTTCTTTATACTGTACAAAAACAGTCATTGAGGGAGCTTCCTTGCTAAAATACTGAATGACATGCACAAACATTATGCTTTTGGCTGTCAATTGAATGTCACCTGTTGTTGCTCAGAAGCATCGAGAAGAAAGTAAACTGAACCAAAGCCACTTGCTAATGTCTTCTCATAGAGCGTCTTATTGACCAGAAGCTGGAGAAGAGATATATAGTTAGATAAATGATCTTCTGTTGTACTGAAAAGTACTTGAAGAAAAAGGCTTATGATGCCAAGTCAGAATTTTACTATAATCAACATCTCCCACCTATAATGAAGTTCTGATCAAAGAAATACTCCACATTAGATGCATATTTTTTGTACTCCACCATCTCTATTAAAAGAGCTTACAAATATAAGTTCAATAAATATCAGGAAATCATGATTTTCTTAAATTTTCAACTTAACAAGCTTTACCATTTACCAATGCATTATTTTTGTATGCAAGTACTAAGGACTCAATACCAAATATATCCCCATATTTTGCAAATTCAACCATATAATCTATTTGCAAATTTGTCTATACAGAAATGCTTATATATTTGTGAACTTCAAATTATTATGCAAACATAAAATAATTAAATGACTCACCTGGTATCTATCCCTGGTCTGTTTGTAGCCCAGCGTCACACGGAACACAAGTATTGCGAGTGCAGTAAAAGCAGCTATATCAAGAAGAAAAGCTGACCTGCATTACCATGGAAGAAATATAAACGATGTTACTAATTTTGTTAAAATAAAAAGGAATTTCCCTAAAATTACTTATACGAATTACATACTTACGGAGATGAGGCTAAACTCTCAAATTTGTAGTTGACGACATATGCCAACAATCCTACTACAGTAGCTATATCCAGCCTTACCTGTATTAAAGAAAAAACTATCAACAAACCTAACTGAAGGAAAGAAAGAGAGTAACGTATTATGCTCCTGTAACTAGAATAGTCATTAGTTATTATACGGATACATGGGATAATAACATAAAGGATTCAACAGAGAATTACCGTATCAAGGATGCGGAAGGACAACTTCTTGTGAGGAAAAACCACCTGCAGACAAAGTTCAGATGGTAGTTACTATGTTTTTCAGCAATATTCTCTTAATGCAAAAACACACATTTATCTTGCATGTTCTCAAAAGATAAAAGTACTATGATCCCAATATATTCTGAACAGTGCAGAAGTTTTCGCAAGCTGTGTCAGTACTTCAATCTGCAACGAAGTGTTTTGGCCAAATTTTCATCTTAATAACCATAATAGATAGGTATTCTGATCATTGTATTGTAAATGTAGGCAACACTCAGATGCTTTTTCCATAGATCTGAGAGACTGAGGCGCTCACTGGCAGATCTGGGATGGGAATTCTCTCGTAAATTTTCAACTGTGGCGGCAGCATCTCAGGTTTGTCCCTCTCATTGCTTTGAGCAGCCTCATCAGCATAAAGTAGGATCAGTTCTTGGAATGCTGGTTCCTGGCAAAGAACAAAACGGAATTATGTATCTTCTTTGCAAACTATTTTCTTAAAGTAACATACTGTAGCCCATTGGCATCCCATAGTAAGTACAAACAGAATAACAGATAATTATTTGAATGCTGTCAGTTTTCTGTCAATGAAAATATGTCTTAAGAGTATTTGTGGCAAAGGTTGTGTCCATGATATGGCACATTTAAATTGCTTCTTATGCTTTTGTTTCATTATCCAAGGTGCTTCATGGCCATAAGTAAGACTACTTAGTGCACACCAGCTCTATTTGTGCATGTGATGCAGGATTCAAGCATATGATAATGCTCAAGCATTTAATAAATTAACATCGAAACACTCTACCCTCTCTTTTTCACACAACATGGCGAATGGTTCACAATGATATACGGACATTAATATTAATCACCTAGTAGTAAGAAAGGGGTGTTAGAAATCAAATTCTCAGATACCTGCAGAGTAGACTTGCCAAATAGAATGCCAAAAGAAGCTTTCACTATCTCCCAAACATTGTTGTCACAAGATTCTCTGCTTGCTGGCTCCCATATATTTGCAAGGGTAATTCTAGGAAGAAAATTTGACCTGAAGCGAAAGCAGAATATACTTTATATACATTTAGTGGTCAAGTACTAGAGTAGGCACAACAAATTAACAGGGAAAAAGCACTACTCAGATATAATTTGCTGAGCAACAATTTTAATGTTGATTAAAGCAAACTTCTTTCAAGAACTACATTTCTAAAAAAGAAAAAAACCGAGAAATAAGGGCAACATCAGTACTTCTGAGTTCTGATTGCTTGGAAAGATGCACGGCACAGGAATATGAGAATGTCGACTAGGGTGAAGAATATGTAAATTCTAATAAGAGCTTGGTTATGAGCTCCTGGGCTGACTAGTTTGGACAAGCTATTGCAGAGATAGATTGCCAAAAGTCATATCAATCAGAAGTCAAAGAAGTGCCCTTAAATAACAGAAGAAAACCAACATCTGCTCAGGATCTAACCTCACATAGCCTTCAGAATTTTTGGTTTCAACATCAGATTTTATTGTTGCTTCTGGCAGAGACGGGATTAATCCTGTCCACGTAAGCAATCTTCTTAGAAGTCTGCCACGAGGACCAACAGGTGACAGAAATCCTTCATAACGAGAGACTGCCCTTTGTGCAGCAATCCAAATAGGAAGATCTGCATCTAGTAACTGATCAGACCCATGTTTGTCCCATGAAGGGTTTTCTATCAACAACAGCAAATTCTCCGCATAAGTTTGCTCTTTCAGCCAGAGCTTCAATTTGTCAATCCAGATCTGAAACCCCTGGCTCCCTGTTGATCTTTTCAATGCCTGCCATCAACTAAAACAATCACATACAATTAGCTAAAGTTGTTAGGTACACGCGAAATGATAAAATAACGGGTCTAGCAGTCTACCTGGATCATGAGTTGAAAAGAGACAAGAGAATATAACATGAACATCAATGTATAACATGTTTCCTAGACATGGTGGAAACTGCGCTGCGTAAATTATCACACTATGTATATGTTATCTTAAGTTGAATATTCTGGCCAGTTCAATTCACAACGATCTAAGAGAGTACATGATGTGATTCAATGCCAAGCAAGCAAGTTATAAGGAATAACTCATAGTCCCAATGAAGGCTATCAAAATGAACCTATCAGGACAGAAAGATTGACTGACCTCATTGATCCATTTCCCCAGTTTCCCCAAGGGTTTGGAAAGGCTGAAGAATATATTCTGTAATAGTTTTGACTGTAGGTAATCAAGTTTCTCTACCAATAATAGACCTTTCTGGCTCTCAGTTGCATACCCACGCCTGCGAATATCAAGAGTTAGTCATACCAACTTGTGTATGCACAACAAACAGCAAAGCCAGCACCAAAACTCACCGGAATATTATGGCATTAGATTCAGCTGCCTTTTTCCAATCAACATAAACCGGCAAAGTTAAGAGGTAATCGCTGTTTAGGGAGTATGTCAAGAGCAGATCTTGCGCGGAGAGTTCTTCAAACTGAGCATTGCGCAGAAGATTCATGAAGGCGCGCTGGAAATGAGTTGCAAAGGCAACTCTTTTTTATTTATTCGTCACACAGGCAATGAATCATGGTTAGCTAGTGTTTGATATGAATGTTTTATTAGATGGGTAAGTAGTGTATAACCAACTAAGGAACTGTTAAGTTTGGAGTTACCTGGTGGGAGAAGCAGGATCCGGGGCTAAGCCGAGTAGAGTTCTCCAATCCAAGCTTCTGGAAAGAAACGATGCTCCGTCGTCCTGGCTGATGCCAAAGAAGGCAGAGCTCTTGCCGTTCACCACCGCCGGTTGTCCATCGGTGGAGATGGAGGAGCTTTGGTCACTATCCTCCTGATTGGGATGCGTGAGCATGTAATAGGCGCGCATCTCCTCGAGTATCTCCTTGTGTTCGGCGTGTAGGACGGCGTCCAAGCATCTGCATGCAGTTCGCACAAGAAAACGTTGTAAGTTTCCTTTCCTTTCCACGGTGCTTGTGCAATTTGAGAGAGGAGTGGAGCGAGACTAGCCTTGCAAAGCGCTTGAAATCTGCGGCGGCGGGTTGGGAGGGGAAGAGGGAGAGGACAGCGTCGAGGAGAGCGGCCTTGGGGACGGCGATGTAGCGCTGGCGCGGCACGTGGATGCCGGAGATGCCCTTGTCCTCCTGGGCATCGTGTTGCTGTTGCTGTTGGTCTTGGTCCTGGCCATCGGTGGTGGCCGCGGCAAGGCCAACGCCGTCTCGGTCTCGGGAGGAGGGATAATCGTCGGAGTCGGAGCGGAGGGGCTCGAATCGGACGGGCGAGAGGCTGGGAGAGGAGCCGACGGAGCAACGGGCTGTGGAGGAGAAGGAGGACCTAGCAGTATAAGCGGGCGCTGGCGCCGGCGCCGTGGAGAAGGAGGAGATCGGGATGGCGGCCGCCGCCGGTTGGGCGCGCAGCAGGAGCATCGATCCTTGGTGGAAACGGGTGGCGCGCAGAGGATAACGCCGGCGCGGAGGGACACGACGGCGGCCGAGTGGGCCGTGCAAGCCCATATACTCGGCCCAGTAAATCCACACGAAAGGCCACACCAAAGAGGCATCTCCAGTTCCATCCGCCTCCGTCTCCGGCGACGCCTCCGCCCCACTCCGTCGCCACGCCGCAACGGTACGCTTCCTCTTCCTCTTCCTCTCTCCTTTTGCCTTGCTGAGCTGCTGTTAGAGCTGCCCCTGCTGCTACCTCTCCTCTCCTGCTCACCGTTGATTGGCTCCGTCGCATCCTCCTCGCCGCCGTCTTCAGTCTCCCCCCACTCAAGGCCTGGATCTCTAGTTACCTACTTTCTCTAGCCGTGCTATGCTACTTGTATTGCAATTCCTACTAGTTATTATCAAGCAAATCGAATTCTTGGTCTCTATTTCTTTGCTGCTACGATGGAACGGATCTCTATCAAGTTCCATACCAATTGCACAGTTCCAGCTGTCATGTTTAACTCCGCTGCAATTTGCCAATCAAAACCAGTTTCAGTATCACAAAGTTTACTCGTTCCGCTACGCAAAGTTGTTAACCTAGTTAGTGCTACTTCCTACCCTATCTGCAACAAATTTCCATTTGCTTCCCCAAGGTAGGAAGCAGATCTTGTTCTAGACTGTTAGGTGACAAACAATCAGGTCATATACTTGCTGATTTCCTTTGCCAGTAATTGTTCTTTCAACCAATCTTGTTATGCATCTGAGTAAATGAATGTCTGCATTCCCTTTTCACTGTAGGATCTTATTCACATCTGAAATAGGACTCATGAGTGGTGGCCCTGCAGCAAGCGGTAGCCTACGAGCAGCCCTCTCCTACTGCGTTCAGCAAGTCCGCAGCTATGATTATCACAACTATCTCTGCCTTCTCCACTTGCCTCCCCACATGCGCAAGGCTGCATTCACCTTCCGGGCCTTCAATGTCGAGACGGCAAAGGCCATGGACGTCGTGTCAGACTCTAGGAAAGGCCTTATCCGTCTCCTCTGGTGGAAGGATGTGATCGATAAGATCTATGCAAACAAGCTTGTCGAGCATCCCGTTGCCCTGGCACTCTCTTCAGTTCTCTCCGAGCAGAAGATTAGCAAGCATTGGCTCAAGAGATCGTTGGAGGCAAGGATAAGTGACGGCAACCGGGATGAGTATGCCATTCCAGAGACAAATGCAGAGCTGGAGAAGTATGCAGAGGACACCCAATCTACCATCCTTTACATGACGTTGCAAGCCGGTGGGATACAGTCGACCATTGCTGACCACGCCGCCTCGCACATTGGCAAAGCTAGTGGGCTGCTGCTGCTGCTCAAGGCACTGCCTCACCATGTAAACAAGCAAGGGAAGATACCGTATATCCCAGCGACTGTGGCTGAGGAGTGCGGTCTGCTTATGGTTGAGGGTGGCCGATCAGAGGTCAGGATGGGAGATGCACTCCCCGATGCAGTTTTCAAGGTTGCATCTGTCGCTGAAGCTCACCTGCAGAAGGCGCGGGAGCTGGCCTCATCTGTGCCAGCAGAGGCAGCCCCTGTGCTCCTCCCAGCCGTGCCAGCCCAGGTCCTTCTAGACTCCCTGCGGCGCCGTGAATTCAATGTCTTTGATTCACGCTTGGCCAGGGGAGTCCATGGTGTATCTCCTTTGTGGTACCAGCTAAAGCTCAACTGGTACGCATGGCGAAACAAGTACTGAATTTCATCCATACAAGCGTGTTCGTAGAAAGCGTGGTTTGCTGTGCGTTTAGCTCAAAATGTAATAAGGTTGATGAAGAAGAAAGGCTCTGCCTTGCTACTTGCTGTGGCTGGCTATCTCTCAGCAATTTTGATGTAGCTTTCGTCTTTCATACATACATCTCTTGTTGGGAATGTTTGTTTTGTTTGTAGTCCAATTTTTACATGAATAACAGAATGCTGTTTTCTGTTCAGTTTGTTCTTGAGCTGTTTGCCCGGATGCCCAGTGTATGCTCCTCTCAGGCCCACAAGAGAAGACGAACAGCCAAGCAGACCGTCGCAAAGTCGCGAGTTTTAGAAACCACACCGCCGCACTACGCTGCCGCTACCTCGCCGGCGAACGGAGTGACTCCTCTCCGCTTGTCAAGAATTGATGCCTGCTCCCTCCTCCGCCTCCTACTCACCCTACGCTAAGTCCGGCTCCCTCTCGCGTGCGTGCCCGCCGCCTGTTCGACCCAATGCCGCAGCAGGGACGCCCTTCCTTCTCGCCGATGCTTCGGACGCCGGGGGCAAGCATGTCCGCCATACCATTGCCAAATCAACCCGGGGAAATCATGTCCCAAGACACAATGGCCTTGCGCTGGGAGTTCGCATGCGGCGACGATCGCCGGATTGTTCCAACACAAGGCGGATCAAAGGAGGCAGTGGAACGTGGAACATGACTTGTTGCCCCACCATTGCTCCATGGCGTCTGTTGCATGCAGAGCACCTCTTCTAAGAGAGAAAGGATTCATCAAAGATCTAAAGCGGCTACTCTAGTCTGAGATCAGATGACTTAACAAGGATATGAACCTGATACTTAACTCAGTGTCCCAAGCTTCAGATAGTTGAGGACTTGAGGTCAACAAGTTGCATATGCGTGCTCATCCACCGTAAAGGCGTGAACAAAGCTCGTCATCAGTTAATCACCTTGGGTTCGATCAGGTAATGGAGATATTGGTGGTTAAGAATTTATTAATATGTCTGGATTGCCATAATGCTACTGTGAGTTAAGTTATAAGATAACCAGGCATGACATTTATATATGGGAACCGCTACAAATCGGCATGCCTATTTGTGCATGCCGATCGGCACAGTACACAGCCGTCGGATTAGACGGCAAGATTAGTAATAAACATGATTAGCTAAATTTATGGGAAACATTTTTAGTGACTATAGGAAACAATTGTAGTGATAATATGAAACATCGTGGGCTCCTTCTGTTAATGCAATATGGAAACATTTGTATAGCAAAAGGGAAACACTCCACTAAACCTTGCGCAACAAAATTTTCGAATCAATGCAACAATGGAAACACATGTTGTAGATCCGATTTTTAAGGAAACTGATCCCGAAATTTTCAGGAACAAACTGTGAAATTAATTGGTTTAATTGTCGATTGAATTGGCCAAACTGTGAAACATTGCGTGGAAACATTGTTGTCGTGATACAGAAACATATAGTTAAAACACAGGCAACAAAATTATTGAACCAATGCAACACACGTCGTAGATCCAATTTTACAGAAACAAAATTGGTTTCTTTCATCTATGTTTTTTTGTCTCCTATATAACAAAAAAATGATTTCTATACAACAACAAAATGTTTCATCTGCGTGTTCTCGGTATTTTACAGAAACTTGTTCATCCAGATATTTTGTTTCCTATACAATAAAAAAATGTTTCATATATAACAATAATTTGTTTCATTTCTCTTGGTCCTCGCCGCGGCCACGTTCGTTGGGACCGTGTTCTTCGTCTTCCGCCCCCGCGCGCCGGCCTTCTCCGTCGCCTCCCTCTCCATCCTGGTCACCGATCTCATAGAGCACCAGCGCCCGCCCAACCCGTGCGTACTCCGACAGAGCCAGGTCCTTGTACCTGCTCACCACCGCCGTGAAGGACGCCAGTGCCTTCGGGAACTAGGCGCGCGCCTGCAGCTCCCGCCCGAGGTCCAGCAGATGGACGGCCCCGGCGGACACGAGGAGCTGCCTCCTCGTTTGGGATGGTGATGAGGAGGACGAGGAGATGGTACTGGGTGGCCGTGGAAGCGGGGTCGCGGTGGAGATGGAGCTCGCCGGCGTGATGAGGAGGACGAGGAGATGGTACTGGGTGGCCGTGGAAGCGGGGTCGCGGTGGAGATGGAGCTCGCCGGCGTCACGAGCAGCTGCATGGGAGGCAGCGAAAACAGGAGATGGGGAGCCATTGGCCAGCGAGCCGCCGCAGGTGGGGAAAAATAGGAGAGAGAAAAACCTAATTAGCAATTAGGGGATTATATAGGTTAAGTAAATGCCGTTGGATAATTAGTTCAGATCGGACGGCTCCGCGCTAGCCCGAGCATAGCTTCGAATCGGTATGCCGGGCTGTAGCATTTACCTTTATATATTGTAGCATACTGAATTATACAAATGGAAGGAGAATGAATGCGTAAAATGCTTGTTTGTACTAACTACTTCGTCAGATTTGCAGTTAGGTAAGTTCTGTTGCTCTTGGCCACTGGCCGGTGAGTTCCAGTAAAAAATAACTCCCACTGATGAGTATTGTGTATTCTAGGTCCTCAAACTATTTCAGAGGTGTCACGTAGGTCCTCGAACTATGAAAATCGTCATCTAGGTCCTCGAAGTTCAGTAAGTGTTCCATCCAAGTCCAAAACATGCTCAACCCCATCTAACCGGCCACCTGGCGCTGTTGAGCGTTGCCACGTCGGACAGGGGACTCGCCGTTATCATCAACAACTACCGGTTAGACGGGGTTGAGCATGTTTTGGACCTGGATGGAACACTTACTGAACTTCGAGAACCTAGATAACGATTTTTATAGTTCGAGGACCTACGTGACACCTCTGAAATAGTTTGAGGACCTAGAATACACAATACTCATTAAGTATAGAAAGTCCTCGCAAGAAATTTAGTTAAAATAAGGAAAAAAAGTTCCTAACTGTAATGATAACTAGTTCCTATCTCAACCTCATATTTTTGTTTCATCTTGATCATAAGCTTTCAGCAACTATTCATTTGACTTCCTTATGTTAGCCGCAGTTAGATATGACGGCACTCACTTTTGTACTTTTAAAAAGTTGTTTATTTTCTGTTTACATATCTTAATGCATCAAAATTCAAAAAAGGTTTCATAGATTGGTGGCTCTTGGTTCCGATCCAGTCTCCTACGTCTGTGCTTCAGCTCTTGTTGGATCCATTGCAACCCCCGCCCCCCCCAATCGTTTCGTTTACTCTGTTCTTTACCCTTCCCTGGTGACAGGACTTTGGGTGATTCTTGGTACAGGTGCACTATGCTGTCTTCTGCAAACTTGCAATTAATTAATACTTCTAATCTTGTTGCAAAAACCTTGTGAACTGTGATGTTTCAAACCTGTTTGGCCTGCTGTTTATTTGTCATTTAACAGTGGCCTCCTTTTCTTCACGACAAGAAGCACCACGATTATCTACATTGCAGCCTTTTAATAATTTTGCTGACTAGCAATTTTTACCGCTGTAGAGTCTAACAGTTATTAGTTATTACCAGCCCAGGATATGTCTAAGAAACTTTGGCAGATCACTGAAGATGTTGCGATACAGTGGTAGTAGACTTAACAACTAGGCAAACACTTCTTATTTGGCACTTTTGAAGTTTGGATAAGTTCAGCAACATGCATGAGAAGTCAATGAAGTAGGCAAGTAGCAGTAGCAAACCACCGAGAGGTACTTGGGATTTAGGACAAGCACCTGTGCTCACGCTTAAAAGTAACTCAACATAGCCTTTTCTATTGGGTCCTTTATCCTTCCTTTTCTGGATGCTTGGTCCCTGGTGGAGTAAACAGCAATCACTGAGAGAAGAAGCATTGTCCCCGTGTTGGTTGGCCCCAACGTGAGCTCCACACCACATGCATGCTTGCTCCTGCCTTGAGAGCTAGTCCCTCGTATATAACAGCTTGCTTGTGGCTAGGCAATGGTCTTCATGTGTGGTTGGGTCTATGCCCGACTCAACTCATGAGTATATTGCTGCTGGGTCGTGGGTATTGTATGTAGGCATGCCATAGTAATTCCAAGAAAGATACACACGGCACTTGTTGATGCATTTGCTGCCACTGTACACGGTAGCATTGGTGTTCCCGATCCCGGCAGCAGGCAGCCAAATTAGGACTGGTCTCTGGCCAAATCACTACCAAATTTTCCTTGCCATATTATTTCAGCTTGTGGACTGCTGTTATTAACCATCCAGGAACCTGATCCGCCGACCAAATCATATTCACTTTAACCAAAGCTTTCAGAAACCATGATAACAGTAAACTTTGTTGCAATATATATCGTTATTTGCATCTGTATGGCACAGTCTTTTTTTTCTATAGCGTGTCACAGAGGCAACATGTATAGTTTGCACAAGTATTTTGATGCTATGTTTTTCTTGTTGAAAATGTGCTGTATCTGTTGGTATGTAATACCTAAGCATGTAGGGCTTGACGTCACCAAAAGATAGAACATCAAGTATGCTTGCTTTTGGTGGCTTCTTCATTAAGCTTGGTCAAAGATGGGGGGAACATATGCTCATAAGCTCAATCATAGCACTAGGTTAGGAGTTTAGAGTTAAGACTAACCTAAACCAATGGCATTTGGAAAGGATTACTGGTAGGTCTTCTGGCTTCAGGCAGTCCGCATGCTCCAGGTAAAGTATAGATTGTGCTGAACTTCTTGCCTTCTTCATTTTTTTAGTTGAACTCTATCGATGATAACTTGAATCAGATATTTCATTTTCGTTGTTCTGCAGATGTATATTTCATTTTCGTTGTTCTGCAGAGGTATTAAATCTATTTTGCCAATTTTTCTACAGCATTTTCTCGTTCAACTGAACAATAGTTTGGAACGGGCTATATGACATCTTGATCTGAATTGAGTGGCCTGCCCTTTGGATCTCAGTGATTCAATTAATTGCTGAGACAAGCAGAATAAAATGGATTCATCTTGTTACATCTGGCAATGGGTGGATCTGCATTCATTATTCCATGATACGTACTCCTCCAGCATGGGATGAGCACAATGATGAAGTACGTACTCTTTTCCCTTCGTTGCATATATTTTCTTAATTGTTAAGCAGGTCTGCAGCGCTCTTTCTAAGAACATTTAGACGCGTAACATAAATATGATCTATTCCTTCTTTTATTTGTTTTACTTGGGAATAAGAACATATGCATCATTGTTCAGATAGTATATCTAACAAGCTAGCTATATATGCAGTGGGAAAACAACATAGTACGTAAGATTGATTACAGTGATAGAGGGGCTGCATGATGGGGTCTCACATGAGAGCTTTCACGCAGGCATCATTTTATCTTCCTCTACAAACAAACATCACCATCTCACCCTCTCTCTCTCTAACTTAATTATGCCCTCCCTCCCCCTCATCTCATCCTCTCATGCATGTTCCTGCCGACCTGGTTCCCAACACCCCTGCTTTTTCCACACCTTCTTTTCAACCTCATACACGCACAAATAATTATTTCGTATTGTGTTCCCCCTTTTTCCTCTGAAACCGCAGCCACTGCATACTGGTCAGTATACTTCATGTGTTCCATCATTGCCATTTACTTTCATACAAACTGAATAGTGGTGAGTAAGAGGTGTGATGCATGCATGAGGGGTAGCTTAGGGCGCTCAGGCTGCATGGCTCGTGCATGGTGAAGTGTGGGGTTCTTGCACTATATAAGCCTGAAGCTAAGTTGGTGGGAGGCATGCATGTCTTTGTTGTTCGATCTTATGCATGTTTGCCATCCCCTGCTTCCCTTCGTTGTTACCACTCCGTAAGGGGTCGCTATCTCAAGTTTTCTGTCTCTAATGCTGTCATCTACTTGCTTCAAATCATCCTTGGGCCATAATCACCAGCGTGTTCTCTGTGGTAGGTGAGTTTCATGCAGTACTGTTTCTGCTTCTTGCCATGTCATTAATTAGCCTACTATTTGTGGGCTTGTAGCCTAATTACTATTTTGTTTCTTCTTGGGATAGGCATGCCTTTACCTGTTAGCTCAATATACAACTACCCTGAATTATCCTTTTACATATCTTTCTGAAGAAAATGACATGCTTTGCTTTTAAATTCATTTCTTAACTTTGTACTTAAATGTTTGGATGTTTTCTGAAAGATGAGTTAGTATTTTCCCTGAGTAGTACAGCTACCTTGTTCCATCTACCAGGAAGTATTACGATGTCATTACGTTAGCACTCCATGCAGAGCTATAAGCGAATAGGTTATCATGGATACTTTACTAATTACTGAACAGTTATATAGATCATTGCTGTCAAAATTTCTAGCTTGAAGTGTTTCGCAGAACTTGCGTATATATATGACGTCAAGCTTAGTTAGTTTTCTTCTCCTTAGAATACTGATTCAACATGATGTAATTGTACTGTTCTGTATCATGATCTGGAAAAGTTTTTCCATGCATGGCTCCGTTATTCTCCATATATTTTCTTAGACTAAACATGATCGCTGATTTGAACTAAATTGTTTCTTTCCAATCAAACTTGTAAAGATTATGATTCAGCTCTAAAAATATCCATTCCCTATGACTATGACGTCCTGTTGAGTTCTGCGTTATCTACTTGTTTTTGGCATCACTTATTTGCTAGTAGACAGAATCGTAACAGAGACCGACATTTCCTCACTGATTCCTCAAGTTATTCTAGGACTTCACCTGGAAGAATGGTTGGTCTATGATCCTATTTCTTGTTGATGTAGGTACCATCATAGTAGAGTAGAACATAGCCTGCATCGAACTAGATAAAACAATACTAAGGACATATTAATTAGACTAAATTTACTGGCCCATTATTAATAATAAATAACTGATGAAGCTGATTCATACTTCAGATAACACATGCATCCAGGGACCTACATAATTTCTCGGTGATCTGCCTGAACACACAGTGTTCAAGCAAGGTAGCTGGCAAGTATGCATATCTAATCAAACATCGAGCACGCTTATAATCCTAAATAGTTTTTTTTGTCTATACCCATAGCCCTTTGTTTTTGTAAAAGAAGAATCAGCAGCTGATGAACTGAATGCATACTCACATGCATGCATACAGAGAAGAATGATGGCTCATCCTTCGGAGCACAGAGGGAGAATGATTAGTTAAGTAAGTGTTACAGTATTTACATCTACGCTTCCTTTATTTCAATGTAATTTTGGTGTCCTTCAAGGATCTACTTAGTATGGCCACTATCTGCTAAAACTGTAATTTGAAAGTACACTAGAAACATGCAAGGTACAACTGCAAGTATATATAAACATCTTCTTAGCGTCTGTACATGGTGAAGTGCTGAAAAAAATGCTGTGAAGACAGTCCTAGTGTAAGTTATGCCGATTCTTCACTCTCTGTTCTACACTTCTAGTCTTCTACACGAAATAAACGTGCAAATGACGTGACTTCGGTACTGGTATGGATGAGATGATTCAGCATTTTTTTTCGTTCGGTAATGCACATGTACATTTTAAATACACGTTAGTCTCTCATTATGTAAGCACAGAAATTTAAGAATTTCAAGTTAGCTAAATTTGTCGGCATACTATTTCATTTCAGATAAAATGCGTTATCAAAAATTCGTTGTAGTTCACATGAAAGTACAAATATATAAATAAAAGCCATGATATATAAATGAGTAATTGGTGCTTGTGCATATATATTGGCACACTTGAACAAATGGTTGTCAAGTTTGTTGAAAGACCAGCAGCTTACAATCACATAACCGAACCGTGTTACATTTTACAAATCATACTCATGGAGTTTTTATGTTCTCCATGATCTTATTTCATATAGCAACACAGTGATCAAGTATATTTAGTACAATGCCCTAAAGCACATAAGCGGCACAACACTATGCACATCGTATTACAGTCTTATTTACATGGCATTATGTAACTCAAATTACTTATCTGTCCAATCACTGATATGGTACGATCATCATCATCATCATCATTATAGCTCCTTAATTACGATAATACTTATAGATGAGATACTATAATTGATTAATGGTATGGTCACTTCCATGGATCAACTTGACTGCTTGATGTGGACGTAGATGCATAATCGTTTGCCACCTCTTGCTTCTCGTTGAGTTGCAGAATGTCCCCTTCATCAGTATAATCTACACCCTTCGTTGCATCGTTACTAAGTTGAGATGCAACAAACTTGTCCAGAACTCTCCAATCAGTAGCGGCTTGGTCGACTGAATGGTCAATAAGTTGAACATGGTGGTGTGCATGGTGCACATTAATTTGGTGATCTGGTGACACCAAAAGAGAATGGAAGGAAGGGCTCTCTAGCTCATGAGGAATGGTGCTGAGAACATGATGGTTTGGCATTTGGTATTGTAGCCTCAATTCCCTCTTGTACGTGCTGTTCAGCATTTGGAGGTGTTGTTCTTGCAGTGCCATGCTGTGGTGAGGGGGCATTCGGCTCATCGGAGAGTTGAGGTCATGCATGAAGGGCCCATCGTCATCGACATACCAGCAGGGTGCATCATGGTCTACATCTATTCTTGTTGTTGGTAATCTCTTTTTGAACACCCTGCATACTACCCACCCTTCTTCCTGAAATATATATGGTTTGGAAAATGAAGTTATATTTGGGGAATACTATAGGACTACTTAAGGATTTATAACATGCCACTGATCTCGGATAATATATATCATGAATATTTGTTACTCAATTCTTACATGTAATTAAAAAGTAGAAGATTAAAGTAAATTATATCGAAACTAGAACAATTGTCGCCTGCCATATAAATGCATGAAAACCATGCTGAAGACATACACAGAAAATCCTTGTTAACATGCTGCCGGGTAAATTAATTATAAGCTGGCTGCAATGCCACATGCATGCATAACTGGATACGGTCGATAAATATGCATTGCCAATCTGAATTTTCAAGCTGTTACGACGATTATCATTAACTGTTGAATGAAAACTTTGGTATTTGAACACCAGGTACACTGCAGATATATATATATATGTATACTATTTGAGTCAAGATGGACGTCAGAGATGTACTGGACTTGCCTGTGGAGGGCCATTCTCGTTGGTCTCAAGGCGGTACTCGTGCATGATCCAATCGGACTTCTGGCCATTGGGAGCTCTGCCCTTGTAATACACCAGGGTCTTCCTCATGCCAACCAAGCTGTGCTTCGCATAGATGGGCTTGTCCCTCCCCGTCGCCTTCCAGAAACCAGCCGCGGTTGCTCGGTTCGTCCGTGTCCCGGTTGGGTATTTCTTGTCCTTGTGGCTGAAGAAGTACCATTCGTTCTGCTCCTCCTCCGGCCCTATCCTACATTTCTCTGTATTTATGCAAATGAATGAATTAATGTATAAGACCTAGCTAGCATCAATTTCTCATTGCTTGGACGTACTGCATGCAGTGTGTGTAATGTATATGCACGTGTGTGTACGAAGGTACGTACCTTGGAGATCCCATGGCTCTATCTTGTAGAGATCAACATCTTTTATGACGTTTAGGTCAATCCTTCTTGAGGCCACCTTCTTCCGGAGGTAATAATCCACCAGCTCCTCATCAGTTGGGTGGAACCGAAAACCTGGAGGAACCTGCTGCTGTTGTGTACTGCTACTCATGTCGCGATCGATGTACGGTTAAGCCTGAATTAATTAAAGACGGTGGACGCAAGCTAATTAATTAATCGTTCCATATATGTGTAATCAAGCATGCAATATATAAGAAACGTAAGTTTGACATGCAAGCCTATGTATATATATACATATATAGCTCCACATCGACTAATCAGCGTGGTAATTAGAATGGATCCATCGATCAATGGAGAGAGTAATTAAGTTTCTGGTGTGGGGTGGAGGCATGCATGTGATAATGGAGATAAAAAGTAGTAGTAATACTGGAAGCAACAAGCATGATCATTCGCGGTGACATGCATGCTGAGCAGCACCACTCATTGCCCCTTGTGGAATGTTCCCTTCTATCGAAAGGTCAGATCTCATCATGTATGTCGTCCCATATGCAACTCTAGCTAGTGTACTTGTATATATATGTGTGTATAATTGTGTATTTGCACTTGTATTAATCGGTAGAAGTTCTGTAATCACTTTGTATTAATTCGGGTCCCAGTCAAGTACTCATGCATCCATGATCGTATGTGCTAGCAGGCTGGTGCATGCCTGGATATGGATCCAACATCTAATTAAGCATCGGTTTTCCTTTTGGCGATCGATCTATTTATAGGAGACATTTAATTAGCATCTGTGGTCCATGGATGCGTGTATACATGTACTCCGATTGTATGTACGAGTAAGCACGGTCATGTGCAAGGTGACAGAAACATATGCTTAATTTACAAACGTTCAGGCTATTAAATAACAGAGACGTACATACATCTCAACATGTACTTACAAGAGAGTGGTACGTATGTTGATCCTTTTTCACAAGAACTATATATATACACACACAAACACATACGTTTTTATTCACAAGAGGAATCTTAAGCATCGATTATTTAGTGCAAACACCAGTAACACACACTACATGTGGAGCTGAAAATAATAATACTAGCAAGCTAGCTTGTAATTAGCTAAACATGCAAGTATTTTCAAAAATAAATGAATAAATGAAGACCAATTTTTCTGATAGTGGCAGATAAATCTCTCCGGCCTCTACATCGTACAACGCACACGCCACAAAATTTGTTACAAAATTCTGGGCGTTAAAATTTTGAAAGAAAAAGAGTGACAAACGACATGAAATCGGAAACAAATAAATCAAACATCACATAGCATGTTGCTAGATCGTCATCTATGGTGCGAGAAAGATCATATATGTCCGCTAGATTTGAAGTTGGATTTCCTCAGCACAACAAAAAATCGAAGTTGAAAAAGGATGAACATATAGATCAATTTGGATCAAGGGAAGTCCATACTAAAGATGCAATTAATTAAATTTATGTAATTATTGTATAGGTATGTATCAATTAAAGGAATGCTAGCTATATATCTTTCTTTCTGTGATCAAAGACACCTTGTTAAATTTGCATATTGATCAAACGGAACATGTGTTATATCATATCATATCATACATAGAGTTCTATCTAAGGTTCCACAGGAAGACATGCATGTTTGTAGGGATCTAGGTTTTATATGCCTGACTGCAAGCCGGCCGGCCGGCCGGAGATCCGACCGATGGCACACCCATGGAGAGAGGGAGGGATGCATATATATATACCTTTGTTTGATCAGTTGTATTCGGATCCAAATCAGTGAGATGTGATGAAACCTTATAGAAATCTAGAGATCTAACTAGCTATCAGCTATAGTAGCTAGCTAGGAGACAGGGATGAACTTTTGTCTCTAGGTTCTTCTCTCTCACTCTCTCCCTGCCTTTCTCCCTGCTAACTCATTATCTTGCTCAGATCCCAAGAAGAATTAATGTCGCAGAAGCACGTACGACAACAACAATAACAACATCAGCAAAAGTTTAAAGATCTCAGAGAATAACAACACGAATATCTCAAAGTAGCTTACGAAAAAACATAAGGCTCACGTCATATAGAGTAGCATCGATCAGATATCTACCTGCTGCCTACATGCGTTCATCGATCTGCATGCATGAGCCATGCATGCATGCGCTTGAAGTTCTTGACTGATTGATTACTTCTTCCTCTTCCCCTTCCTCCCGCTGAGCACAGGGAGGAGAGAGAGGGTTGCAGCAGAGAGAACGGGAACGTGGTTGGCGAATTAATGAATGAGCAGCAGAACGGGATTGATGGATGGATGAAATGAAGGAAAAGAGAGCGCAAAGCAAGTGGATTACTAAAGAAATGGAGCCGCTATGAATAGACAGGCTGGGGGAGAAAGCAAGCTAGCTAAAGGTAAAACCGAAGAGAAACAAGAGGATTGATATCCAAGGAAAATTAAAGATCAGATGAATTGGAGGACAGATCGAGGAAGAGAAAACTTTGCATGTGGTGCTATAGCTAGGGTGAAAGATGGAGATGGAGAAAGGCAAGGAAGAGATCGATATGGTGGTGAGGTTTAGGGGTTGAAGAAGAAGACGTAAGAGAAGAGCGATGTCCTTTGGATGTGGGCCGGACACGCAAAAAGGGACCCGACCAGCACTCACCAAACAAATCCCGCCACCACTGCCCTCAGCTCGACCCATCATTCCTTTCTTTTTCATCCCGCCCCTTTCTTTCTCGATCATCCCTTCTTCTTCTTCTAGTTCTAGGGTTTTGTGAAGTGGCTCGGTCGATCAATCTGTACAAGTTTGAAGCTCAAGCTAAGGTACTAGTATGAAAGAATTGGAGCAAGGAACGTACGTATCTGCAGGTAGAATTAGCTACCTCGATCGGATATATATGTAAGAAATAAAAAGCTAGTCCTTGCAACATATATACCGACATATATGCATGATGAGTATCTCAAGTCTGAACGCCGAAAGAGATGGTTTTACTGTGAGTAATTAGTTGCTCCCTTTATCTGATCTTTTGTTTGACTATGTCTATATGCAATGACAGCTCTTGCTTCTTTGGTAATTTAAGGACAAAAATCTTCTAACTGTTGCGAGGTAGATGGAAAGGAAGATATGGCCTGGAGTGAGCAATCTCATGCGTGATAAGTGTTCATATCCGTCGTCATTACATCGTCCGAATTCGTCCCTTGGTCGTCATCATCGTACGTAGGGTGTATATACAGTGCATCATCTGTGGGTCAGCTTAATTAGGGATGTTGATAATTATGTACTTGTCCTTGTGGCATTGATCATTACTGCTCAAGGCTCACGATCTATCCCGCCGGTGCACTACAGCATTAGTAGTACATGCATGTAATAGAGAGATTGGTGAAGAAGACCACAAATGGCTAGAGCGCCATGTATATAGATCCACCACAAGGATCCACTGATCCCTGGTTGGTATCTTGAGTGGTTGAGACTGAACAAGCCCCCAACTTTCGTTCTTAATTAATGAGAACATTCTTGGCAAATGTTTTTGTGGTTGTTTGTCTTCCATAAATCCAAGAGTTTTACCTTTGGCTATGAAATATAAATGCACTCCATTCTCAAAGTTAAACATTACTCTGACCTAGAAGGCCAACATCAGAATACTATATTGTTATCCCATGCTAATGTATCCATGGCCATGGCTTTTTTAGGAAAGCAAGGCTTGCTTTTAACATTCTAATTCTTCAAAGTAATAGCGTCGAAGGCACGACCATGAAAATTTAAGGCTAAGAATGCATCGTCAGAAGAATGTTTAGGTAAGTTGGTCCTCAATGTGAGGTGGATAGGGCGACCTAGCCTAAGTTCCAACTATAAGCTTCTTAATTAACTGCAATAACTTAAACACTATACATTATTAGAGCTAGAACTACATCAGTTGTCGGCACCAGACTTGCGCTCTGATGGATCCTCGCTAAGGTTTTATATTATATTTATTCCAATTAACCAGCTGGCATTAATGCACCCAAATATCGTTATTTACTACCACCACATTCCTATGTCAGGATTAATTAGGTAACACCTTCAATAAATTTATAATAGTCCAAGTTACTCCCTCCGTGTTAAAATAGATATCCTTTAGAGTTGGACACAAGAATTAAGAGTGTCAACAAAATGTCAATGTACCCTCCAATTATTTTCATGTCTATCTCTTTTTCCTCCTAAGGCAATAAATATTCTCACGAGATCAGATTTTCTACCCCCAGGGGCAACCCCCAGATCCAGCGCGAGTTGGTGCTTTGAGATTCGCATATATGTGGATTCTACACTGTGCAGCACTGTACACTCCACAATGAAGTAATCCATATATAACTTGTACTAATCCACTTCCATACATGCTAGGCATTGGAAAATGAACTAATCATTATCTATCTTGTACTAATTCATTTCTATGCATGGTTGGCGCTATATATTTGCTTGATGAGGGTGTTACAGTGATGAGAAGGGGGTGACAATGCCCCCAGAGGGTAGAGACATATTTCGCATATTCTCACCACATGAGTAATTAGCTCTTTTCTTGATGACATTCATGAAAGGCGAAATAGGGACAAAATTACTAAAACTGCATTCGATCAGAATGTAGAAGTACATTTATTTTAAAAAAGTTTGAGAGGCTAAAAGGACATCTATTTTGAAAGGGAGGGAGTAATGAATAAGTCTTTTTAGTTTTATCCTGGTTAATTATGTCTGGTATTCAGAACCAAAACAAGTTTGTATTTTAGGAGTTTCAAGAATTTGAAATTTTCCAAAATACTCACTCCATTTTAAAATACATATCCTTTTAGAGTCGGGCACAAGAATTAAATGTGAGTCAAATGTCAATATTATCCTTCAATCATTTTCATGTCAATATTTTTTTACAAGGCAATAGATATTCTCACCATTTTGGAATATGCAAAATTTATTTTCAAAGTAAAAAATTCTCTCTTTAGGCAACGGTATAACTAGCACTACTCCCAATGAGTAATTAGTTCTTTTCTTGATGACATTGATGAAGGAAAAAATAAGGAGAAAGTGCAGTCTAAAGAAAAATTGGAGAGGCTAAAAGGACATCTATTTTTTTTTAAGGAGTATAACAATTGTGCATTGGAAATTACAGCATAGTGCACATATTTTGTTAAAGATTTATAATGAAATTGGGGTTTAAAAACCCACAGTGAGTCACTTCTAAATTTACCGAGTAATAGTTGTTGTTACCACTGGTTTTTCTGACCCTGCTTAGGCTACATGTATGTATACTCTCTCCAGCTCATAAAAACATGATATTTTGGACATAGTTTCAATCAAACTTTTAAAACTTTGACTAATGATACCGTTTTAGATATTTAGATTGTGTACTTGAAAATCATATGTATAGATTTGTCTCGAAAAATATTTTTATAATATTTTAATGTTATTAGGTTTTATACATATATTACAATAAAAATTAGTGACAAAGTTATATTTTAGAGACTATGTTAATGTTTAAAACATCATGTTTTTGTGAACTGGGAGTATATGAATACGTTGTAGCTCTCAAAAGAGTAGCTTTTCATGGAAAGCTAATTTACAAGCTTGTTATGAAAAATGATAGTGATAAACCATAGAAATGAGTTGAAATGACAAGTGTGCCAGCTGGGGGACTGGAGAAGTGTGTGGGAGAATACATTCTTGGCTAGTGCTAAAAAGGTGTGATAGTGGGGTTTTCCCGGCCAGCTCCATCCATTCATTCCCCCAACACACACCCATCTCAGGCGTGACCTTCAGCCGATGATTAGCCTCGCATCACACCACATTTGTTTTCTCCCTTTTTATCGCCCCTTTTCCTTTTATCTATGCACGCTCTGCGAGTGTTGCAGTCTCATGCCTTGCCTTGTCTTCCTGATCCTGTTTTGCTTTAATTTGCTGGTGAATTTCTATGGAAATAATTAGATATGTAAGATGATTTCGTCTTGGTAGAAAACTTGTACACCCACCGGGCCCACCTGCAACTAACACACTTGATTATCTAGCTTGTCCTCAAGATTATGTCAACTAGAGTAGATCTCGAACTCGAGTATCAAAAGATTATTTTGGCCTGCAGCTAGGTTGCCTAATCCCATCGTCAAAATACTTTTATCGTCAAGCATTCCGGGTAAACTGGAGCAAAGTTGTTGCCAATCATCAATAAACCGCGTGATGATTCTACGGTTGCACTTGCACCACCTTGCTGACAGCGTGAGAGCTCAGAAATCTCAAGGCCAATCTCCCATTCTTAGATATGCTATGCTGTACTACCTACCTGTGATACCTACTACTAGTAATTTGTTTTACAGATCTTTACCCATTCCAGTAAAAGCTTGCACTTAAAGATAAAGATGACGTCTTCAGGGGGTTATTTTATCCAGCACAGAATATAAAAGTGAAATATTCAAAGTCGCCTCAATGCCAAACTCGCCATCACCGTCTTTCTGTTGTTTGTTGTTCAAATGGCGTGCATACACTAATACAGAAAACGATATCCGAGGCGGTCAAAATAGGACATCCGAGGCGGTTATAGCACCCGCCTCGATGGAGTGGTTGCGAATATGGGGGCATACATCGGAGGCGGTTACGCAAACGCCTCGGATAAGAGCTCATCCGAGGCGGTTAAAACTCATTAATCGCCTCGGATAAGGTCATATCGGAGGCGGTTACGTTTTCATAAGCGCATCGGATAATGTATTATTAGAGGCGATCAGAATAATACAACCGCCTCCGATATAGACATATCCGAGGCGGTTAGGTAAAGGTAACCGCCTCCTATATTCTCTTATCGAGGCGTTTAGGTAAAGATAATCGCCTCCTATATTCTCTTATCCGAGGCGTTTTGGTAAAGGTAAGCGCCTCCTATATTCTCTTATCCGAGGCGTTTAGTTAAAGATAACCGCCTCCGATATGTTGTTCACCAGGCATTATTTTTCCTGATTTACTAGCATTCCTGAAAAAACAAATAGATATATATATACAAAATCACAGCAGGCACAACCAGCACAGCACACTTCAAACATTCATTCATTCTCGGATCGACCACAAAACATTACATGTAAACATTCACATACATACGCATACGAATTAATAAATATTACAAAAGTTGTTCACTTGAGTCATATCCTCAATTTACAGCCAGGATATTGATCAAAATAAACAAAACTAGACCTCTCTTCAATTGTTCACACGAATAGAACCACGCGCCGAAGCCTCCATACACCATTTCTGTTGATAAAGAAGCATCATATGTAATAAAGTGACGTTAGCAGTGAGACAAAAAATGAACAACACGACGTTTAAGAACATCAAGTGCATTTATCATTCGAAACCACCTGTTGGACAGATAATTACAAAGTTTGATTGTAGAAGTTAATGAAGTAACTAATGATCTAAGTAGAAACCTACGTAATCATCTAACTAATCTCAATCCTAAGTTCCTAGCTTGTCGCCGGGGAACCGAAGCGTCCTTCGGGCACTAATGACTTCGTTGTTCAGGAAGCCGGCGATGTGCGACCGGACCTGGGCTGAGGTCCATATCTTCCAACATCTTGATTTGCATGGTTTTCGTCGCTTCCTGAAAACATGAGTCTTACGCTCAGGGCGAATAGAACGACTAAACACTCGACATTAGCAGTGGCGCTGGTTTCTTACCGGTAGAACCGCGTACTTTGGGTTGCTGGAAAGGGCTAGCATGTGGAAACACACGTAATACCCACAGAGGTCGGTCCCTTCAGGTTGTTGCCGGCACTACAAAAGGGATATCGATTAGGTATAGAGGGCAGAATTATGATGGCATTAGTTCTAGGAGTCAAGGACATTACGGAATACCTTAAACTTGCAATCATGGCTTAACTTGACGGCCACTCCGCCCTTGACCTTGTGCCTCCCCCCGTGTTTGATGTATGTGTCAAACGCTCTGGGTGATTAAAAACAATTAGCATCGAACTATCTCTTCCTTTGTGAAGAAGAAAGAATAGGCATGGACTAAGTCGAACGTTTTGATACTTACTCGTCGAGTACAGTCATGATGTCCACGTACGCTTCCTTGCGCGAGTCCATGCTGCGCCTCATGGAATCAAGGTAATATACCTTACTCCATTTCGGCACGATCACGACGAGGATCCAATGGCCGCTGCTTGTACGATACGAAGTTATTACATGTTTAGCCGTCGAACCATAAGAATTTGCGTAGGATGTGGCTTACCCGATGTTATAGGCAACTGGATCTGATCTCGTGCGGAGTACTCATGGAGTAAATGCACGACATAATCCCGCACCATGTCCTTATTTTGCGCGAGACAATATGCAGAGATCAAATGTGGGTCGCCGAACCCCACGGAGTTGTGCATCCTTCTTCTTACGCTCAGCTCAATCATGTACCTGAGTACAGGAGAATAAGGAGTTACATTGCAGGCATTTAGGAGTGACAAAACAAAACGGTGATGTGCTGTAAGGACTTACAGCGAGAAGCATCTCATGAGACTGGCGTCCAGCTCACGGAAGTGCATCATGTTGAAGATGTCCGAGAAATCCACGGGAAACATATATCCGTGGCGGTGCTTGAAGTGCTCCTCCTTGAAGAATACCACGAGGCCGAGTCTTCTATCTGGGAACGGCCTGCGCGACATCTCGAGGTAATGATTATGGAGCTGCCGGCCCGCTACGCCCAAGTTCACGTCATCGTCCACCATAGGTTCTCCAGGCACGTACTGGCGAGCCAGCTCCGCTAGAGGATATTCAACATCAGAAGCATGTTTTGAAGCAGACTTCTTGGATTCGTAGACTTTCAGCTTGGACGTCGCCCCGTGACTCTTCGTTCGACTCCGGCGTGCCTGTGAGGTCTGCGTTGCTGGTAGTGCCGGGAGCTGAGGGGGGAGCGAATGATGAGTACTAGCCTCCACATCTTGCACTGTCGGGACTGGCTGAGGAAGGACGAGCTCCCTCGAAACCTTGGGCGGAGATGGAGCAAGCACCGGTGAAAACCTCAGCATCCCTTGATCCGCCGGAGATGGAGGAACGGAAGGTGCGCTCGGTGCTGATTCGAGGACTACGTCCTTCTTCGGCCACTGGACGAACGACCCGACCGCGTCGCTTAATGTCTGCAGCTCATCAGATTCTCCCGCAGCCGGCAAAGGGACAGCAAGCGAAAGTCGGGTTGATTGACTCAACCTGCACTCGCGCGAAGCCTGCCGCCAAGGGGACACCGTGTAGCACCGTTCCAGGAGGAGATGGCCAGACCTGACCGTACGCGGCGTCCATCGAGAAGTTCGTCGTAGCGAACTGTATCTGCAGCTTGCACCTCGTCGGACCCCCAATCTGGTCGATAGGAGAACAATCATCCGCACCAGATGCACAGCTACTGCGGCGGGCACCCGGGCTAATTGCGACCGGCGCCCTGTCTTGCAGGTACTGTGCTGATAGCCTCTCCTCCATTGCCCTCATTCTCTCCTCGAACTGCGCCTCAAGCGACGATTGAATCTCTGCTTTCATCTGCTCGGCTCTAGCTCTCTTCCGCTGCCGACGTGCCTCCTGCGTGTCCCCGGTGAAGGATTTGCTCCACGTTGCCAGGTTTCCGAGACCCCTGGTGCGTCCATAGGGCTCCCTGGTGCCGATGGCCTCGGAGAGTATGTCTTTCTCCCGACTTGGCACAAACGAGCCTTGAGATGCCTGCTCGTTCAGCCCCACCATTCTCTGATATACCTGCTCGTCTTCAGGGTTTCTCCATACGCGTTGCCCACCTTGATCCACCTTGGTCCTCGCTCTGCACCAGTCCCGGACTCGGTTGTCGCCGAAACCCGAGAACGCCGGCTGCTGACCGTGCTTCTCCGCTTCCTCGTCCTCCTTTGCCCACTTCTTCTTCGCACCGACGTACCCTAAGGTGCCGAGGAAATGCGGGTGCTTGTTTCTGCTGGCTAGCTCTTTCCCCTTCTGGCTTTCTGTCCGGAATTCTTCGGACGACTTCAAGGCGCAGAACTCCGCCCAATCTTCTTCGGAGACATCAGGGTATGCCTGGCAAGGCGACTTCTCTTGATTGAGATAGTCCCTCACCAGTCTGTGCTTGAAGTTCCTCCAGCACTTCCCAGCCGTCAATATTGTCGCTCGGAAGAACTCGGCCTCGACCTCTTCCGGGTACATGAAGGAGCCCTTCACTTCGTCAAAGAGGGACCTCCGCTCCTCCCGTGTCAGCTCACCCCAATCCGCGAGGGTGATCCTAACCCTAGAACGGGCGACCACCCCGCATAACGTCCGCCACTTCTTCCGGGTTTCTTCTGGCTCAGGCACTCCGGTCACCGGATCCAGCTCTGAACTACCCATCTGCCCTTCGGCCTCCCCGATGGCTTCCTTGGTTTGCGAGATCCCTTTCCTGACGATGTCGAAGGTCTTGGCGACCCCGACGGCGATATCGTAGGGGAGGGCGGCGGAGAGCTCATCTCGATCGTATTAAGTAGTTACTAAACAAGTTTTAGTATCAAGTTAGACTAAGTAAACAAGTTTTAGTGGTACATGTTCGAAAGAAATACATTAGGATAAGAAGATCAATCTCAGCTTGCGCACTTCTATTAGGGGCAGCAATTCAATCGCATCTTTAGTTGAGAGAAAGCAAAAGGGGGTAATAAGAGAGGAGTAAGTTAGTATCTATTCTTATTAGATTTTTAAACTATAGCTCAAGTGAATAACTGTCCTGTAGTTTAACAAAACTGATTTGAAGATGAAGAAATAACTTAATGACCAGATATATCATTAGCATCAGGGTAGGAATAAGAACCATAAGCATACTAGGCACCATTGCATTGAAATGCAGAAAAGCAATACATGAGCAATGTTAGATCAAAAGAAGGTAGCCATAGTTTTAGCAAGCACTCCAACATCTTAGACAAGTATAGTTAATCATATTCTTACCAAAAGAAATTAGGGTTTTGATAACAAGAACAACTGATATATGCGAGCACCACAGTCAAATTAACAAATCATGTTCTCTTATAAGCGAACTACTCAACAGCCAATTCAATCACTAACCCCATGTGCAGAATTGTTAAAAAAGGCTAAAAGATTATGGAAAAGGACAACAAACTGAAGCTCGTGCGCAAGCACTAAATTACCAAGCTGTGACATGTGGGCAGAAATGCAGATTCAGAAAACTAACCCCATGCCTTCCTTTCACAATATTATAAAATTCACATAACGTAACCAAACATCCCCAATTCACAGGATACAATTACACAAATAGAAGGCAAAAATGATAGCCACGAATCCCACACGCAAAGGAGCAACACCGTGCTCTTCCCTTCCAATCTCTGCTCTCTCATTCACCGCAATCGTACAAGAATTTGCAATCCATCACAGAAGCATGCAACACGAACATGCCAAAGCCCTAGTGAACCACAGAAACTTGGATTCCGCGAAAGCTAACACGAGATGGGCCAAAATTTCGCTACCATTGCCGCGGAATTCAGATCAAACACCACCACAAGCACAACCGAAACGTCTGCTAGACCTAGGGATTCCACAAGTTCACAAATGAGGAGGAGGCCGTACTTACTCCGTGTGCTTGCGGTTCGAGGAGGAGGCGGCCGGTCGTTGGGGAGGAGGAGGCGGCCGGCGGTGGTCCTCGGTCGAGGAGGAGGCGGCGGTCCTCGGGGAGGAGGCCACCGGTCGGGGGCGCTCGGTGAGGGGCGCCGGTCCTCGGGGAGGCCGGCGATGGGGAAGGAGGCGGCGGCCGGCGGCGAGGACTTGTGCTCTGGGAGGCGGCGCTGAAGGTGGGGGGCGGCGGCGCTGGTCGGGGCGGCGGGAAGGGCAAGAGAAGAGAAGGCAGTTCTGCGCGCGGGGATGGCAGTTCGATTTATATAAGGGAGATAAAGGAGGCGGTTAAATCGATCTAATCGCCTCGGATTAGCATAAAGGAGGCGGTTAAAATGATCTAACCGCCTCCAATATGGGAGATATCGGAGGCGGTTGGATAGATCTAATCGCCTCGGATAAAAATAAAGGAGGCGGTTGCAGTTTTATGACCGCCTCCAATTAGACCTAATCGAAGGCGTTTTACCCGGTCTAACCGCCTCCGATTAGGAATAAAGGAGGCGGTTAGACTTGTCCAACCGCCTCCTTTATATTTTTTCCAGCAGGTGCACATTCTCCGTTCTCCGTTCTCCCGTTGAACTGTGACTTCCACCTCCGGTAACGGTGCCTTATAGGCAGGAACCGCCGGTGACCCATGTACACGACTTTCTCGTAATTCTTGAGACTTAGGCTAACGGTATTCTCCATGCATACGACACAGCCTTTGTGTCCTTTCACCGTCTGACCGGAGGTGTTGCCGAGAGCGGGAAAGTCTTGGATTGTGCAGAACAGCATGGCCTGCAGAGTGAAGTATTCTCTTTTGTCCGCATCCCATACCTGCACTCCTGTGTTCCACAGTGTTTGTAGCTCATCCATCAACAGTTGGAGATACACGTCGATGTCGTTACCAGGTTGCTTAGGCCCTTCGATAAGTGTGGACATCATAATGTACTTCTGTTTCATACAAAGCCAGGGAGGTAGGTTGTACATACTGAGAAGTACGGGCCAGGTGCTATGTCGGCTGCTCATGTTGCCAAATGGATTCATTCCGTCCGTACTGAGCGCGAACCTTACGTTCCTAGTTTCCGCACCGAATTGGGGATACTTCCTATTGATGTTCCTCCACTAGATTGCATCGGCAGGGTGTCTCAGCTTTCCATCGGTTGTCTTCCACTCGTCCGCATGCCAGCGAAAAAGTTTTGCTTCCTTCGGGTTTGCAAACAAACGCTTGAGGCGTGGGATTACAGGCAGGTACCAAGCAACCTTCGCGGGAGTCCCCTTCGTCACCTCGACGAATTCCTCAGCTCCTTCTACTCCAATTTTACCCTTGTACCGAGAAGCCTTGTACACAGGGCACGAATGTAGCTTCGCAAACTCTTTCCGGTATAGCATACAGTCGTTCCGACATGCATGTATCTTTTCAACTTCTAGTCCTAAGGGACAAAGCAACTTCTTCGCTCTGTACGTGTTGATGGGTAACTCATTCCCCTCCGGAAGCATGTCACTTAGAAGGCCCAACAACTCGTTGAAGCTCTTGTCGGACCAGCTGTTGCTCGCCTTCAGCTTCAATAGTTCAAGCACGGCATACAACAAAGTGAACTTAGCCTTGCATCCTGCGAAAAGCGGTTTCCCTGATGCCCCCATCAAGCCTACGAATTGCTGGTACTCTCTGTCGGTTTCGTGCCCTTCGAAATCACGCAACATCTGTTCCAGCTCAGGCATCGACTCCGGATCATCGGACATCTCATGTTGTGAATCACAAGGGATATCAATTGGGATATCGGTTGCTATATCATCGGCGAAAATATCATCATCCGATACTACGGCTTGATCTTCGCCGTGCTTGGTCCAAGTTGAATACCCTTCCGTAAAACCTCTCTTGAAGATGTGGTACTGAATATGATGGAGCTCAAAAATCCTTACGTTACCACAGTCTAGGCATAGACAGTACGTGTCACCTCTACCCTGTCTCAACATGTCCGCCTCGGCAGCTTCCATAAATGATCTCACTCCATCTCTATACGCCTCTGTGTTGCGAGCTCCGTACATCCATGATCGATCCATCTAAGCCGTGCATATGGAAATTTGAAATTTTAATTAAATTTATTAAGTGCACCGACTTCGTGAGATGAGTTTAACACATTAATTACTGACATAATCGAATTGTACAAATAATTACTAACATAACTAACTACTATAACTAAATAGCCATACTAATTGCTAATATAACTAACATATACGCGTCGACTCTCTTCATTTACTAACGTATAACTAACATATTACCACTTTTTCTTCCGTATAAAAATTAAATACGCCACAAAAAATTTCCATCATTTCTTTTCCTTTAAACCCACAAATTATAGAATTGTTTCATAATTTGCATACCTTACCAACAAATTTAAATGCATTCAAACATACAAATAACTCAAACATCTCAATCGATCAAATTATTATCATATAATTGAATCTTCTCAACTAATGTTCAAGAAAAGAGCACAATCAACAAAAATTATTGGATGAAATGACTCAAAAACTAAACACCAACCTTTCTTAATCAACAAGAAAGTTCTTCTCCAACTTCTCTACCAAATGTAGCTTCTCCACTGAAGAATCCACAGCAAATCGCTCAAAAAATCGCCAGCACTTCGCCACATTTAAGACATGGTCGTATGTCTGCTCCCGCAGTGCAATAAATACTGTGAATCATATTGGAGGCGGTTAAATCCAAACAACCGCCTCGTATATCAACTAAATCGAGGAGATTATATATCGGCAACCGCCTCGGATATGTACTCGCTTATCCGAGGCGGTTGCCAATATATAACCGCCTCCTATAACGTCGATATACGAGGCGGTCATAAATAGTCAACCGCCTCGGATAATATTGGAGGCGGTTGCTTATTTATAACCGCCTCCGATGTGGTCGTTATCCGTGGCGGTTGCTCCCGGAATCGTTATCTGAGGCGGTTTATTCGTGCTAACCGCTTCCGATATAGGTTATTAGTGGCAATTTTTCTAAACCGCCTCGGATATGGCGCCACGGATAGACCATTCTGTAGTAGTGTACCATCAGTGTTTGATCTGCGGTAACTGTCCGTGGCGGTGCTTTAGTTATGAATTCCAATCTTTCGCTTGAAAAACCCCTGGCCACTGGCCAGCAACCAACAACATTTCAACTACTTTGTACAACTAGCTAGTTTTAAGGTAATCTGTCATGTCAGGACCTGGGAGGATACAATAATCTGGCATTTCCAGACTAAAAGGAAAGGTTTGCTCTATCTCAACACATCATCTACCGTTCTGTGTTACATTTTTCCAAGCAAGAAATGTTGTGCTATTTCCTAGAGTATTTCCTTTGGCTTAAAAGCATCATACTAATCTTTAAGCTGGAGCTGACACGTATTGTTGCCTTCGTCAGAGATGATAAGCAGTCAAAAAATTGTAGTTCAAATGAAATGTGGAAACATCGAATTGCTTTGGTTCTAGAAATTGCAACCAAGATTTATAAAACTAGTACTCCCTCCGTCCCTGAATGTAAAACGTATTTCGCTTGGTTAAGATAAAATTCTGACCAACAATTACTTTATAAGAACATGGTTTATGCGACATAAATTTTATGTCATTAGATTTGTATTTAAAAGTATTTACTTATGACCGTCACTTTGTATCATATAAACCGCATATTAATAGAGTGATTGTTGGTCAAAATCTTGTCTTAATTAAACAAAATACACTTTATATTCTAAGACTGAGGGAGTATCACACGCACTAGGTGAATTTGTGAATTGTCTAGAAAGTGGAAACTAACCAGTCTTGGCTGATTTGCGGCAGAGCTTTAGCAAGGTTGTTATTGGTCCCAATCCCATTATTCTTCCTTAGGTGTGCTGAGCCGGCTCCTGAAGGTATATTTGCTAATTTCTCCCTCTTGTTGACAGAAGAACCGGTAGAGGAACCTGATGTGGTTGACCTCGGCACTGTATATGAAGAGAGAGGATAGAACCAAATCTCCTCCACTAACCGGCAGCCAAGATGAAGACGACGAAGATATAGACTGGGACGACTGTCTGCATTTCCCAGCTGGTGAAAAGTAGATTGACATCTCGAAGCACATCCGAGATATCATTCACCTTGAGACCATGCTGGATGCCTTCTGCAGCACCACTTGCAAAGGCATGTACCTCGTCTATGGCACAAACCTCAATACGGGCAGCTGCAGCTGCAGCACAGAGAAGCCACAGGCCAAGGATGATAAATGACCAGGATCTTTTTTTTTACATTAAAAAAAAAGATGACTATGCAAACACCACATAGGAATTTTGTGACGTGCTGTGATAGTTTTAATGGAATCCTTTGGTGGAATCAGTTCCCTCGTAGGATTGTATTTGTATGGTTACAATAAAACTGAACATAGCAGTCAAGGAAAAATGTGTTGTGCAACGAAAGAGGGAAACAAGGCTAGCATCATTGAAATACAAATGTGTCAGTCTTGTTTCAGTTAGGCACTTTAGTTATGACTTCAAATTTTCACTTGAAAAACCCTGGACTTTGGCGAACAGCCAACAACATTTCAAGTACTTTGTGCAACTAGCTAGTTTTTAAGGTAATCTGGCATGTTAGGACTTAGGGAGTGGTTCGTATAGCTTTTAACATGGCTACTCCCAACTCTGTTGCTGATATGATGGGACCTTGGCGTGATTCTTTTGTAGCGCCCTGTAGAGATCAAGTTTTTTCTGGCGCCCTTGCTTTACCGTAATGATTTAATTTTTGAGAGAAAGTTTTTTTTATCATCCTAATCAGGTGGTGTTCCTTTGTGCTTCTCTTCTCCGCACATGGGCGCCCTTGCAGCAGGAGAATCAACGACTAGTGTTCCAAGTGGGGAGCGACCAGCTGAGACGAGTGGTGCTACACTTGTTTTCGTCTAGTGCTTGGAGGAAGCAGCTCAGGATTGCTGCTGGAGATACATTGTAGTTTCTGGTTTTCGATCGCGCTGTGCGATGTTTGTCTTTTGACGGTGTCGGTTTAAATTATACCTTTTTTGTTGGCTTTTTATTCCTTTAAATATTTGAAACTTGTGGATGTTTGTGGTGACTGTGTGCATTGTTATGCAGAAGCCGGAAGTAATATAATTTCTTCCTTTATCAAAAAGAAAAAGAAGGATACCATAATCTGGCATTTTGAGACTAAAAGGAAAGGCTTGCTTGCTCTACCTCCTTGATCTCGACACATCAAGAAACGTTGTGCTATTTCCCAGATTATTTCCTTTAGCTCAAAGGCGTCATACTAATCTTTAAGCTGGAGCTGACATTTATGGCTTCGTCAGAGATGATAAGCACTCAGAATTATAGTTCAAATGAAATGTGAAAGCATGGAAATACTTCGGTTCTACTAATTGCAACAAATGTTTATAAAAACTAGTATCTCACGCCCCAAGTGATGTAGCTATATATAGATGAATTGTCTGGAAAGTTGAAACTTACCATTCTGAGTTGTCTGTTTTGTGGCAGAACTTCAGGAAGGTTTTAAAGTGCTCATTAGACCCTAATAGTATGCTTACTTTTCAGGTGTGCTGAGCCGGCTCCTTAAGGTATCTTTGCAAATTCCTCCCTGTTATTGACAGAAGACTCAGTAGAGGAGCCTTATGTGGTTGACGTCAGCACTGTATATGAAGAAGATAGAACCAAATCTCCTTCAATAACCGGCACCCAAGATGAAGATGATGAAGATATAGACTGGGACGACCGCCTACATTTCCCAGCTGACGAGAAGGAGATTGACATCTCGAACCACATCCACGACATCATTCACCTAGAGATCACGCTAGATGCCTTCTGCAGCACCACTTGCAAAGGTCTGTGCCTTCTCCACGGCACAAAACTCAACACAAGCAGCTGCAGCTGTAGCACAGAAAATCCACAGGCCAAGGATGCTAAATGACCAGGATCTATGAAAGATTTGTTGAAACCAATGCAAAGAAGCCGATGATGCAAACACCGCATGGCAGTTTTGTAATATGTTGGTGATAGTTTTGACAGAATCCTGTGGTGGAATCAGTTTATTGTATTTGCATGGTTACGATAAAACTGAAAGTAGCTGTCAAGTTGTATAAGACGTTTTGTTCAAGAACCTTTCTTTTTGGAGTTGTAAAGTTGTATAATGAACCACTGTAATGTTTCTATTGTCTCACTCTGGTACACTTATCATTGACGAAATAAAGTTTCACTATTGATGAAATGGAGTTTCATTGGCTATAAGTCAAGATTCAGCATGCTACTCTAAGTAGTGGCTAGCCGGGTCGCTACAGATTCGGGGTTATGGTGCGTAGCTTTGGCCCCCTTCAAAGCGGCATAGACTTGTATATAAGCTGACTGCTTAGATAAGCTTTCAATAAGCTGCAGTGTGGAGAAGCCAGCTTATTTCTAACCACATCTTTAAAATAGCTTATGCAGATTGAGCTTATTGTCTGTGACGAAAAGAAAAATGTCTAAAATACCTCTATGTATATGTATGTTTGCTGTTTACTTGATAATATGATTCTTTTGGACTATGTTTTGCACTAGTGGCCGTGGAAATCAATTGCGAATATGTGAAAATCTTGGAGCATTGCCGCACTCATGTTGCTTTATCAAAACGAAAGCATTATTACTGGAGCATTATTGAATGACCACAAAAATTTGTGGTCACCCACTTTTGGGAGATCAAAATTGCACACACAAATTGTTGTGAGTTGAGCGAGAAGAGAGAGTGGCGGTCCAAAAGAAGTGAGAAATCAGAGTAGCGGAAGCAATGCAGCAAACAATCAAGAAGTAAACGTGCGCAGGGAGCAAACACATACACACACACACAATCCAAGACACAAGAGATTTTACGTGGAAATCCTGAAAGGGTGAAAACCACGGGCGCACGGCGACGCCAACTTCACTATGATGAATGAAGTCCTAACCTGTTAGGGATTTACAATGCTTGGCTTATCCCATAACGACTATAGGGGTAGGGTTTATATAGTAGCAGGTGGGTGAAGGGGTAACTGTCTTATTGCCTGTGACACAGCTAACTGAAACAGACAGCAGCTTAACATGCTAGCACCTGACTCAGGTGAGCAAACCCTAAACTATCTGTGTCAGCTTACCTGTGTCACTGGTGGACATCACCTATGACACAACTGGCTGACACAGCTGGCTGACCTAACACTGATAACACAGAACGTCTTCTGCAAAGGGGTGACAGGAATTTGGAACAAACTCCAACAAACTCCATCTTGTGACAAATTCCTTTCTTGTAGCGCCAGGGATAGCAAATTCAATCAGGACTATCTTTTAACACCGGCCAAGCTTGAGCAAAGCTCAAACTTAGCTGCAGAAACTGGCTTTGTCATCATATCAGCAGTATTATCATATGTGCTGATCTTGGTCATTTTGACATCACCCTTGGCAACAACATCTCTGATGAAATTAAATCTGACATCAATGTGCTTAGTTCTCTCATGGAACATGGAATCCTTTGTAGGGAAAATTGCACTTTGACTGTCACAGAAGATGGTGGTGCAGGATGAATCTCCACAAAGCTCAGAATATAATCCTCTCATCCATGTAGCCTCCTTGCATGCCTCAACAACAGCCATGTATTCGGCCTCAGTAGTAGACAATGCAATAGTAGACTGCAAAGTTGCTTTCCAACTCACAGCGCAACCACCAATGGTGAACACATAGCCAGTGAGTGATCCTCTCTTGTCCAGATCGCCAGCAGAGTCGGAATCAACATACCCAATGATTCAATCTCTAGATTTTTCAAAATGCAAACAAGCATTAGTTGTACGCCGAAGGTACCTGAATATCCATTGGACTGCTTTCCAATACTCCTTTCTAGGATTAGCCATGAATCTGCTCACAACGTTCAAAGCATGAGCTAAATCAGGGCGAGAGCAGATCATGGCATACATGAGAGAGCCAACAGCACTCGAATAAGGAACTCCAGACATGTATTCAACATCTGAAAGAGCATCTAGGCCCCAAGTTGGTTTTGATGGTTAATGGCAACTCAAACTGGAATCTAACGTTTACATGAAGTGTAAGCAGGTTTACAGGTTCCAGGAAGAAGGGTCATCGAGGGAATGATGACCATCAAAAAGGTACAAGGGGTGAGTTCCAGGACTAAGGAATGGCGGTGCTAGGCAGCTGTGCCACAGCTGTGAAGAAGCCGGTGTTGTGCAAGGAGTTGCAAGCAAGGTGATGGTGGCTTGATGCGTCAAGGACCGTGACTACAGTTGGTGGGCAGGTAAAGCCTAGATTTGCTAGTTTCTTTGAGTCCATAGGAAAAACACGTACTATCAAGAGGGATGCAATCAGTATCAGTTGTCTAAGGAACTTTTGCTCAATGCTCAGAGGGTCAGTGTGTAAGCGGTAGAAAATCCCAGGGGCTAGAGTCACCGGTGTGACACAGTGTGTCACAGGTGGTCTAGTCCTCTAGGACTCAGGTACTTCTCTGGACCAGGGAGAGCTTGTAAATGCTAAGGGAACTGCACTGCGATAGCTGGTCTGGTGAATCAGAGGGCTATCAAAGGTTCTCTCCTTATAGGTTTCAGAGAGTGTGTATGCTGAGGGCATGTCATGTGCCAAGACCGGGCTGAGTAGCTAGGCTGCGTCAGTTAAGGGTTCACCTGTGTGTGCCACCGGTGACACAGGTGTCGGTCTGCCCGAGCCGTTATAGTTGGGCGGAGTGGTTGGCTGTGTCACCGGTGACTGACACCGGTGGCTCACTAATCCTACGCGGCAACAGTATAACGGTCGGGTGTCTGTGAACCCTATATATAGGGGACCAGGGGAGGACTTCATCCTCAACCTTGCAAAAACCTGTGAATCACATACGACCGTTGCAAAGCCTCCCACCACCGAACAAAAGCCAAAAGCCTAAGTGATAGTTCGGGCGAGTGTGTGAGCTTTGAGCAAAGAGCAAAGGTTCCTCCAAGAGATTGCTGTTGGTTCATCTATTACTCTTGGAGTGTCTGCTCCTAGACGGGTGTAGGAGTTGCTGGTACCACCCAAGCTTGTGTGGACTGGACCAATAAGTTTGTGAAGGTGATTGAAGTCTACCTGCTGCAAGCAAAAGGACTTCCACAAGATAAGGAAGAGGCCTGAACGTCAGGTACTCGGAGAACAAGCACGATTTAGTGCTGGCGATCTCTTCGGAGTAGCTTCTCCAACAGAGACGTACCACTCTGCAAAGAGTTAGAAACTTCGGTAAAAAACACCCTGTCTCTCTGAGTGCTTACTTACATTGCTTCTGTTTACCTGTTAATTGCTTGCTTGTGTGATCTTAGTCTTAATCTGTTCATCTGTTAAAGATCACCTTTACACCTGTGTTACTCTAGCTGTATCTCAGTTGCTATATATCTTATCTCTCACCTGAGTCAATTACCTGTTACACAGGCAGATAGATTGCTACTTATTTGCTAAGTCTTAGACCACTTGTGTTAGGCACCTGTGTGACAGCTGCATGCTATTTAACACCTTATATCATACCTGTGTCACACATCTGTCACACAGCTAGCTGATTCTAGCTTCTGTCTAAGGCATAATTTAATCAATCAAGTTAAAAGAAGTAATTTTTATTAGCCTCCTATTCACCCCCCTCTAGTCAGCACCTTCGGTCCTTTCAACATCCTCATCTGACTTTGGACAATAGCTTGATGATAATCTGAAATGTGCAGCTAACGGTGTGCTAACCAATTTGGCATCTTGAAAGTTGAATCGGTGAAACACCTTATCAATGTAGCCCCTCTGACTGAGGCACAATTTTCTAGCAGATCTATCTTTGGAAATCTCCATGCCAAGAATTTTCTTTGCAGCACCCAGATCCTTCCTATCAAATTCAGAACTCAATTGTTCCTTCAATTTGTCAATATCTGCTTTATCCTTGGCAGCAATCAGCATGTCATCGACATATAATAGCAGATAAATAACAGAGCC